>ML682074.1:4609774-4794346 GCA_007922195.1 Podocnemis expansa | reverse complement strand
AACTCCCCTGTTTGCTGTCCCCTGTTCGCAAGTTCCCTCTGGTCGCTCAGCCACTGGCTTTTAAAGCCTTCTCTGCCTAGGTCAGGCCTGGCCCCTTGTTAAACACACAGGGGAAGGCTGATCACAAGGCTGATTGAGGCTGGTGCACAAAGGTGATCAGGGAACAATGGTGCAAGCAGCCCCCACCCACAGTAAGAAACAACTAACAGAAGTCAGCTGTAAGGGAAAAGTCAAACAGACAAACACACACAGTTAGCAAACCCTCACCCAAGCACACTCTGTCCCTTGCTGCTTTCAGCTAGGGGATTGCCTTCACCTCCTTCTCGGGGCTTCACAAACTCCTTCCCTCTCAAACTCCCCTGTTTGCTGTCCCCTGTCCCCTGTTATCTTTTGGCTTGCCCACCCCTGCTTTCGGTAATGTATACCTAAGTAAATAGGTTGGCTAAGTGAGGCCTGAATTCATGAAGGGATGTAAGCACATGCTTAATTTTAGGTTCATGAGTACTCCCATCATTCCTGCTCAAAGAATTTTAAAAAAGCAAGGAGTCCTGTGGCACTTAAAGACTAACAAATTTATTTATCACATGAGCTTTCATGGGAGAAAATCCTACTTGTTAGTCTTTAAGTGCCACAGGACTCCTTCCTTGTTTTACAGAACTAGACTAATGCGGCTACCTCTTTGGAACAAAGAATTTACGGAGCTGAAGGATGTTGGTCAACTGGAGTTTAAAGTCTCTGCCTTGCAGTTTTAAGAGGAAGGGAACTGGAACCACACCCATTCTACAGTACAGTCACTGTATGACTGGAAGCCATCCCCGGCTAGTTTGGATCTAGCTAACACAAATAAAAATAGCAGTGATGCAGGGGTGGCATGGACAGCAGTGAAATCTATTTCCAGAGGGGTAGTCATGTTAGTCTGTGTACACAAAAATGAGAGTCCTGTGGCACCTTAAAGACTAACCAATTTCTTCAAGCATAAACTTTTGTGGGCTCCAACTGACTTCATCAGTGCAATCTATACAGCCCTGCCCTGGACCCTGGGTATGTACTCGCACAGTGCTAGACCATACCGTCACAGCTACACCGCAACTGTTTTTCAAGCTGGCTAGAATACCCATGTTGCTGTCATATCTCTGACTGTCATGTAGACATACCCACGATCCGTGAGATTGCATTGATTCAATACATGGTGATAGCTCTTGAATGTGCAACATGACATCTACTTGCAATGACACCCTGTAAACATCACTATATCAATATGTGATTGTTTTATTACTCTGTACACTCCCTTCAAGATTACTGCTCTTAGAATCTTACTGCCATTTCTGCAGGAGAGTTAAATACCAGCTTAATCATGTACATTTATTAAAGTTGTTCCATAGCTTTTGTACAGTTGTTGCCAAAATCACTTTAAATGCCCCCAGAATACATGTCCTTGGAGCACATACCACAACCCTCGGAAAATGAAGCATAGAAAGACTTCTTTAGAATAATAACTGTGGCAGCCAAAGTAAAATGCAGAGAGTGCTGATGTGGAGAGAGCAGAAAGACTCCTACAGCAATGAATTGTAGATCCAGATGTAATAGCTTACAGCAAAATCCTAAATGCAATAGCAATTTCTGCCGAAATGCAAGCAGGATGCTTTGTGCTTGGTGACGAAATATGTCCAGATATGAGGGCTTGCTGGTGGCCCCTATGAACCACATGAGCCCCATGTCATCCTGTTTACAGGGGATAGAGGTGGGACAGAGGTGAAATAGATGCACTGTGAGCATCTCCAATCCGATGGGCCACAAAAGGTGTTCGAATAAGTCAGCATGGAGAGGGCCATTGAACATATCTTGGAGGCGGGACTATTTGGTTCCCAGAAACATGGGTTCAGTGGCATAAAATCCCTGTAGAGGACCTGTGGCCACTATTCCTGTCCAAGAGGCTGGAGCAAAGGTTCTAGGACTTCAGCTCCACCTGCAGGTCACTGGAGCTCCCCTTGTCCACTCCCTAACAGAGCTCCCTGCACAAACCCTAATATACCTGTGAATATAACCGTGGGTCAGCAAAGAATATTATTTAAACAAACAAAAGAAGCCCCACTGAGCCTTTATTTCAGATATCAGCCACAGGCTGCCTGTCCTCTTTAAGAGTGTTATACCAAAAAGGGCACCCAGGAGAGCACGCCCCAATAAAAAGAAAAGACAATCAGGATCTTTTTCAGGGGGACAAGGCAATATGCCACATTTATTGTAAATAAGTAAGGATAGCAAAAAGCAGTCACACACACACACACACACACACACACACACACACACACACACACACAAGAAGTTCGGCAAGCTGGTGTGATGTAATTACCAGTTCTTTCATGGGTTGCTTGAGCCAGCCTAGTGGCCAACTAGGCTGGGCACAAGGAGGGAGCCAGGCCTCTGCTGGTTGCAATCTGATGCTCCAAGATGACAGTCACAGAATGAGACCCAAAGTTTTCACCTATGTCCACATGAGGCTTTTAAATCGAAACAATGGTCATTGTTTCAATTTAAAAGTTGTCGTGTCCAAATGATGTTTCATTATCTCGAAATGATGAGCCTCGTCATTTTGAACCTTATTTCAAAATAGTAAAACCTAGGCTGAAATCAAAATAGCTGTTACTTTGAAACTGTTGTTTTGAAATAACGCCATTCGGATGTGTTATTTCCAAATAACCATTATTTCAGTTTAACACTTTTGCCCTTCTCCTTTCCAGGGTGCCTTCCTTTTTCTATATATTGGCTGGCAACATGCTCCTGCCAGGGGCCCATGTTACCAACCTCCCACTTGTCCGGACTCGCTATTTCGATTTGAGGTGTTTGCTTACTTTGATTTAAGTTAATTCAAAATAACAATTTTATTTCAAAATAGCTTATTTCGAATTAGCTTATTTTGAAATAAGCATCTACGTGTGGGCATAGCCTTCATGTTCTTACCCATCTTTTATACTTGCTGGCCCTCATGTAAGTCTATGGGATTTGCTATGTCATGTTGCTTCAGGGTTCCTGTGAGATCATTGGTCACCAGTCACTTGCAGACTGGATTGTATTTTGTTCTTTTCTTTCTGGGGTGGCTCCTTCTGTTTGCTTTAATCAGAGATGTCTGCATTGTTCAGCCAGTTAGATGGTACTTGTGGTTCATCAGGATGGGCTGGCAGTTGAGACTGGCCCCTTCACACACACACACCCTTCATTCACACACCTTGTTCACACATTTAAATGAACATACACAGCATACACCTAAACCAGGTTTCATCAAGTATACAGAATGGAGTACAATGTTTAAGCAGGAGTTCCAAACTGGCAATATGGAGTCTTGTTGGACATTGGCTATAATGTCTGTTACACAGGGTTACAGAATTATTTTCGTTATGACACTAAAGGACATACATACAATATTAACTAACATATACTTAAAGGTAAACGTAATGCATTATCTGTCTGTCCCCGTACATTATCTGTCTATGCTCCACAAGAGGAAACGGGGCCATTCACAGCTAGCTACTTCCCTGACTGAACGTAGAGTTGTCACCTGTCTAATTGCTGGTAATCGGACCCCAGAGTCCCATCCTTTTACCCACCTCTGCTCCACAGCCCCACTCGTGCTCTGCCTTGTCCCCCCAAGGCCCTGCCCTTATCATCATTGGATTGTATCCACTTTGCTGCCCCCCCCCCCAGCTAGGTTCCCTCTGCCCTGGAGCCAGGACAGGAACTGCTGAAGCCTGACCAGGAGCCTGCCTGTGGTTAGGGGATGGTCCTGGCTGAGCAGGGGGTAGTGTGGGCTAATGATCTGGATGCTCCCCCTGCTCTGTGGTAACTGGATTTTTGGTGTCCGACTGGACTCTGTCAAGTCATCTTTTTGACTGGACCTTTGTGGTTGAAAACCAAGCACCAGAGCACCCCACCTGAGAGGGTGGGACTAAGCAAAGTGATGTGAAAGGACTGAGAGTGAGAAGCATCTGAAGGTGGAAGCACAGACTGGCTAACTGGCTGTGCAGGGGAAAGGGTACTGCAGAGCAACTAGTCTGGGGTGAGCACTTGACCCCAAAGCAGTGAAAGAGACTATTAAAGGTAACCTAGAAAGGTGCTAAGAAAGAGGCAGAGGTATAGGGAACAGAAGCCCAAAAGATAAAAGAACCTTTTTATTTCTTTGGGACTTTCTAGTTTGAATTTCTGCTCCCCTGGAAAGTGTTAAGATAGTTGTGACTTGGCCTGAGAACTAAGCCACATCCCCAGTACAGACCGGTGTCTGGACGACTCAGGAGACAAATTTAGGCAAAGGAAACTGAGGCAGGGTGTGACAGCTGTGCTGTGCTCACCCAACAATGAGAGCTGTGGGGCAGTCATTCCCAGTGGTAGTATCCAAAAAAGGATATTGTTAGATGGAACTGCCATACGGTACCAGTCCAGCAAATCTACATCGTTGGCGTTAGGTGCCAAATTTTTGGCTGAATGTACCCTACAGACCCAATCCAAAGCCCATTGAAAGTGACTCCCCTTGACTTAGCGGCTGTTGCCTTGAGCCCCAAATGCTTAAGGACCTTAGCGTAAGGCATTGACAGGTATGGGCCCCAGTTCTACAAAACTCTTAAGTACGTGCTCATTGTTACTCAGTTTCCTTTCTTCCTTCCCCAACCCAAATTTCTATCCCTCTGCAACTTACTCTGCTCACAGTTTACTCATCTCTGCACTCAACACCCTTCAGTTCTCACACGTCATCCCTTCCATGCTGTCCTCCTTCCTTTTGTCAGCACTATGGTCCCTGTTTTCTCACACCTGCCTTCTTTACTACATGGCCTTCCTTGTTCCCATGTCCTCCCATCCTGCTCCCAGTCTTAGCCCTATTCTATTTTCTTTTTCCAAACTCTTCTGTCTCAACAGAGTCTTTGCTCCCTTAACCTGTCCCTTTATTTTTCTCTCCTTCTACCCCAGTTCCTTACAACCCTCCTCTGTCCTAGCTTCTGCTTGCTCAGGAGGCTGACAAGGTGACCCTGAGGTCAGAGTGAAGATGATGTCTCCTTAAGGAAAAGAAGTAATTATCTAGTCTTTGTTGGCTATGTCTACATTTAGAACATTACTTTGAATTAACTTACTTCAAAGTAATTAAATTGAACTAATAATGGTTAATTCGAAGTAAGTTCAGTTGAAGTAACATGGTCCTGCTAGAAATCCAGATCGAACGTGCATGTCCGTGGACAGGACTTGCTAGTTTGATTTAGGAAGGGGGCACCCTGGGAAGTGTGGCAGCATGGCACCCGAGAAGGGCCATGCCCCACCCAATACATAGGAGGAGGAAGGCACCCTGGGAAGGAGAAGGTCAAACTGTGTTAATTCGAACTAACAGTTAGTTTGAATTAATGTAATAAGTTCAAATTAACCATTATTTCAAAGTTAACTGAGGTTTTATAGCTTCAAAGTAAGGTTCGTTACTTTGAACTAAGGAATTGCTTATTTCAAAGTAATGAAAGCCAGTGTGGCCATGCACAAATTTAGTTCAAATTAATCCTCATTAATTCGAACTAAATTCCAAGTGTAGACACAGCTGTTGTTGTTATTATTGTATTTATTTGTATTACCATAGCATCTAGGAATCTTAGTCATGGACCAAAATCCCATTGTGTTAGGTGCTGTACAAACACATAACAAAAAGATAGCTCCTGCACCAAGGAACTTACAATATAAATATATGACAGGAGTCAAGTGATGGACTGGGGGAGTATCAGGAGCCAATGAAGCAATATTGATAAGCATGATAGATAGCAGTCCAATCGTCAAGCGTTTTTTTGTAAGCATCACAGAAGAGGAGAGTTTGATGGAGAGATATAGAGGAGGATAATGAAGTAGCTTTGCAGATGTTTATGAAGAGTGTCTCCCAAGTGTGTGGGGCACAATGGGACAAAACACAAAGGTACTTACCTGAAGGGTAATGAAGACCTTTTGCCCAGTCGTATATGCCTTTCTTGTAAACAAGCTAGGAAAATGTGATCTAAGAGAAATTACTGTAAGGTGCATGCACAACTGGTCAAAAGACTGTACTAAAAGAGCAGTTATAAATGATTCATGGTTCAGCTGGAAGGTGTATCTAGTGGGGTCCTGCAAAGGGCAGGTATGGGTACTTAAATAATTCGCAAATGACACCATACTGGGAGGGGTCGCAAGCACTTGGGAGGACAGGATTTGCATTAAAAGACCCTTGACAAACTGGAGAACTTGTCTGAAATCAACAAGCTCAAGTTCAATAAAGACAAATTGAATATGACTCAGCAATGTGATGCAGTTATGAAAAAAGGCTAATATCATTCTGGGGATATTGCCAGGAGTGCCGTATATAAGATGCAGGAGGTAATTGTCCCTTTCTACTCAGTGCCGATGATGTCTCAACTGGAGTACTGTGTCCACACACTAGGAAAATTGTGAACACATTGAAGAGTGTCCAGAGAAGAGTGCTAGAAATGATAATTTTAGGAAACCTGACCTATGAGGCAAGGGTTAAAAAAACTGAGCAGGTTTAGTCTTGAGAAAAAAAGATAGCAGGGGAGGGTGTGTGAACCTGATAACAGCCTTCTAATATGTTAATGGCTGTTATAAAGGGCATGGCAACTCACAGCAGTTTGCTTGGTAGCAACTGTTTTTAAGTTCAGATGCAACTTCTGAGTGTAAGTGGACGCTTAATCCCGTGTAGATCCCCACTGACACTGGGGCGGGGGGAAGGCGCTGGCCCAGGAGTCAGCTGTGGGATTGGTGATTATGTTTGTAATTTTTTTCAAGAGGTGAATTATGCTTTTCCCTAATCTTCTGTTTTGTCTTAATGCGAAATAAATGAAAGACTGAGAGTCTCTGAAAACCTGTAAATAACATGCTTGTTCTCTCCTCCTATGCTACTACACCAGTCCTTGCTTTCCCCTTGTATTTGGCTTCCCTTGCCCTGAGTCTAAAGAAGAGATTACAAATTGCACCATCAGCAGTCAACCAGGGTCCAAGCTACAAAGAAGGAACTGAGTCATCTCCCTGAGAGAATATTTCAGCTGTACATCATTGTTTGTTTTCACAATTATGCAACATAAATTCTTTTAAAGCATTTGAGACTTCAGTTCAATTTAAAATCCTGTAGGTTTTATGACTAGCATAAATGATTGTAAAATGTCTGCATACAAATGACAAGTTTGAAGCGGGAAAGGGAAGGAGGATTAAAGGGCAAATGAAATTTCATACACATTCTGTGCTGGCTTAGGTCACACTATAATGAAGGACAAGCGATCTGAAGAGTCCACATCAAAATGTGGGTTATTGTATTTATGGTTTTAAAATTGTAAGATCCTTTTGTCATGAACGTGTGCCATAAACATAAAATGTGACTCTGATCTCAAACACAGGAGCTCCATTTATTTGATGGGTCTAGGAAAAAATAGCAAAATCATAGGACTGGAAGAGACCCCAAGAGGTCATTGCGTCCACTCCCCTGCACTTCTGCAGGACCAAACACAGGTGTTTGACTAACTTGCTCTTAGAAATCTCCAGTGATGGCGATTCCACAATCTCCCTAGGCAATTTATTCCAGTGGTTAATTATTCTGACAGTTAGGAAGTTTTTCCTAATGTCCAGCATTAAACCTCCCTTCCTACAAATTAAGCCAATTGCTTCTTGTCCTATCTTCACAGGTTAAGGAGAAAATTTTTCTCCCTCCCCATTGTAGCAACCTTTTATATACTTGAAAACTGAGATCAGGTCCCCCTCGCTCTTCTCTTTTCCAAACTAAACAAATCCATTTTTAAAAAAAATTTCCCTCATAGGTCATGTTTTCTAGACATGTCAGCATTGTTGTTGCTTTTCTCTGGACTTTTTCTCATGTGTCCACATCTTTTCTGAACTGGAAACAATGCTTCAGCTAAGGTCAATCTGCACAGAGTAGAGTGGGAGAATCGTTTCTCGTGTCTTGCTTACAATATTCCTGCTAATACATCATGGAATGATGTTTGCTTTTTTATTTTATTTTATTTTTTTCATCAGTGCTCCTCTTGACTCAGACTTAGCTTGTGAGTCACTATGACTCCAGATCCTTTTCTGCAGTACCCTTTTCTAGGTAGTCATTTCCTATTTTGTATGTGTACTTCCTTGGTGGAGTACTCTGAATTTGTCCTTATTGAATTTCATTCTGTTTACTTCAGACAATTTCTCCAGTTTGTCCAGAGGATTTTGAATTTTAATCCTATCCTCCAAAGCACTTGGAATTCCTCCTGGTGTGGCATCATCTGCAAACTTTATAGGTGTACTCTCTATGCCATTAACTGAATCATTGATGAAGATGTTAAACAGAGCCAGATCAAGAGCCCTGAACCCAGAACCCTGTAAATAATTATTCTCTGAGAATGGTTTTCCAACCAATTATATACCCAGGGGTAGTAGCTCTATTAGAAGTTAGGTGAGTTCTGATATATGCCAGTGTCTATGGGAAACAGAATCAGGACCATGACATTTAAAAAACAAACTGAAGATATTAAAGGGTAGAAGGAGGTATTAAAATGTGGCCACTTTGGACATCTCACTGTACCAGTGAAATGTTAAGGGCTCAGTTCTTGCATGTTTTTTCATGCTGATTAATATGCTATTCTCAGAGGGGAAAGATAACCATGCAATTATATCTCTGATCTTGGGCTCAGAAGGACTGGTTTTGTCCAGTTCCTGATCCTGCCATTGATTTTCTTTGTGATCTTGGGCCAATCACTTAATCCCTGAATTCCTCAGCTTCTCATGTGTCAAATGGAGAGTACAGTGATATTTTTGCTTCCGACCAAGAGAAAGGTAAAACAGCCTATAATTGTATTGCTTTTCCCATGACCCTGGGACTTTTTCCTCTTGAAGAGCTGGATTGCCACTGAAAAGGGAACTTTGCTGGGGTTTCCTTCCCCTGATCTGGGTTTTAGTACAAATTGGAGGTGCCCAGGTTTATCATATTGTCGCCAAGTCCCAAAGGGATTTGTGGGTTTTTTTCAAAGACTGAAAAACCCATCACTGTTTCCAGTTCCATCCCTGGAGGTCCACAACACTGTTATGGCCAGGCTTCCTCTTTGTTGTCAGCATGGCTTTAATTTTAAACTAAACAGTATCGGGCGAGCTTTCGGGGCCACTACAGACCATCGCTTCTTGAGGAGGCGGAGGTAAGGATCCTTTGGAAAAGTTGAGTTGTCTCATTTTGAGAAGTGTAACTTTGTGGAAAGTGTAAAATCAGCCCAGAGAATGAAGTTCTGTGCTGTGCCTTTGAGACCCCATGATTCATAAACCTGAGGGAGCTGGGGGCCTGAGTTACCACATTCTCCGATGGATACACTGACGACTGAAGCACAGCCAGAAATCTAGGCAGTTATGTATGATGTGGCCCTGCCCCTTCTCCCTCACCCACCTCGAGTTTGCTAGGGGAGTCTTTGAAAGCTGAGCCAGAGGAATGATCCACATCTGCAGACGAGTTCCAAAGGGTGGCTGTGTTCGTCTAGTTCAGCAAAACAAACAAGGAGTCTTGTGACACTTAGACTAACAAATGTATTTATTGCATGAGCTTTCATGGGAGAAGATCCCACTTCACCAGTCACTTGAAGACAGGGAACTTATCTTCAAGCATTTAATGAAGTGCTATTTTCTCCTGCAAGAGCTCATGTGAGAAATACGTCAGCAGACAGCGTTTTTAGGGCCCCTTTATACTTCTCTGTGTGAAGGGATTGCAGAGAGGGTGGTGATCTCACCCAGAGAATTCATAATCATTCTATGAAGTTCACCCACTACCCAGGTGGTGTGTAGGGAACATGTCCAAATGCACAGTTATACAATGTGTGCTATGGTCTCGAATTGATATGGTTGCTTGCTCCTATTAAATGGAATTGAATGCGAATATAGCTTTGGGGTATGTCCACACGTCTCTTTTATTTCAAAATAACACTGGTTATTTCGAAATAAAAGATATTAGGTCCACATGGCGTATTCTTATTTCAAAATGATGGGCTCTGTCATTTCGAAATAAGAGCCGTCATTTCAAAATAGCTTAAACCTACTTTAAATCAAAACAGCTGTTATTTCGAAATGGTTATTTCGAAATAATGCTGTTTGGGTGTGTTATTTTGAAATAACCATTCTTTTGAAATAACACTTTTGCCCTTCTCCTTCCCAGGGTGCCTTCCTTTTAGCCTATATTGGGTGGGGGCATGGCCCAGGGAGGGGGCCATGTTGCCACACCTTCCATGGTGCCCCTCTCCTAAAGCTATATAGCAAGTCCTGTGTTTGGACATGCTATTTCGCTTTGAACTTTTCCCTTAATTCGAATTAACTTATTTCAGAATAAGGACTTTATTTTGAAATAACTCATTTTGAAATAACTTATTTTGAAATAATGATGCACATGTGGACATAGCCTTGGACAGCACATATTAAACTGTCTTAGCACATATCTGCAGTAGTACAGGTCTGTTCTGTTACTTCTTCTATCTCTTCCTGGAGAAAATTTCTCTCTCAGTGTTGCTTTATGAGCAAAATGATTTGCATTCTTGCAAGAATGAGGTGCAGTCACAGGTGTATAACCTCAAGGGCTATAACAAGCAAGTGCTGTCATCACCTCCGCCTAGACCTAACAGGATCTTCTGAGAACTGTGTGTAATCAGCAGACTGAACTGGCTCAGAGTGTGGTGAAACAGGAAGGCAAGACAAGTTACAGGAAATGCATACTCAACCCTTCCAAGCTAGCAAACAATTTAACCATTTGTGACCTGAACCACACTTTTTTCCAGCTCGGTATTTATAGCACACACACAAATTCAGTAACATATCAGCTGGCTTGGAAAGAAGGGCACATACCAGTAGTCAATGAATGCAAAAGTGTTGCCAGTTCTCACGATATATATTTTTCTTAAAGCCCCAATGTCAGGAGACATTTTGAGGAAAAATGTTTAAAAAAGAATTTGGAATGGTAATGTTTCAATAAAGCATTTTATTAATAGAATAGAATATTTTGCTATTTTATTCTGAAACAACTTTTCATTTAAAACAAACAAGGAGCCTTGGTGGCACTTTTAAAGACTCACAAATTTATTTATCACATGAGCTTTCATGGGAGAAAATCCCACTTCACCAGTCACTTGGAGACAGGGAGCTTATCTTCAAGCATTTAATGAAGTGGGATTTTCTCCCAAGAAAGTTCCTGCGATAACTAAATTTGCTAGTCTTCAAAAGTGTCACCAGACTCCTTGTTTGTTTTGCTGAATGAGACTAACATGGCTACCTGTTTGGCACTTGTGATTTAGAAACTAATGAAACATAAGTTATAATATACCATTAAAAAGTCCAAAGCAGAATAAAACATTCTGAGTCTGCCAAAACAGGGTATATCAGTTAACCCAAAATAAATGCTATTTTTAATTTTTTGTTTTTTCATTTTGCAGGAATTTTTGTTTGTTCTATTTGGCTCCAATTCAGAAGTGAAACAAATTTCAAAATGGTGGAATTTCTTGTGGAATTGTTTGAATAAGCTCTCAGAAATACATAGGTAATGCCAGATTCCAGTCTAATTTGCCCAGAGGTACATTGAGGGGAATTCTGCTGAAGTTGGAGGTGTGACTCCTCTTTTATACTGATGCTAGTGAGATCAGACTCTGACCAGTTGCTTCTTAGGCTTGCACCGGATGTACAGAATTCCTGGTCAGACATGCTCTTTTGCTTGTTTATTTAATTACTTAGGCCAGTGGTTCTCAACCACTGTGACAGGACAAATTACTCTGTCACCACACAGCAGTAAGTGTGTCATGAAGTGCCAGAGAGATGGCTGCATTTGGCCTGGGATTGGCGACTGAGGGTGGACTGGTGTGTCCCGTAGAGTCATGATATGCAACCAGGTATGTTGCAACCTGCAAAAAGCTGAGAATCACTGATTTAGGCTATGGCTACCCTACCCAATGCAGCTGTGCCATAGGAGTGCCTGTAGTAGAGAGCTCTCCTGTCGACTTAATTACTCCAGCTCCACAAGTGGCAGGAGCTAGGTTGGCAGTGCTGGCCACACCGGCACTTAGGTTGATGTAAGTTACGTCACTCATAGGCGTTTACTCATACCTCTGAGAGACGTAAGTTATACCAATGTATGTACATACCCTTAATATCTAACAATTTTTAATGAAAAACAGGGCTGAGTTGCAGAAGTGCATAAGGACTTCATTTTAATTGAAATCAGAATTGAGAACATCCTTCTAAGCCAGTGACAATCCAGATTTTGCAAAAGCAATGGATTTTGCGGGGTCCTTTTCTTACGGGACTTAGCTTGAACTCTTCATCCCTTACACAGGGACATGTTTTAATGATTAATCTAAAGGAGCTATATTTTATTCCCTGGTATGCAGCCCTCTCAGGCACCAGAAATCCTAGGCACAATTTATATTTCTTATATTTACACTGAAGCAATTAAATAGCGATAGAAAAAAAGAAAATACAGATAGTTATGAGAGATTATCCTGAGCCAAAAGTTTCTGCATTGAGTATGGATTCAAAACTGAATGGAGTTTGGGGATATTCAGAATAGGAATTTGGTTCAGTCCCTTACCTGTTTAGTGGACCAGCCTCACTAAACTGAATACATTTGGGCTATGTCTACATCTACAATTTAGTTCCGACTTGCTAGTCTGAAGTAAAGAATCCAAGGTTAGTCCAAACTAAACTCAGGGTTGTTCGAACTAAACACACATTCTAGTTCAAACTAACACTTAGTTCAAACTAGAACGCGCAGTTAGTTCGAACTAATGGCTTAGTTTGAACTTCTTAAGTTTGGACCAAGCCTTAGTCCAGGTCTTGCCCATGCCTTGTTCAAACTAAGCGTGGAAGTCTGGACTAGTGTCGTGTCTTACCAGTTCAGACTAAGCTTTGCCTAGTTCCAGCTAAGAAACTTCCTCCTTAGTTCTGACTAATTTGCCAGTGTAGACATAGCCTTGGATCCCATTTCTAATGATTACACCACACAATCTAAGGCACATCGAATACTTAACAAACCAAAATTCCATCAACTAATGCCACGTCCCAGAATGACAGAACTGGATAAATCAGTGCTAACCGTATTTACTAGTGGAAACGACATTTAAACTCTTGCATTCTAATTAAATATCTGTTGCTTTCTTAGCTCGTAGCTCTCTGTGCATGTTACGAAACAATCAAAATGACAGGATTTGCTTTCTTCAGCTGTATTCTTCCAAACACGCCTTGCAGAGACTTTTGTTTCAGTGCATTTGTTGGGCAAGTGTTTGGATCACAGCTGCCACACAATTCTTTGCACCAAAAGAGAGCATTCTTTTAGACTGAGCACTGTGTTCATGGCAATATGCTGTGAGAGTATTTTTCAGTGGTAAGATTGATGCTTCAAAGACTTTGGATTCTTTCAACCCCTACCTCATTCCACTTAAACCCTCCCTTGTGCGGGGGGAAGGAGGGAGGTTCCTATACTCAGAGGATGGCTAGAGATGCTGGAAAGGAAAGAGGAAAACACTGTTTATCCATGACAGGAGCATAATTGACCTATAGCCTGTAGACAAGGAGTCTCAAAGCAGCCAGTGGCTACACTGAGGAGACTATAGCTAACCAGAGCCCAGACTATTCTGTCAAACGAAAGCTTTCTAGGGACACCAGGGAGAACAAAAGTAGCACCTTTTGTTCCTTCATAATAAATCTTCCATCTTTATTATGCTGAGACATTCTGCACTCAAGCACGCAGCACTTCTGAGCCCCTCCACCCCAGTGAAACACTTGACAGGGACCCAAAGCATCAAAGCGGATTCGAGTCAGTGTACAGGCTGCAGGTTTTATTTTGTTTGAAAACACAGCCAGGCCCAGCTGTTCTGTGACTTCTCTGTCAGCAGTGGCTCTGCATCACTCTGTATTTTATGTGCACTAATGGCAATAAAATAACCATTTCTAAATTTAACTAGCATTACATAATGCAGCTATTTAGTACACAAGGCTACTGTTTATATTGCCTGGAATATTGATCACTATAAAAAACACTGTATAGCTAGAGCTCATATAAATTAACCTCGTTTTCTTTTCTTTTTTAAATGATCAATCAAAGGTCTAATTTGTTCTCATGAATTCACCTCTGCTAAGCATGAGAGGTATCAGACAGGGCATTGTTTATCATCGTTCAGGCTTGCACACAGCATTCAGCACAGAATCTGGCAGGGGGATATATAAGGACGACAACTGGATCATTATTTGAACCATTGCAAAAAGCGAATAAAGCAGACTAACCTGCTTTCCTTCAAATCAGGTCAATTTTTTCCCTCTGTACGGCAGCAATGGAAACCACTCAAGAATCACAGCATTCTAACCATATTATATATCATCATTATCCCCTACTGTACATTGTGACTAGGTGTTTTCCAACAATAGCACATGAAATGAGAAAATGAAAGATAGTTTTTCTATTCTTTAGCCTTTTGTGGGTACAGAGAGACACAAAAAGAGAGAATTAAATATTAACAGAGCAAACAGATCATGGAGCAAAAACAATTAAATAGCTCAGCATCAACACAACAATAACAGCAAATCACGATGCAACTGCTGAGCATGGGGGTAATATACTAATCGTGGCTTAAAGGGACTGATTTGCATCTCATGAGTATTCATGGCTAAGACCTGATATGTGAAAAGCTGATATGGTGTGGGGGGGAATTTTGTGGCAAACATGAAGATAGTCCAACATCTGGGCAAAATTATGGGTTTTTTTTTAATATTCCTCAAATGGAGGCATTCTTGCCAATTGTACTGAGCAATTTTCCGCATCTTTGCAGAATAAAACACCATATGTTTTTCCCTGTACACACACACACCAATGATATTTGTGTGTCTGAAAAAAAAAGTCACCCATACAATCAGAGGGTAGACTGAAAACATCATATTTGCTTTATGGACCAAACCATGGTTGCCAAACAGTCCTCCTGTAACACCCAATAGCTGATGCTTCTGAAGATGAATTGCCCTTGTACTGCACTTATCACTCTGAGATAAGGACTACGCAATCTCCTTACTGCACCAACCACATTGTTGGTATTCAGTAAATAGAAACCACTTGACTTATGATGTCTGGGGATGAAGCTTCACAACAGCCAACAGTGCGATGTTCTACATGGGGGAGGATTCTGGTCTACTCCTCTATAGTTATCTATATAACATGCTCTGAATCACTAGAACCACACATACAACTACCGGTGTTGGTCATCAAGGATTGCAAAAAAACTATTTTCTTGCCATTTTTAGGGTGAGGGTGATTTTTTGCCCCCCACAACACTAGATAAAGAAAAAAATCCCCTAAAAACAAGGGTATGACTGTGCCATGTCATTTACTGAAGGAAGAACTGACTACAAGGACCCCCTCTGGGAGATTTCTTCCCAGTCACTCAATGGCGTTAGGAGATATCACCTCTATCATGTGGAGTAGACTGCTGGCCTACCCTAATCTGGCGGATCTCCCATGTTCTGCACCAGCTCTGTTCCCCTTTCTCTTGTGATTCCTTGAAGTATGATTTCTAGAAAGCCATGCTATCTGGGTCCCCTGTTGGCCAAGGCTAGACTTGTGACTATTGGGTAGAGGATCCAAGGAAAGGTATGGCTGGTCCATGGGACCAGAAGAAGACCAACATGCATCTCCTTGCTTTATGCTTTTTTGCCCTCTCTTATCTTCCTCCATTCCCAGTGTCCACCTCTATCATCCTCTATAGACACAATAGGGAAGGGGGAAGAATGGTTCTGCAAAGGTTATTTAACCCCAACCGTTTTCTCATGGGGAGGAAGACCTGTGCTTTAAGAATCTGCTCCACAGAAAGATCTGAAGGAATGACTATATCCGATATTTTGCACTTAGGACCTAATCCAAAAACAGTGGGAAGCCTCCCAACAGCTCCAACGAGCACTGGATCAGGTCCTCACTGAATATCTCTAAGTGCTTAAATATGTTAATTCGGACTGTGCTCACTATGGTACAGTAGGTCAGTGTTATTTTTTTCATCTACAAATTGGTAAAGAGAGGCACATAGAAGAGAAGTAACTTGCCTATGGTCACACAGGGATGCAGTATTCCTAGCTATGTCCACATGTACATGGTTAAATCAATTTTACTTATATCAATTTAATAAAATCGATATAAAAATCATTAAATTGATATAAGTTAAATCGATTTAACAAGTCCACACCAAAAAAACCCAAATTGAAATAGTCCAGACACAGGACTTGCTATTTCAATTCGGAAGAGGGACATCATGGGAGGTATGGCAACACGGCCCCCTCACTTGGCCTTGCCTACACCCAATATATAGAAAAAGGGAAGCACCTGGGGAGGAGAAGGGCAAAAAGTGTTAAATCGATTTAACAGTTAAATCAAAATAACATGTCCGCACTGTGTTATTTCAAAATAACTATTTTGATTTAACTGTCACGTCGATCTAATACTAAGTTTTATTATATCGATATAACTTCTCTTATATTGAAATAAGGGAGTTCCTCATTTCAAAATAAGGGAATGTCATGTGGACCTACCGTTTTTTAAATCAAAATAGCCAGCATTATTTCAATTTAAACAGTGTGTGTGGACATACCTCCTGAGTCTCATCCAACTGCTCTAACATTAATCACCAGTGTCAGCCCAGCAGGGATTATTCTTCTCCTTCAACCTCTTCAAGGTTATCTTCCATTCACTGCTGGTGAAAATCCAGTAGCTACAGCAGCAGATTTTTATAATTTTAATAAACCTTGTACTTTTAAGGTTAAAGGAAAGCCCCTGTCGACGGTCTGGTGTTTTCATTTTCGAGTCAGCTTCTATTTTGTTTGGTTGGTTTGGTTTGGTTTAGTTTCCTTTACTAGCTAGAGTTTCATTTCTGTGCAGAAGGAAATGTAAAAAGAAGCAAGCCAGCAGTTTATGAATAAAAACCAGTCAATCTGCAGCATTTGACTGGTGCCTAGGATCAGTAATTTCTTTTGGGGGCAGCATTTCTTATGCAGACTAGTAGATTTATTATTATGTTCTTCTGACTTTTTATTAGCATATCTAGGTCCCTCTAGCTTCACGTGCTGGTTAAGTGCCACATACTCCTTTCCATTAACACCAATAAGGAAGGGTAGACGCATGCAAAACTGGGCACAGAATGGGGGAGAAATGACCCAAAAGCTGCTTTCTCCTCATCCTAAGTCAGTAGAAAACCTAGCTGAGTACAAGGAGAGACTTGGGCACACACTTATCAGTGGGTTACATATGAGGGAATGGTGAATTGCTAACTGCACACTTGCATTTATGGATGAGTGAAGCCTTAAAGAGTGGAAGAAGTGGACAAAGTCTCGCCTCCTCAAAAAAATTTATAAATGAAGATGGATTCTTAAAGGTAGCGAAATCATATGTATAACAAGGGTGCTGTTCCACCTCAGCAACTGGGAACATGCTTCAAACAACACCGAAAAATATCACTCTCAGCAATCAGTTGCTTGCTCAGAGGTTAGAGTCTACAAAAGTCAGTATCTTGTGTGGATACCATCAGAGGAGTCTGGCTAAAGATCAAAGAGTTGGAAAGAAAATGGGAACTCTAGAGATGGGAAGATTATTGAAGAAATGATCAAATAAACCAAAGCACTGTAGTTTATGTGAGATGACAATAAGAGCAGGTGGAAGAGGAATGATGCAAGATTATTGGGTGTCCCTGAGAGGAATGATCCCAGAGAGCTGTATGGAAGGCACAGCAAAATGAATTACTGAGATTGTAGATCCACTGGACTTTTCAATAACATTTCAGACTTGATACAGGTAGTCCAGTGTTTACCAAGAAAGGAAGAAGGGAGTAAAATTTCTGGGCACATTTGTACTTACAATTAGCCATATCACTGAAAATGGAAAATAGATGTTTCTGAAAATGGCCAAGGATAAATCCACAGTGATTTTTAGAAAATCTGTTATTTCCTTTTTCAACCTCATTATAACCAGTCACTTGGCACTGAGGTGTCTGATTGCCCTTATCCTCACACTGGTGTAATTCAGGAGTAACACCACTGAAGTCAATAGATATATGCCAGTATAAAGCAGAATAAGGCTTAAAGTGTTGGCCAGTGGCTATGAATTGTCTCACGCTACTGCTATGAAACCAAGGTTAGGAGGCATAACCAGGCCTGGTGTTCCTTACGTCTTTTGCCTCTTGCCTGGGCCCACACTTGGTTCTGCCTGAACTCCTCCACTTTGCAGGAGAGTGCCCTTGCTCTCACTTTCCTTTCTTTTGCCTGTGTAGTTGAAACTGTTCTATCTTTCCTGCATTCTCGTTCTTTGAAGTCTGATTCTTTCACTGAGGGATGCTTCACAATGCTTGTCTCTAAGAAACCAGTCTCGACCACACATTTGAGGAGTTTAACTACAGTGAACTTTGATATGGGATGTAAAACAGGGAGAAAAACAATTCCCAGAATATAGCTAGTTATGATCTAGCTTCATTTACAAGCCACAGGTAAGCAAGATGATAATCTGATCTGTGAGGAAGCCCGTACGTGTCTGTTCTTGCGTAGTGAGATGGGTGTTTAGTGTTCCTCTTTCTATTAATAACAGAAAGACATCATTTGTTTTGTTCTGGTGTTTCATGTCTAGTACCTCCTTATGTATGTTACACGCCATGCCTGTGTGTATGGTTGTCAATAGGGGTTGAATCTGTGACCTGTGGATCTAAAAGCATAAGCTCAGTTAACAGATGCAGCTCCGTTAAGCAAGACTGCAGCGGGCACTTTGACCTCCATACATGGGTGAGCCACCAAAAAAGAGAGGCAGAGCAGTGCAGAATAAGAGTGAGTTGTTAGACACTGGCCCCAGACAGGGAAGTTTGTCCCAAGTTCCTAGCTCCACACAGAATCAATCCTTGTCGAGTCTACCACTTGTTATATGATACCTTTGGGTGGGCCGTGGGACCACCAGATCGTAGAGTGTGAGCCTCCTGTCGAACCCACATTGCTGTTGAGAGATCTTTGAGGCCACCTATTAAAGCTTTCCTTTAGCTATTGAACATTACCTCATTCTTTACTTCAGATCTCCGGAGACAATTTGTCAGAATATTTTTTTATAATGCTTTGTAAACTCTGCAGCACAGAGAAAGGGAGACCTTTAATCTGGGCCAAAGGTCTCCATCCTGAGAAAACATCCTCACTTAGCCTTCTGGCATATTAATAGCTATTTTCCCCAACTAGTTATGACTGAATACATCACACAGAGTTCAGTAGCCCGTGGCCTATAAATTCAATCCATCAAAGGTCAGGTAGTTATCTGATATCAGTGACTTATCACTTATCATTCCTTGGAACATTTTATAGTAATTCTAAGAATTGTAACACAGGTTCAGTTATTTGTTATCAGGAATACCACAATTTTTTTGACAGGCTTCTAAAAATAAGAAATGGATTCTACCATGAACACTGTATAAACATTTGCTTCAACCATTATCTGTATATCAAAAAAGGAAGCTGAGACAGAGTGCAAAAGGAGGTATTTTAAAGACCACTGTGGATTCTGAGCACCACCACTCTCGGGGAAAAAAAAATCCCCATGCCACAGCCTTTGTTACATCACAGCTTAACCGCTGGGGTAAGGGAAAGGAGCTGAGCTTTTTATATATCTGGCTCCTGAGAAAATGTGAAAGCTGAACTTTTTGTTGGTGTTTCTATAACTTCCCTCAGACACACGTCTGCTTTTCTTTGATTTGGCCTGGATAATCTCATGCAGTGGGTTGTTCCGTCCCCATGGGAAGTACGGGTGATTACATTAGAACTGCAGGGAAGGATGCTGCATCTTGTTTAATTTTGGAGCATGAATTCCAGTTTGCAGCCCTGCATGCTGTTTTGATTATCTTATATTGCAGTGCACTGTGAGCAGCTCTTCCATCCCAAGCTCTACCAGCTGATGTGTTAGGTAACATGTTGTGCTGTCAGGGGAAATGCCTGCCACTTCATTGGTTGTATATATATACTGATAGATGCATGCTCAGTAAGTTTGCAGATGACACCAAGCCGGGGGGAACAATAGACATGCTGGAGGGCAGGGACAGGATTCAGGGAGACCTAGACAAATTAGAGCAGTGGGCCAATAGAAATCTCGTGAAGTTCTACAAGGACAAGTACAAAGTCCTGCACTCAGGACGGAAAAACCCCATGTACTGCTACAGGCTGGGGAGCGATCAGCTAAGTAGCAGCACTGTGGAAAAGGACCCGGGGGTCATGGTGGATGGGAAGCTGGATACGAGTCAACAGTGTGCTCTTGCTGCCAAAAAGGTCAATGGTATACTGGCCGCATCAGCAGAAGTGTTGCCAGCAGATGGAGGAATGTGATTGTTCCCCACTATTTGGCACTGGTGAGGCCGCATCTAGAATACTGTGTCCAGTTTTGGGCTCCCCACTACAAAAAGGATGTGGACAAATCAGAAACAGTCCAGCAGAGGACAACAAAAATGAGCAAGGGGCTAGAGCACAAGACTTATGAAGAAAAACTGAAGGAGCTAGGCTTATTTAGCCTGCAGAAGAGAAGCCTAAGGGGGGATTTTATAGCAACCTTCAACTACTTGGAGGGATGCTCCAAGGAAGATGGAGCTTGGCTGTTCTCGGTAGTAACAGAGGACAGAACAAGGAGCAATGGTTTCAAGTTGCCTCCAGGGAGGTCATAGTTGGACATTAGGGAAAACTTTCTTACTAGGAGGGTGGTGAAGCATTGGAATGGGCTGCCTAGGGAAGTGGAGGAATCTCCATCTTTAGAGATATTTAAGGATTGCTTAGACAAAACCCCGGCTGGAAAGATTTAGTGGGAGTGGTCCTGCTTTTTTGGCAGGGGGTTGGACTAAATGACCTCATGAGATCCCTTCTAACCCTATGATTCTATGAGCTTTTTTTGCTTGCTGTTTCCCTTTTTTGGGAAGTGGGGATATGAACAATTCATAGCTCTTTGAAGCTCCGGATGGGTGGTCAATTGTCAACTTGTCACTGCCAATGTTATTGTAGTTTGCCAATGTATTTCAAAATCTCCACCAGTGCTATCCCAAAGCCACATTTCTCTCAGCTTTCATGTGTATCCCGTTGTGACTCGGTACCCAAATCCACATTAGGCTTTGGAAGGAACTGGGTTACACAGGAGAATTATAGCAGAGGAGGAGGGCAACCAACATGATTAAAGGGCTGGAGCACAAGCCCCATGAGGAAAGACTGAAAGCATTAGGCCTATTTAGTCTGCAGAAGAGAAGATTGAGGGGGGATTTGATAGCAACCTTCAACTACTTGAAGGGATGCTCCAAGGAAGATGGAGCTTGACTATTCTCGGTAGTAACGGAGGACAGAATGAGGAACAACGGTCTCAAGTTGTGGTTAGGGAGGTCGAGGCTGGATAGTAGAAAAAACTTTTTTACTAGGCGAGTGGTGAAGCCTTGGAATGAGCTGCCGAGGGAGGTGGTGGAGTCTCCATCTTTGGAGGTGTTTAAGGCCCGGCTGGACAAAACCATGACTGGGATGGTTTAGTGGGAGTGGTCCTGCCTCTGGCAGGGGGTTGGACTAGATGACCTATGAGGTCCCTTCCAACCCTAGGATTCTATGATAGCAAGCATCTGAACTTCATGACAAGAAATCCAGCTATAGAAGAATGTGTCTGGGCTTCTCTGATGTGCAGAGAGCAAAAATCAGGAAGCTGATCTCACCTGTTGCTAAGATCTGGACATAAACAATGAAGATAAATATGCTGTAGGACCCAGAAGAGCAGGAGCATGTGTTATGGGGCTCAATGCAGGCGTAACAGTGCAGTTTAAGGGTCTGTGATATGAAGGAGCTCAGACTATAAGATCTAATCATAAAAACTGGAAGGAACCATGAGAGCTCATCAAGTCCAGTCCCCTGTACTCATGGCAGGACCAAGTACCCTCTTAAGGCATCCCTGCCAAGTGTTTGTTTATGCCATTTGACTTTAAATGGCTTTAATGATCCCATTTAGCTTTAAATTATCTGAATTCATTTGATGTCAGAGATGCTGTTACATGGCTGTTGTATTTTCCGCATACGCAGTAAGACGCCTAGAACACAGGTCTCAGCTGAGCAAGTTATTTTGCTGTGCCCTAATGAGGTGCTGGTCCATCTGGTCCATTGTGAATATTCAGTTCCTGTGGTGTGATGTACCATCACTTGTGGCCCCTGGCTGAGGACCCTATTGCACCTCACTAAAGGAAACAGTTCTCTGAGAGGAAAAGAAAGCCATTTTGGGAACTAAAGAGATCTGGTTCTCCAGCAGGCAGAACGGTGGGGACCAGGAACAGTTAGCCAAGGCCCAACAGTTGAAAATGGTAGGAGTTACTTGCTGTCAGCAAGACAGTTCCTGACTGGAGCCAGAGGAATGAGGAAGGATGCTCCTTTGGCTATAGTCCAAAGAACCCATCCAGCCCGGCGACCATTGTAGAAGTCCAGAAGAAATCCTGCTGATTCAGTTCCAAACAGGGAATTTACTGCAGAAGGATAAGAAACTATTTTATATGTAATTTGTGCTGAAGCAGAAAAAACTGCGTCTATCTGAAATCCGTTACATCCTGGAAGGAGTTTTGGATGTTCAAACCATCCATATGGCTGAGCTACTGAAGACCATCCTGCAGGTTTGTTGTAAACGTTAAGTGATGAAACAACTGGTCAGGCAGGCCCAGTGTCTCCTTATCCCAAGTTCTGCATCTTCACCACAAAACCATTCTCCTTCCCTAGACTGATGAGCTTGGAGACTAAATAAATAAACTAAGTAAATAAAACTGCAACCCAACATACAGCCACATTGATGGGAGGAACCGAGTCTAAAAAATGATACCAGTCAAACAAATGAAGACAATTATATTTTTATGGGACTTACAGTTGACTGAACAAGACAAGGAACCCTGCTGCCAAAAGGCCTTCTTGGATAGTGCTGTCAAACCTCCATGTGATCAGAACTCGAGCTTTCTACTGGAATCCCTGGGGTCACAGATGAAACAAATTTATTTTGTGGCCCATATACATCAAATTAAAAATATGTTAGTATAATGCCAGTGATGTACAGCTTTTTACAGTGTGCCTGACACCCATCCTTTTGGTTATGTCCAAACACTGTACAGGATGCAAGGTTAAGAAAGGTTTCTTGTTCTTTCCTCCACAAGATCCACTTGTGAAATTAAATCATACTGCTTTCTGTTTATTTGCCTCACAGTCTTCCTGGATTTTGCTGCATCATTTGAAAACTTATGTGGACAGCTGGGCTGTTGTGAAAAACTGCAGCACATTTTTAAGCTTTGCATGACAATATCCACCCTTAGCTTCACCAGGATGAAAATAGACAATGTAGGAAGGGGTGGGGAGAACAGCTCGCTGTTTCCTATTAGGAAGAGACCTCAGTTCATTCCCTTATTACTGGCAGATGTGCTCAGTTAACAGTACAGGTAGTTCAAGTCTGTCTCAAGGCTCTGACTCAGGAAAGCTTCCCTGTTCAGTAAAGCATTTAAGCATGCACTGAAGTTGATAAGATTTAAGCACGTGTTTAAAGGTAATGGTGTACTTAACTACTTTCCCAAATTGGGACCTCCACAGCTACTAAAGCAGGAAGTTGGCTCCTCATTCCCTGGCCTTCTTTTGCCACAAATTGATTTCAGCCTCCACGCTGTCATGGAAGTTTCCTTCTGGATCACTGGGTCTCCTCAGAGTACTCTGTCTCCTCTTATTACGGCCCACATTCTTCAGACTATGGTCATCTTGTTACAGCTTGCCCTCTACTGAGAGAAGTGTGAGCAATGCCTATTTGTGCGTGTGCATATAGGAGCAAACTGTCTTATGTATACATGTCCCACTTTTTCTCTGCACCGTAGAAACAGGACTGCTCATCAGGTGTGTCACAGACTCTGTTGTCATTTATTATTTGTATTTGCAAACTTATAGGTAGGCCTCTTTCTGCCCTGAAGAGTTTACAAGCTAAACAGTTCCATGCTACTAACAGCTAATGCAGATATTTCTTTAGCAGAAGTGGTAGAGACAGTCTGTGCTTTTGAAGCTGGAGCAATGGAGATCTTATTCCTGCAATGTCATAGTACTGTATTCCTTAACTAATTCTAATGTTTGCTGTGGGACTTTAAAGGGACTAATCCTAGAGTAAATTACCTTTCAACATGACGAAGGATGGCAAAATCTGGCTCTTATTTATTGTCCCTTCTGGATTATTGCCATTGTATCTCTTTTTGCAGATTAATTACAAACATCTGGGAGTGACGATCACAATGTTTGGTGGTTGTGTGATCTCAGAACCATGAATTATAAATTGTTGACATATGACACCAAGCTATTCTGCTATTTTTTCCTCTAGCAAGCTATGAATTATGAAGAAGGTCCATTAATTTTCTAATAGTCTCTATCTTGTGTGTGGTATGTGTGGGTGCCTTCTGATAAAACCTTTATTTCCCTTCCCCCCCATACATACATACATCATCATCATCAGGTATGAAAGAGAGCACAGGAGCATTGTATAAAGGTTTTCTACATACATAGACACAATCAATCAGTTTTTCTGAGAAAACCAAGTGAATAAAAAATGGAAAAGGAGTCTCTCAATCTTCCCTAAAATCCTTGCTGCTGTGAATGCTGAATGTGTCCAACAGTGTGGGAGAGAGACGTGGTATGTAGCTCGCAGGCATTCAGATACCACAGAGATGGGAGTGGAATAAAAACCTAAACAAAATCAAACAGAATCTATTTATGCCAAACCACTTCGACTTGGACACAGTAACTGCTGTTCTTTTAACAGTTTGCATCTGAAAGCACAATGGATATCACCCTTTTGTTCTGTGTTTAAACAAATGTATTAATGGTATTTATTTCCTCTATTGGACTATTTCCTTTAAAAACAGAACATGACTTCAGTATCTCCACTTTGGACCTCCGACCAGTCTGACCAGTTTCGCCTCCACTGGCAGTGACAATCAATAGCCTCAGTCAGATTTCAGGTCCTCCTTTGGGGCCAAATCTTTGTCTGGAGACAGTGACTCGATGAATGAGGCCAGCTCTGCCTGTCTATTGTCCCCACAGAAAAAGATGTGGTGGGATCGGGCTGGATGGAGGTGTGACCAAGGCTGTCCTGACCTCCACTGATTCCATGGTGCTGGACTTGGAGAGTGGGGAGTACCTGTTAGGGCAGCCCTCAGGCTCCCTTGGCCTGTGCTGGTCTCCCACAGTCCTGGAATTAGGCTGACACTAACCACCTTCCCCCTCAGACCCTGTGGCAGTCCTAGCACTAAGGCAGAGATTTAAATTTGCCCCTGTGGCTCTCCCCATAGATGCATCCCTGTGTGGTTGCTGGGATGGAGAGGACATGGCTTGTGTCTCCCCTGTCCCAGAGCAGGTGGGAGCGCTCGGCTTCTAGTGCAGTCTAGGGCCACCCAAATTGCATCCCAGCATCAGTGGTCCTCGTGACGTCTCACCAGACCTACAGCGCTTGCCTTCTTGCAGGCACGATCCACCCCCAAACTGGGTCTCTGGCAGGAATGTCGCTGGCCCCAGAAAAGACCCAGGGCACTGGCCCAGGCCACACCCCCTAGGCCCTGGCCACACCCCCTTGGCCACATTCCGGCACTCGGGCCCGATAATTCATCGGGCTCCTGCCACCTCCAGCCTGGCTCCAAATCCCTGGCTGGTTTCAGGGCCAGGAGAGGCAGGCACCACTGCGGGTTTCCCTGCCTCAACGCCTGGCCAGGGCCGGGGCTGGGATGGGGCCAGCCCAAACACTCAGGGCACCGGTGCTGAGACTTGGGGCATGTGCCCCCTGTGCCAGGTGCCAGTGATGCCCCTCGTCTCTGGTCTCATGTCTTACATTCCCCTGCATTTATTTTCATCTCATTCTGTAAGTTCCCTCTCTTCAAAGTGTCTGACGAAGTGGGATTTTCTCCCACAAAAGCTCATGCGATAAATAAATCTGTTAGCCTCCAAGTGCCACAAGACTCTGTGTTAGTCTAGTTCAGCAAAAGAAGCAAGGAGTCCTGTGGCACTGAAAAACTAATAGATTTATTTATCGCTTGAACTTTCACCGGAGAAAATCCCACTTTGTGTTCAAAGTGTCTGACAAAGTGGGATTTTTCACCCACAAAAGCTCATACGATAAATAAATCTGTTAGCCTCCAAGTGCCACAGGACTCCTTGCTTCAGGGCTTGAGGCTGCTCCGCAGCCCGTGCGGACGTCTTGTGGGGGGGACAGCTAAAATCCTGCAAATTGTCTGCAATAAAGGCCCCTTTGGCAAGAAGGACCCCCTCTTAGGAGCACCCCATCCTGTTTGAATGGTGGGTGATGGACGGGCTCCTCTACGCTGAAGACTCCCCACAGCAGGCAGGCAAACAGGCAGTGCCCCTCTCTTAGGCGCTCCCGGTAGCAGGCAGGGAGTGCTCCTCTCTTAGAGAGTGGTGGGTAATTTGGAAAGTAGCAGTGTAATAATACACAAACCACTGATGATGTCAGCGTGTTATTGACTTTCCAAGTCTGAATGACTGAGCAAAGGAGAGGGGGTGGGGTGGCTTCAAGCTATTGCAGGCGGCGTGGCCAGCCATGCAAAAATGAGTTGTCAAGGCTGTGCTGGGGGATGGGCAGCATGTCTGGCTGCTGCTGAAAAAGCAGCCCAGAATAGGCCATAACTCCAGGAGCACCTCAGATGTTTATGTTTTGTCAGATTTCTCACGCAGGAATGAACCGATACAGCCTCCTGTGCCTACAGGAAGTTTTTACCACCAGACAGGAGTGAGCTCCAGCCTTGGCACGCAGAGGACACTGTCAGCTTAGCTCCAAATGCTTTAATCTGCAAGCGTCCTAGGAAGATGCAAGAGTGGAAGGAGCTCTTTCTCCCCCTTGTGCCCCCCAGCAGCTCCTGGCAGGAGTAAGTGCTCCCCAGGCTGCCCCCCAGCAGAGCCCAAAGGAGTTCCTGTGGTAGGCCTGAGATATTTGTTGCCAATCAGAGGAAAGCCTATCAAATGAAAGCGTTACTGCAGCAGTGGTGAAATATATTCTCCAGTATTATTGGTCTCCTTTATTTTACAGGGAGTCCAGCTGGAAAGTGTTGTTAATGAACCAACCTTCACACCTGGCCATGGAACAATATCGCTTCATAAAATAGATGCTCAGCTGTCGGCCTGGATTTGAAGATTATAGCAGTGATTTGCACTGTTAAAGGGCTGGGGCCAGGAGGACCGACTTTTGGACTCCCTTTGTTATTGGTGGTTTTGATGGTGATACCCCCGTGGCTTCTGGACAGAGCCGTAACTGCAGCAGGGCCAACGGGGCAAAGCTCCGGGTGGCGTGGAGCGGCTCAGTAGAGCCGCTCTATTAAAGGGCAGTTTTCATGGCACCTGGCTCCAAGTGCCGCTAATGGCAAGGGTCGCGTTCCAATCAGAATGTGCCCCGGGTGGCAAAAACTGGCATTACGGGTCTTCTTCTGGAGTGTGGGTCAGTCTACCCAGCTCCCGTAATTCAGGCTTTGTGCTCCCTATTCCACTTAGATAGATAGATAGATATTTTGTATGTATTATTTATATCCTGTAACTCCAGACCCATAATTGCAGTAGTGCTAAGTCGACTGGACAGCATTTCCAGTCGCCTTAGCGCAGCCTGTACTTGGAGAAAAGTGGGAGCTAGTAAGGCGACAGGAGATATGCAAGGTATTTTATGTACCTTGTGTATCTCCCATAGACTGATGCCAAAAAGTCCGGCAAGTATATGCTAGGGCTGAGTCTCAGTGGTTGGATATGGAAACCTGCCCTGAGCCACCCTAAACTCTCCATGGTAAAATATGACAGAAATATCATGGGAACAAGCCAAAATGATGAAAATGCATCCATCTTTATAAAGACCCTCAGAAGAATCCTAATCTCTGCAAGCATTCGGGTGTTTGCAGTCTGGTTCCAAATTTTGCTGCTTGTGTCCATCCCAATGAGGGTGTTGGTGACAGACTGGGTAACAGTCTGGGGCATTTGGCTGCCTCCAAACTATCAAGCTCTAAGCAGATTCCAAATGTCCTAATGGGATCCCGGAAAGAAGGAATCTACACACACGTAGGAACAGCCACTAACCAGCTGAGCAATATCAAGGCTGCAAAGTCAACTATAGCAGGCAGCACATAAAACACCTAATCCCCAGACATCTCCCCACTCACTGATTTTTCCATTCAGAACAGGGCTAAGAAATGGTATCAACAGAAAAAAAAATTGAAAAGAGAAATGTGCCACACTACCATGAGAGAGAGTTGGCCGTGACATTGTAAAATTCATATCAGGAATGTGGATCTGGGTTGATAGGAGTGAAACGTGGAAGGGAGAATACTGGCTGCGTAGAATGTGTTTCTTCTCTCCACCCAGCTGCGATCAAAGTCTAATGGTTTGGAGCAGGTGACAGCCAGTGTCTGGTGTATTGTTTCCGCTGTCCTCATTGATTTATAATACACTCACCTACTATCCTGGAAACCCTGGCACCTCCTTCTTTAGTGGCAGAAGCTATAGGGAATCACAGCAGGGATAGATCTGGCCAGTATGGGTCTGAGACTTGTGGAGTTTGGACTTCGCCACAGGTCAACACTGATAGTATAGAGTAGGGGTCTCAAACTCATGGCCACAGGCCTCATGTGGCCCCTACAGTTATTTCCTGCAGCCCACAATGACACGATCATTATAAGTATTCACAATATCATTGTATGAAAAGGTTTCAGTGGTGGGGCCCTTGGGCTAATGTATTAGTCCCCATGCTGCACTTGTGGTGATTTGAGTTTGAGACCCCAATATAGAATCCTGACCCCATTAAAGCCAACAGGAAATTTGCCATTGACGTTGAGGGAGCCAGGATTTCACTCATGGGATCCTTTTGTTGGGAATAAACTATGTTGGGAGCAAGATGCTCCATTATGAGGACATCTCAGGAGACAGCACAATTCGGTGAGTGGAATGTAGATGGTGGCACTTCGTTTTTAGGCTGGATAACTGCTATTATTCCAAAAGACAGGTGTCTGTTCTGAGCTTTTGGCCATTATTTATTTGCTAATAGCAGGGAGTTTCAAATTGTGAGGTATGTTAAACACTTCAGAAGCAGGTGCCTCCTCTCCATTTCATTGCCTGCACTTATCAAGATGGCTGAAGCCAGAGTGACAAGGTGGTGAGGTAATATTTTTCACTGGACCAACTTCTGTTCAAGAGACAAGCTTTTGAGCTAACACAGAGCTCTTCTTCACTAACAGAAGTTGATCCAATAAAAGATATTACCTCATCTGCCTTGTCTTGTTAGTATCCTGGGACTAGTCATTTACCACCTGAGCTTGCTGTGATACAAGGAATAAGGAACAGGGTCGGATATCAGCAACGTATCTGAATCTCCTGTTCTTGCAGGACTGGAAATGGGGCACTTCTGGGACGAATCCCATGTGTGATGCTCCTGGAAGTCCATAGGCGAGAGAGAGAGATAATAATGAAAAAATAAATGGCACAAAAATCCTTCTGGATTTAACAGGGAATCGCTAGTTCACAAGCGGTGTAAGGAAGGGACAGCTTTTATAAACAGTTACCTATACAGGCTGTGAAAGTAGCATTTGCACAAACTCTCCTGGGCTTGGTAATACTTTCTGACAGATGGGGGAGGAACGTACCTTATAAAGAGAGCCCTATAAAATTCATGGCCATGAAAAACACATGACAGACCATGAAATCTGGTCTCCCTGTGAAATCTGGCTACTGTAGAGGGGATCACCATATTGCCACTCCGACTTTTAAACTGCTTTCAGAGCTGGGCAGCCAGAGAGCTCTGGTTACTAGCCAGGCACCCAGACCCGAAGGCAGAACTGCTGCCACCAGTGGCGTGGAAGTGAGGGTGGCATAGTGTGTGGAGGTGTCATTGCGGGGCAGGTTGGCCTTACGAGTGGGTGACGTGAGTGGACTGTGCACTGTGGTCGGGAGGGGTGCTGTGCTCACCCCACCTCATACACACGGGCAGCTCAAGGCCTTTTTAGGTCCTGAGTACAGGGAAGGGGCAAGATTGGGGTTGCCCTGGCTGGGGACTCCTACCATGCACCCGTTTCCAGTTGCTAGTTCCAGCTGGGCTGTGGAGGGACAGGTCGCTCCTGGGGCCAGGTCAGATCCACCTCTGGTGGCAGCCCAGAAGTAGGAGTGGCAATACCACGACGCTCCCTAGAATAGCCTTGCGACCCCTCCCCCATGACTCCTTTTTTGGGTCAGGATCTTGATGGCGCCAATATCATGAAATTTCAGATTTAAATATCTACAACTGTGAAATTTACGATTTTTAAAGTCCTATGAGTGAACTTAGCCAAAATGGACTGTGAATTTGGTAGGGCCCCATTATAAACCCCGTGAAGTATCATAGTATAAAGTGACTCTCTTTGCTGTAGGACCTTCTTCATGCTCATCTTCTCCCTAAGACATGTACTCACTCCTGCGCTGCAATTTTAAATAGCAATTCCACTGGGATTAATACAGGAAAAAGAATCCTGTGCTGTACACGTTGCATTGTGCTCTGCCCAGTCCAGTTCCATGAACGGAATTGTGCATGAGCTCATTTGAGTATTTGTTTAGTAACTAATATAATATTTTGCAGTTTGATGGAGCCCGCCATTTCAAAGCAATGCTCTCAAAAGAGTTTTCAGACATCAGTAAATTGATCCTTTTAGATCCCTGGGTGGTAGAGAACCATCGTGTTAATTTTTACCCATGGGGAAACTGAGGCACAAAAAGATATTAAGAAACTTGCTGAATCACTGGTTGTATACTAGGCCTGATTCACTATTGCCCTGAATCTTTTGGGGGACTTTACAGCCATTTAAAATGGGCATTAAACAGTGCCATTTTGATTTGGGGGTGCTTTACACTCATTTTACAAGGGCATAAATAATTAGACAAGATGCAGTCTAATTAAGAATCTTGTTTCCTTCCTCACTGCCCCATGTTTTAAACACTAAAAACATTATTCTACAAATCTATTTTTACTCTTGCTAACTGATATTTTGGGATACAATCTGCAGAAGGGTTTACTTCCACCAACTGGCCCATTATGGCCACAACGTTACAACAACTTTTAGTACATAAGATCTGCATTTGAGGGGCATGGCTTTGGGGAACAAAGACATAAATGTGGACTAAGGGAATGGAAATGGAGTGTAGGAGTTCAGCAAAATGTCAGCCCCGCTTCCCAAAGAGTATGGCACTTAACTTTTTACTTTAAGTCTGTTCAATTCTTCCTATTACACAAAGACCCTGAATTGCAGTGCTGTTCTGTACGGTATTCTAAGATTTATTTCATGGACTAGGCATACTGGGCTAGACTGACAAAGTGACTTAGGTACCTAATTGCCACTTTAGTTGTGTAAAGCCCAGAGCTGGGCATTACTGCTATTCATAAAACCCCCCTTCAGCTCTTGCCGAACTCTGTAGGAACCTAAAGTCACTCAGCCCCTGTATTTTTGCAGTAAAAGTTTCCTCAGTGCCAATGTTCCTCCTTCAGAGGATGCGCACTGCTGCCTCATTCTGAGGTAGGAAGCAGGAGAGCCTCTCCGAATCAGTACCCTGGTGGTTAGTGCACCCATTCATGATGATGGAGACCCAGAATCATCTTCCAGTGTTTTTAACTATTTATCGGAAGTGGAACAGCTTCAACTGGACAGACTGTGGGAGCCACGCTCCAGACTGTCTCGTAGCTCAGTGATTGGGGCACCCACCTGAGAGGTGGCAGATCCCTTTTCCTTTTTAGACAGAGAGGGGACTTGAAGTGGGCAGCTTCCATATTTCAGGTGCATAGCCTAACTCCTGTGCTAAAAGTCATAAGAGAGAACAGCTGCCTTCTAGCTCCAGGAGCAGGTTAGAATGGTGTCTTCTCCATCCTGGACTTAGGTGCTGAACTCCTTGAGACAATGGTGCTTATGACACGCCCCAAAGCTTGGCACCTCTCATGGGCTAGTTTAGTATTCAAGGATTTGTGAATCCCATGTTGATATTCCTATCTCCTTCTAAACAGAGGTCTCAAACATGTGGCCCCTGAAGCTATTTCCTGTGGCCCGCAACAACACTACTGTTACTGATATTTGCAATATTGTTGTATGGAATGGTGTCAGTGGTGCAGTTCTCAGGCTGATGTACCAGTTCTCATGCGGCCCTTGTGGTGATTTGAGTTTGAGACCCCTGCTCTAAAAGCTTTGTGATGCAGAGCATTGCAACACTTACCTCTCTTTGTGAATCTAGCCTGAACATAAAAAGAGGCTGCAGAACCAGAAGCTCTTAGGACAGAGGGAGACTGATTCACCTCTCATGCTGCCAGCATATTGCCTTAACTGCAGTGACTTCTGATGTGCTCAAGGGAAAGCAGGTGTAGGACCAGCTTCACAGTCACATATTTAGGCCCTGATTGCCCTTCCAGTGCAGAATCCATCCAAGCTTTGTTCCCTAAGAACTATATATCTGTACAGAGCTTTCTTAGACGCAAAAGAAGCAAGGAGTGCTGTGGCACTTAAAGACTAACAGATTTCTTGCACGAGCTTTAGAGAGAAGATTCTTTTAACACAGTGGAGTCTTTTCCCTCAGCCCACCTCCCCAGGAAATGAATTCCGGCTTGTACATGTGATAAATAAATTTGTTAGTCTTTAAAAGTGTCAACAGACTCCTTGTTTGTTTTGCTTGCTACCCTTATCACTAAAGAAAACTATGTGAATCTTCCCTAAGGGAAATACATCCAGCCCAGAGTGTTTACACACAGTACTGGGACGTCATCATAACTGTGTGAACTATGAACATCCAGGAACAGAGTCTACCCTCAGCTCCACCAATGTAAATCTAGAGTAATTTCCATTTAGTAACATTTTTCTCTGGTGGAAGGAAAAGCAGAATTTGGCCCTACATCTTCTTTGTCCATCTGAAGGAACACACAGAACCTCTAGGCCAGTGGTTCTCAACCTTTTGCAAGTCACGACACACTTGAGGTATGTCTACACAGCACTTTTCTTTTGAAATAACACTCGTTATTTCGAAATAAAAGAAATTTACTCTACATGACGTTTTCTTATTTTGAAAGGACGGATCCCATCCTTTCGAAATAAGAATCATTGTTTCGAAAAAGTTAAACCCCGATGTTTTCGAAATGGCCATTATTTCAAAATGGATATTTCAAAATAATGCCGATTAGACCTGTTGTTTCAAAATAACATCATTGTTTCGAAACAACTGTTTCGAAACAACAGGTCCAAACAGCTTTATTTCAAAATGACCATTTTGAAATAACAGCCGTTTGGATTGCAGGCTTTCCCTTAATTCAAATTAACATTTTGTTAATTCGAATTAACTTATTTCAAAATAAGGATTTTATTTCAAAATGGGTTATTTCGAAAGGTGTTCTTTCGAAATAAAAGTTACTGTGTAGACATAGCCTTGGTGTCATGCATGACCAAGGGTTAAAGTAAGCTGGAATGAATTGGAAGGGTGTTCCGGGTCCACTATTTTCAGGGGCTCAATGTTCTGGGACCCCTAAAAATAGATAGTGAGCCAGAATGCTGCATTCTGGGGCCCACTATTTTTAACTAGTGGGCCCCAGAACGCAGCGTTCCAGCTCCACTTTCTATTTTTAGGGGCATGCTGAATGCTGAATCCCTAAAAATAGTAGGCCCCAGAACGCTGTTCTGGCATGTTCCAGCAAGGCAGAGAACTTCCCCAGTCTGGGCCAGGGAGATTTTAAATTAAATTATCCTTTAACCCCTGTATGTGACCCTACAGAACACACCAGCTCTGCCCCCCGTCAACACAGTAATGTGTTCCAACACAGTGGTTGAAAACCACTGTTCTAGACTACATGCCATTTTAAGGCAACCAAAATGCTATAAACAGGCTACACCCACTTAAACTGAACCCTCTTAGAAGCAAAGAGGAACCCCATCAACCAAGTGTGATGGAGAGAAGCTTTTGAAAGAGGAACTGAACATGTTGTGCTGAACATGTTTTGTTTTACATTAGTCTAATAATTTCAGGTTTTATACTCAGCTTGGAAGCTCAGAAGTACTGTGAAGCCCACAGCTGTCAGCTCTAGCATAGACAGAGGGATAATACTCATTTAATTCCTCTGCCCTGTAATCTGATGGTAGAATGTGTTCCAGAGCTTCTTTTAGGTCTAACTGGGAAATGAAATCAATCATAGCATGCACATTACAAGAAAAGTGCTGTTGGTGTCAATTACCTAAGCTCTGTGAACTAACTCTTCTAATTTCCTGTTAAATCAGTAATGTTACCAATCTCACTCTATTATTTTAAATAGGACTGTGACTGCAGTTGCTAGGAGCTGAGTGAGCACAGACAAATGTGAATGTGTAATTCAGTCCCACAAACTAATAGCAAGTTGAATGTGTCAACATCCTGGCTAGTTACAACAAGAGGTGCAACTGGAGACTAAGTGATTCGGGCCCGTTACTGACGTTGGTGTCTATCCAGAGTAATTCACTGAAGTCAGTGGAGTTACCCCAAACATATGGTGGGGTGATGAGATCAGAATTTGGCCCATAATCTTTAAAGTTTCTTGGACCTTCCTCGTGGGTTATTTTTAATGTGTTTTGCATTCTGTCTTGTCTGATTTTTATCGCTTGAATGTCTCCAGTAAGCAGATTTTCAGACAATGACTGCTGCACTCAAACTGGCTGAATGTGGGTGTTCCCAGAACTATTAGGTGTTGAATTCCAGTTATCCACTGGGACCAATGACTCTCTGAGCAGGTAAGGGAATGTTTCCCTCTGTTCCCTCACTTGCTAGCTATGAAAACAGCTCCTCTGCCACATCTGACTGCCTCCTGCTTCAGAGGCATCATTGCAGACAGTAATGCAGCATTATTCACCCCCTCACCAAAGAAATAGGCTGGGGACAGAATCTCCAGGGACAAGGGGATAAATGACAAATAAACTACTGGGTCAATTGAGTATCACCCCAGCTCACGTGTTACAGAAATAACACAGAACAGCAGCAAAAATTATTACAACTGGCCTTTAGGATATGACTGGGTTTGAGGGGAGTCATTGCCTGAGGCTGTGACATGTTTTGGAATCAAGCATTCTCTTTCATCCAGCAGCCTAACGCCACCACTCACAGTATAATTTCCCTGTGTTGGTAGGTCGCTCATGCCTTACTGCCTCATTTGTAAGGCACTTGCTCTGTCTGTTTCTGCAAATCAGGTTTGGGATAACTAGATTCCCAGGAGTCACGGGTCTGATTACTGTTAGAACTCACAGAGCCCTTCCCCTTTCCAAGGTAAACACACCACAGTGAGGTGCATTAGATCAGTATCTTGACAAAGAGATAGGCACTGTGTAGTTTCCTTTCTGTCTGAGTCTTTCATAAGAGACCTGAGTTTCATGCAGAGATAGCGTGGTGAAGGGATAATTGCAAATGCCACATATGACGGTTTTAAAACTTGTTCTGTTTCATATAATGAAAGACCCCACTTCACTTTCCGTACGTGTGTATGTGTGGGGAAGACACGGTTGAGGGGATTCACCACTGAGGGGGGGTAGCATAAAGTCATAAGGCAGAATCATACAAAGTGGAAGAGACCATGACAGGTCATTGAGTTCAATCCCCTTCACTCATGGCAGGATGAAATACCCTCCTAAACTGTCCCTGACAAGTGCTTGTCTAACCTGCTCTTAAACGCTTGCAATGATGGAAATTCCACAACTTGCTTAGGCATCTTAGTCCAGTGGTTAATCACTCTGACAGTTACGAGTTTTTTCCTAATGTCCAAACTAAACCTCCCTTGCTGTAATTTAAGTCCATTGCTTCTTGTCTTATCATCGGCTGTTAAGGAGAACAATTTTTCTCCCTCTTCCTTGTGACAAGCTCCTAGATACTTGAAACTGTTATCATGTCTCCTCTCAGTCTCCTCTTTTCTAGGCTAAACAAACCCAGCTCTTTCAATCTTCCCGCATATGTCAAGTGTTCCAGACCCTTTAATCATGCAGGTTGCTCTTTTCTGGACTTTGTCCAATTTGCACATATCTTTCCTCAAATGAGATGCCCAGAACTTGAGACAATATTCCAGTTGAGGCCTAATCAGGGCAGAGCAGAGCAGAAGAATTACTTCTCATTTCTTACTTACAATACTCCTGTTAATACATCCCAGAATGGTATTTACTTTTTTGGCAACAGTATTACACTGTTGACTCATATTTAGCTTGTGGTCCACTATGACACCCAGATCCCTTTCCACAGTACTCCTTCCTAGGCAGTCATTGCCAATTTTGTAATATGTGCAATGGATTGTTCTTTCCTAAGTGTAGTACTTTGCACTTGTATTTATTGAATTTCATTCTGTTTGCCTCAGGCCATTTCACCAGTTTGTCAAATCACTTTGAATTGTGATCCTATCCTCCAAAGCACTGGCACCCTATCCCACCTTGGCAGCATTGGCAAATTTTATAAATGTACTCTTTATGCCATCATCTAAATTAGTGATGAAAATATTGAACAGAATTGGACCCAGAACCAATCCCTGCAATACTCCACTCATTATGCCATGCCAGCATGACTGTGAACCATTGATAACTACTCTCTGGGAGCAATTATCCAACCAGTTTTGCACTTGTCTTATAGCAGCTCCATCCAGGCTGTACCTCCCAAGTTGATTAATGAGAAGGTGACACAAGACTGTATCAAAAACCTTACTAAGATCTAGATACACCATATCTACCGCTTCCCCTCTACTCACAAGGGTTGGTACCCCATCATAGAAAGCTATCGAGTTATTCTGATACGATTTTGTTCTTAATAAATTCATGTTGACTATCACTTAGCACCTTATTCTCTTCCAGATGCTTGCTAATGGATTCCTTAATTATTTGCTCCATTATTTTTCCTGGCACAGAGGTTAAGCTGACTGTTCTCTAATTCCCTGGGTTGTCCTTATTTCCCTTTTTATAGATGGGCACTATATTTGCTCTTTTCCAGTCCTCTGGGATCTGAAGCTGTGTGCACCCAGAGATCCAAAAGTATCACATAAGGAGCGCAGAATAGAAATGGCCACTTGTACTGGTTGGAATAGCGGCCCCAGAGAACGTACTGTATCGTAACCTAAAGTACTGTACTGCAACCCTTCCTGTGTGTCGTTCAAGGTCAGAGACCTTAAAAACCATTCTGTTTGGCACCATACAGAAACCTAGGGAGGCTGCTAGAATTCCATCCTTCACGTACCTCATGAAAACATCCACATCCCCACCTCATTCCTTGAACTTGTACAGGGAGTGGTGAATTTTGTCCTGAGAGAATCACTACCTAGTGCACTTCCAGGCTGCCAGAAAGCAGGAAACAACCTGTGGGCTGGCCCCAGAACTGCAGTCCTGGGAGCTGTCATTATCAGGTCATGTGTATATCAACAAGCTCACATCCCAAAGTTTTGTCAGTCTGCATCTTATCCAGGGAAGAGCTAAGCCAGCCATAGTGTAAAAGTCCAAGCAGGGTTGCCAGGTTTTCCAGGCAGCTCACCCAGATTGTTAGTATCATAATAATCCCATGCTTAAAGTCTGGGTGATATCACAGCTGTAGAAAGATGGCTATAGCCAAACAATTATGCAACTCTAACATGCATGTTGGCAAAGCGAGTGTAAGTGATCGCGGCCTCTGGCCGGTCGGGAGGGCGCCTCCTGCTAGTGGGGTATGGGAGAGTTAGCTGGTGGGGTGCCCCTCCCGGTTGTGTGAACACAGGTCTCCGGCTTGGCCCCCTAGCTGCACAAGCCTGTCCCAAGTCTATGCGCCCCGGCAGGCGGGCAAGCACAACTTGGGTAGATAGGGATCACTGTAGGGTTTCCTCTTGTCAGGGCAAACAGGCGAGAGGCTGGGGAGGGAGACACAGACCCACCCGCTCCACTGCGTCTCAGCCCAGGGCCCTACCAGTGACTGTGAGGGGAGTCACTGGGCCAGCGGGGTCCCCAACCGCAACACGTTGGCACAGGGCCTCCCGAACTCACAGCCCTCCCTGGGCCACTCCCTTCCTCTCAGAGGTTTGGGCACCTACTTCCAGAGGGGGTAGCCGTCCTCCGTATCCCCTTCGTAGCAGGCCTGGGGTATCCCCCTAAACCCCTCTGCATCTGGTGGGGGTAGATCCGGGTACGCCTCAGTCTCCTTGGCGAGAGGCAATTCCTCGAGGTCCTGGGGTCTGCAGCCGTCAGTCTCCTCAGCAAGGGGTAGCTCCTCAAGGTCCTGGGGTCCGCACACTGCGGGGGTTTCTTCCTCCGCAGAGGGGAGCTCCTCCAGGTCACACGGACTGTAAGTTAGGGGGTCCTCGGCCTCCCCGGGAACTGGCCCTGGCTCTGGGGCCGGTCGCTGCCTGTGGGATCAGCAGGCCTTGAAATGACCTCCCCAGTCTGCTGCCTCCGGGTTCCCCTCCGAGAGCTCAGCCCCAGCTGAGCTCCTGGTCTGGGCTTTTATGCTTCCCCTTCCTGTTCCGGCCCTGGCCTTCCACTTCCAGGGCCTACGGCTTGCAGATCCCCAGCCTGGCCAGGGAGGGCGTTCGGGCCAGTCCTCTGGCTCAGGCTCAGAGGGCAGCCATAGCTCCCTGCTACAGCGATCAAGGTTTACAAATATCCTACTTTTCTTTACAGCCTGTAATTTAATTAATTATCAGTTCATTGTTTTATTTTTCCCTTGTGATTGATGTCACTGAGTGGGATTAAACAGCATCAGATGTCAGAGAAAGAAGGGATGCAGCATCCTATGGCAGTGCCAGAGGAGACGTTTTTTATGGACAAATCCTTTCTGACATGGATGAATACCTCGATGAGATATCGCAGAGTATGAGCTCAATCCATATTGTAATGAGATCATTAGTGGAGGTACCAGCTGTGTGAGGTTTGTATTCACAAGCCACGAGTGAGTAACAGGGAAATATTGGCTTCTTGGAAATGTTTGCCAAGCGTAAATCTTTCCCTCTTTTCAGAGTGCTCAGTTTATCTGCAACAGGGAAATATTTTGTTTATGAAATAAGGCTTGTATTGGGGACTGATTCTGCTACCACTGAAGTCAATAGCAAAATTCCAAGAAAGAAGGATCGGGATTCTAATTGCAGCCTTATTTGGTAATGTTATCCAGGTGGGAAGAAAGTAAAGAGCAGGTGCCCTCACTGCTGGGGGCCATGACAAAGAAGTAGTTAAATAGTAAGACACACAAGAAGTCCTGTGGCACTTTTAAGGACTAACAGATGTATTTATCACATGGGCTTTTGTGAGAGAAAATCCCACTTTGTCAGATGCTTGAAGAAGAAGAAGTTCCTCCATCTTCAAAGCATCTGATGAAGTCGGATTTTCTCCCACAAAAGCTCATGTGATAAATTCATTTGTTAGTCTTGAAAAGTGCCACAGAACTCCTCGTGGTTTTGCTGAACAAGACTAATATGGCTGCCCCTTTTGAACTTAAATAGTATGAACCTTAGTTAAATACTATCTCATGTTCTAAAGCTAGGGGCATCTTTATTTCCCTGCAGGTCCATGCCCTCCTGGTTATAGAGGAGAGACAGCTTCTCTCAGATATTGAGATGTTGCAGAAAAAAAACATATTAAACATTGTCTTGTTCCCCCCACATACCTTGTCACTGAAAATTATCAAAGGACATATCCTATGGATATAGAAGGTATCACTCTCTAGTCCTTGGATTTGAAATGGTGCCAAGAGCACTGCGCCAGAAGGTCAATGGGTCCCCTGTAAACTGAGGGCTTTTGACTAGACTCTTATCTCATGCAGCGTCAGGCTACACTTTGAGCTGGAGGTGTAGGCCTGAGCTTGAGGAGCCATATTACTGTCTGCTCTGATTGAGTTACCACTATAAATAGTGTGGCCATGTCAGCACAAGCTGCAGCGGGGTTAGCTGCTCCAAATTATATATACCTAACTGAGACACAAGGCACATTCTCAGGTTATCACCACAATGATACTCTGTTTTTGGCACGCTATCTCATTCAGTGTTTCCTTGAGCTGGGAATCATACCCCAATCTTGAAATTTAGATACCCTTAGACCAGCATAAAAATCCCAAGTAATTCCAATAACTTCAGTGCAAATGAGATCAGAAAGTGAAGCTGTGCGTGCAACTGCAATTTAGAGAAAACAGTTGATATGCTCCAGTGTAGGTGGATGGCCCATGTGAATGACTACTTTAATCAGCGCGGGCTATCTAGGTTATCTCTAATACTGTAATCGGAACAGAGAGTCAGCCAAACCATATCTGCTCATTTTAATTCATTACTTACATTTTGGGAACTTATCCTTTGGAAACAGCTATCTGTGATTACATAAAAGAGATTAGCTAACGCTTCAGCATAAATCAGACATGGTTCAAGATGTTTCCTATGTGCATTGTGAAACCCATGACTGACAGAGAACAAGTTCCTCATTGCTCAGTCTCCCCTCCTCCCTTCTCAAGAATGCAACGTGCAAACTAGGTAGAGCTGTGCAGAAAAACTGCTTTGAGTTCTTATACTTCTGATGATGACTGTTTAGAAACAAGCTTCTGCAGAAAATTTAGAAATGATGGTATACGACTTGTCCAGTTTTAATTTTTTACATGCAGAACTTTTTCCAGCCAAGATACATGACAGAAACAAGGAGTGCAGGGTAGCAGGTGGTGAGAGTGGGGGGTAGGAGGGAGAGATCGGGGACTAAAAGAACCATACTGTAGAGCAGATTCCTGTGTCTCAATGCAAATCAATCTGGACACGCGATTCTGCTTTGGTACCAAAGAAGCTAAAGTACAGTGTATGTAATTTATTCCCATGTTAGTACAGACATAGGTTGTATTATTATTAATGATTATTATTTTAAGGAGATATTACCATTTTTCTTCTACTTGTTTTGGTAACAAAGACAGAGGTTGTCTTAAGGTCAAGAGAACTGGAATTTCCCCCCCCACATTGTTCCACTTCTTGTCTAACTGCTTATCTCATTTTGTTCTGGCTCATTGTGCTCAGTTGAACTTCTCAATTACAATGGTTTAAAAGAGGTCTCCAATGTTGGATTCCTCAGTGTATGGGCTCTCAACTTGAGACTGATTGCAAAAGTGCTGGGCTCCTGTAGTGCCCACTAACTTCAAACGGAGTGCTCAAGGACCTTCAGAAACCAGGCCCCATGCAAGTCTTAATATTTATTCCTTGTAGCAGGTCAGCAACTAATCTCCTCACCAAGATCAAGGTCTGTTGTGCTAGGCACAGTGCAAATAAATAGTAAAAGACAATCCTTGCTCCCAGAAATTTGTAGTCTAACTAGACAAGACAGAGAAAGGTCCATTTAAATCAACAGAAGATAGGCGCCTAAATATCTTTAACAATCTGGGCCGTTGGTAATAGAAATAAATAATCATATTGATAGGAGAAGGGAAGGATTTTTATCATCCTCATTTGACGGTGGGAAACTGTGGTATATACAGATTAAATTACTGATCCAAAAATGTACAAGAAGTGTCTGGTAGAGCAGAGAATTGAACCCAAACCTCCATCCACTGCCTTAACCACCTTGTTGCCTTCTGCTACACCCTGAAAAGATGCTTCACAAGTGCTATGGTGATGGCAGCTATGTCTTTGTATTACCTTGCTCCAAGACTGGCTGATGCTGCTTGGAAATAAATTCCTTAGTCCTCACAATCTCTTACCTCTTTGCAACCAGAGTGCTTTCAAATGTGTGTTCATCCAGCTATTATAGATCCTCACATTTTATGAACACCTTGAATTTTTGAAACAGAAACACAGTTATGAATCAGGGAATGTAACTCTTTCCGTTGCTGGAGTACTGAGTCTTGCCTGACCTTTCCACACCTTCCTTGGCAGCACAACTTAAACTCTTCAGTGTACAATACCATCTGTAAGGCACCCAGAGACTAGGTTTCAGAAAACATGTCCCCAGCAGTGGCATCTGAAGAGCCTTCCTTTCTGGCCTCATCAAAAGTCATCAATACAGGGGGAGTGACTTCCATCTGGGATGGTCATAAGCGGCTCAATTCAAAGGTAGGATACAATATGTACCAGTCACCGGACAGAGAATTCCACTACCTGTTGGGTCTTTTCTGAGCATTCTGGATGCAAAGCAGACTCCAACATAGTTCTTAAGATTATCAAAGTCCAGCTGTAATATAAAGTGTTTGTTCTATATTCTTCTCACCACTTAACTTGCAAATGTTTTAGGATCTGATGTACAAACTCTTACGCAGGTGCGTAGCCTCTATAAGAAAAATCAGTGGCAATATTCATAGTAATAAGGATTTGCAAACACAAGTTAGGATTTTCAGGACCAGGCCCTAGGTCCCATTCTGTACTGAATAATAAATCCATACAATTTTGACACAATATGTGTAATGAATGCAAGGCCTTCTTATGTTAAATAACCAGTGAGGAAAAGAAGAAAGTTTGGAGAGGCCAATTGCCCACTTAATGAAGGAAATCTGAAATTCCCACTGTTTCTTCATATAGGATGACATGTGCCTGAGTCTGATAATTTTAATCACCTCTCTGATCATTTACATTATGAACATTGGATCGTTTGATATCTGGAATCGTAGTGTATCGTGCCTGTGGTAGATGGCTTCCAAGCAGGGAAGTTTCATGTGCAGGTTCTCCAAGGTCTCTGAATAAAAAACATAAGACCAGACTGGGCAGAAAAAATCATGCAGAAATACATTTCTGATCTATAACATGAAAAGTGTTGGACTTAGAAAATAGTTTGGGGGATTAGCAGCTTAATAATTTTAACCAGGTTCTTCTTTTAAACTGTGCAAAAAGAATGCTATTTCAATCCAAGAATTCAGCAGAAGAGATGCATCAGAGGTGCTCCTCTGCAGCTGTGAAAAGTCAATGGAAGTACCTCCTCAGCAGATAAAAAGGCATAATTTGTGGGACTCTTTACAAAATCTTTTCCCTAAATATAATAAAGCTGTTGGATTCTGACAGTCCAGCTAAATCTGGATGTGTGTATGACCCACTGGTGAACATGCTATGGACAGGCACAAGAATGCTTGTGTGTTTAATCCTCAGCAGATATGACTTTATTACAGCCCCCTTTACTGAGCTTGGCTCCTTAGGTCACACGTAGTAACTCAAGCATTTTAGCTCTGAGGTCATGGTTCAATGACTCAGGCAAGACTGTGGTCATCACACATTGTTAGGAGAGTCACAGTTGCCAGATGGTAAGTTTTAAAACTAGGTTAATATTACTCATACATAAAGCATCATAAGTTGCTCTTGTAGTTTGGAATACATTCTCCTTTCACCCTGCTAATTCTTTACATTGCACTGTACAAGACTTAATACTTAAATATAGATATATAACTCCAAATCAACACACTAATTAACTTTTGTTTTGAGAAATGTAATTAGTTAACGCTTATTCTTTTCTCAGCTTTGAACAATTTTGAACAGGAAAAGCTGCACAGAGAAAGCACAACAGAATTTGTTTGACACTGAACACCTTCATTTCTTCAGTGGTGTCACGAACAAAACTGATTTATAAAAACCTTTGTGCATTATACAAGAGTTTAGATCTTAAAACATTTGAATGCAAAGTTCCTCAAGTTGCATCGCACTTCAGCTTGGTAAAAGATATCTACAATTACAGCAGTAGTATGAATATTTCATTATGCTCAAAAATGAACTGCCTGCCTGCCAGACCTGGTATAGGAAAGTACAAATATTGGGTGCACATAAGGAAGCCTGTCACGGGTTGCTTCTATAAGCCTATCCATCATCTGCAGCAAGGACAGTTATTGTGAAGCATGGGTAGAGGGGATTTCCCCTTATGAACAACTGCTCTCTTTGCACTGATTGCCCATTAGAGAGTAGACAAGAGTTCAAAGTTTTGGTTTTACCTTAATGAACTGACTCATGTATTTTGGACAAGTTCCAAAGGGCTAGCCATGTTACTCTAGTTCAGCAAAATAAACAAAGAGTCCTGTGGCACTTAAAGACTAATGAACTTATTTATCACATGAGCTTTTGTGGGAGAAAATCCCACTTCATCAGGACTCGATGATCTCATGAGGTCCCTTCCAGCCCTATGATTTGATTGATCGAACAAGATTCTTTGAAGCTTCTTCTTCTAAGTGTCTGACGAGGTAGGATTTTCTCCCACAAAAGCTCATGTGATAAATAAATTTGTTAATCTTTGAGTGCCACAGGAGTCCTTGTGTATTTCTGAATCACTCAATCCAGTGACTAAAGTCAGTGTGAAACTGGGAAAGTATAGCACCACATAATCATAGAAATGTAAGGCATAAGGAATCTATTAGAGGTCATCCAGTCCAGCAGCCCCCTGAACTGATTCAGGTTTAAGTATACCTAGAACCAGGGGTCTGCGCCCTGTGGCTCCAGAGCTGCATGCAGCTCTTTGGGTGCCCCCGTGCAGCGTTGGGTCTCCCCTTGCCACCAGGCAGCCCACACCGGGCTCTGGGCTCAACATCACCACCAGGAAACCCTGTGAGGGACACCCTCCTGGTTCCAGGCTCATCTGCCCCCTTCCCCTGCCAGGTACCCTGCTGCACGTGCCCTGGCCCAGCTTCCCCCACCAGGCGCCTAAACCCATTGCAGCTCTCAAAACACATGGTTATTGAAGGAATTTTTAAAAATGGCTCTTCTTATCTTTTGGGTTCTTGACCTCTGCCTTGGACCATCCCTGACAGGTGTTTCTTGTTCCTAACTTGTTCCTAAAAATCTCCAGAGATGGGGTTTCCACAGCCTTCCTAGGTAACTGTATCAGTGGGGCTCAAACTTTTTAAATGGAGCCCCCCATCCTCCTCTTGGACTTTCATATAGTAATCACCCTCCCTTCCTCAAATCATGCCCCCCTTTCCATCTTAAGAAGGATGGGGTTCAGAAAAACAAACCGGGGCCTACAGTGTGGGAAGTGCTCCCTGAACAATTACTCCACCCTTCCCCAAACTCCCTCTTTCAGAAAAAAGTGGGAAACTAGGCCAATTACTTTTTGCCCCATGCTCAGTGGACTTGGAGAACAATTGATCGCTGACTCTCCTTTTTATGAGAGGCTTTTACATATTTGAAGGCTGTTATCACGCCCTCTATTCTGCTTCTCTGAACTAGACTGAACGTGTCCGGTTCTTTCAGCCTTTCTACATAGGTTGTGTTTTCTAACCTTCCTCTCTAGTCCCCTCTACCTTTTCCTTCTCTTCAGCTGGGGCCGCTGGAGCCTGGAATATCTTGTCAAGATAGGAAGTACTTTTTATATTTGTCACTGTTACCCCACATTTGTGGAATGCCTTTTCCTGGACTGAGGGGAGGTCACAGAGTTGGTGGGCCAGACGTCAATGCTTTTTTCTCTTCTGAAGGCTTTCAATACCAAGGCTAGGTGGTTTAGAAGTTGATTTTCTGAATGATTTTATTCTTAAAACATTTTTTATAGCCCTTTAAAAGTGCAGCATTAAACACATAAGAGGTCTATCTTGGAGAAGTCCAGGGATCTGGTTGAATGATGCTCCAAGATTATACGCGACCAAATCAGTATTCATAGCTTAAAATTGCTCATAGCCCTTAAACAAACACCTTGTCAAAGAATTTGTGTTAAAAGGTGTGCCAAAAAGCTAGAGAACCCCTGCCCCAAATTCATATTGAATCACACGACCCAATCCAGCTCACAATAAAAGCTATAGGTGTGTGTCTCCACTGCACCCAGCAGAATGGAGAAGAGGTGGATGAGAAGGAGCTATTCACTGATTACCTATCACCTTGTCTTGACAAGAGGTAGAGCTAAAGAGGACTGGTTTTAACTTAGGGTGCTATAGTAAGGGGCTTCGTTCCCCGTCCCTGTTTCTTTCCTCCCCTGGTGGCTCTCTTCACTCCCTTTGCCAAAACACCCTCCTTTCCAGCCCTCAAAACATCCTTCTCTTTACTCTGCTTGGCAGTTTTCTGGTAAAGGTCGAAGTGGTGCTGTCTTCTCCAGTTTTGTGCCAGTTAAGATTTTCTCTTTAGTGAGAGTGGTGGTGGAGGAGAATTCTTCACAGGGATAATTTCCAGCTGCTCTAAGTGAACTTGGAAGATCAGAGAATCTGAACCCATACACACTAGCTCATTGTGCCACCTGAATAATTATTTTTCCTTATGGCTGTGCACTACGCTCTGAGGTGCCAGTGCAAGTCCCACAGGCCCAGGAGCCTGCAAAGTACATTATTGCACAATAATAATTTTCTCCAAATAATTAGGTTTTAATATTTTCCCCAGCTGAATTGTAAATAAAATTATTTCCTAAGAGCACTTATTTGAGCTTGATTATTAAATACATTACCAAAATCTGGTTGGTTAATATACTGCCTGCTACTCCAGCTGAAGTATCTGAGAGACAAAGGAAGAAGTAAACGAAAAGGAAATCAACATCTTGCTAAATTGCATGTTTTTTAAAATCCTGTAATTGAGCCTGCTACTTCATTTCCATTTGTAAAACAGATTGAGTTCCCCTTCCATCTACTAATGGATTTGGTTTATCTCTGATACTAATTACAGCATTTGCATGGCTTATACAGACTGACTACAAGGGCCCAGAAAAGTCAAATTACCACAGTTAACCCTTGAACTACAATGCAGATGAGATGTATTGAAGTCCAGTTCCCTTTTCCTCTTGGTACAATCGATTTCAAGCTCCAGAACGATATTATTTCATTTCTTTTTTGGGTTTACTATTAGTGTACATTGCTGTAGTTTTCACTCTAGAATCAGTAATGATAGAATCTGAAGGTTTGGACAGAAGCAACATCTAATATTTTGGATGCTTAATTAAATGCCCTCTTTGACACAATGAGTAGGCTGATCAGAAATATCTCTTTCATCCTTTCCAACTATTGTTGGAAAGGGAAGTTGATGTGTGGAGGCCAAGAAAAAAGCTATTGTTCCCCTTGCAGGAGATGAATAATCATTTTCTCAGAACTCACTATAGCCAATCAAGTTGCACTGGCCTACGATCTGACTCAGTCTTATTACTCCAGACCTCAGTGTTATTGTTAAACTGTAGGAACACACTGGCTCATCACACATCTGCTTTCAATCCATCTTCACTGAATATCTTAACCATGAGACCACCAGTTTTGTCATGTGTAAATCTTTTTTATTTCTAGAAGCATACACTACTACAAAAATAAATAAAAGCAGGATTATAAGATATTGGACTTAGCTCCTTTAAAGAGCCTAAAAGTTCTTTGGAGCAATACAGCAGGGAGTACAGCCTCTTTAAGGGATAGTCTGGCGCTCACAGCAAAGGCAAACTAGGTCAAGGGCTTTGGGTTGGGCTAAACAAACATGAAAAAGAAGCTGAGTGGGCAGTATAGTATCTAAAAACCAAGTTGATGGTGATGGGTTGCAGCAGTTGGCTTAACCTGACCCTTCAAGACCTTTGTTTTTATTTAGTTGCTTTGAGGTAAGGCTCTTATGAACTTCGTTAAAGTGCTTCTACCATGACCCGATACCTTGGGGGAAAAGGAGAAAGGCTGCCTGGAATGATGAAAGAACTAAAAGTCCTGCTTTTGGGCAAGGCTGGATTAATGCAGAGGCCCCAGCCTAAAGTGGGGCCCCAGGCTCCAGCCCCTAAAACCTCTGATCCAGCCCCCTCCCTGCCCTTCTCAGTGCTGGTGGAGCTTGGGACAGTGCTGAGAGCACTCCTGCCTTGCTGGTGCTGGGCATCTGGGGTCGGAGGCCAGGCTCTGCACTCCTGCCCCTCACCTGGGCCACCTGATCTGCCCCCAGGGGCGAGGCAGGATGGACCAGAGCCTGTTTGCTCCTCCAGAGGCGTGGGCCAACTGGCATGCGACGCAGCCTCTGCTCCAGCGCAGCCTTCCAGGGCCCATAGCCCTGTGGAGCATCAGTGGAGGCAAAGCCATGTGCTAGCTGACCCCGACCCCACAAGCAGACCATCCAGAGTGGGGCCAGGACACAAGAGCCATTTGGCCCCAGGGCCTCCCCCCACAGTGAGGGCCTGCCCACAGGCCACTATGCTGGGGAGTGGGGGCCCCTGATTGGGTAGACTTAGCCCAGAATGAGGGTCCCAAGCTTGTTAATCCAGCCCTGCTTTTGGAGTTGGTATGGAGGTCTTTCTAAATGGGACATGTACGTTTGTTAGTTTGGTTTTGGCTGTTACCTAGTTGGATCCTATATATACAAGGCCCATATCAGTACATTGCTGAGCGCTGATGAGCCTTCACCCCTGACTGGGGTTCTAGGCTCTATTGCAGTGTGCATTAATGTAAAAAATTGTGGGGAGGGGAGTCGTGTTTTAGCTTCTATTTTATATATATATTTTTGTAAACAGGACTATTTTTAAAGGCTCTTTAAAATGATTCATTAGATTTCCAGAGAGTTAAAGAGTGCAAAGACTCATGCAGCTCTGTGGGCTCTCTGCCACTTGCGCAGCAGGCCAGTGTTGTACAATGCATGAACACCTACTAGATGTCAAGCCGGGGATTTTATTTCAAGATACGTGGCTGCTGGTTTCACAAGAACATGGGGGTGGGGGGTTCCACCCTAAGATATGTGATTTCTTCAAAGCCTTTGCAGGTGTTTACATTGTACTGAAGCCAGGAAACTCAAAAATGATACCCATCTGTTGAGGTAATGCTTTCTCTCAACAAGTGGTGAGATGGCAGTATGATGTATCCATACTAAATAGCAGGCAGCTGTGTAGCCAGTTTGTCATAAATGAAAACCAGCCTTCAGGGTATACCATACCTTCCTGCAGTAAATCCCAATAGAAGACTGACAAAACTCCATGAGCTCGTACCCATGCCGTTCTAAAAGTATGTGTGGTGGGGAGGAGAAGGGGGTTATGGGTAAGCAACTGTAGGGATCTCCCACAAACCCTGCAGGTCTTGGAAACTCCATGCTCTGTGACAGTCGTCTGTCCACTGGCTTCACTCAGCAACTGCACCAAAACGGCTGTGGGGAGGACCCAAAGAGAGTTACTGCTGCTAGGCAGTCAGTCACTCATGCATCCAGGGTGCAAAGAGCAGCTGTGACGTCACCTGCAAATTTCTGTGATGTTGGATTGCTATGGACTTCAGGTGAAGGGGCTTCCTGACTTCTGCGCTGTCAGGTTTTGTCCTAAACTGGTTAATATGGAGGGCAGCACAGGTGCTGTCATTTCTACGTTACTATTCAGTAGCTTTTTCTTTGAGACTCATCCTGCCACCCTTTCTATGCTTTGAATTTCTGTTGAAGTCAAAGGGAGTTCCCCCCTCCCATAGATAGGTTGCAAGGTAGGAGTAAGAGTTGGGGGCCAGATGTGAGTCAAGTCTCAGATGAGTTCTGAGTTTTTCCCCTGGGGATGGGTGAGCCTCAGAAGGGTTAGCGATTCTGTTCAGGTTGGATAAACACTACAAAGTTAGATGCTTATCAGACGTTTTGAGTCTGAGGAACTGGTCTGATCGTCGATTAGTTCTGCTTTTGGAGATACCATGAGAACAGGATGTGCAGGCTCAAGGATGCAAAATATTTTGGGGGTGGCTCAGAATGATTCTCATTTTGTGCAAGGCAGTGCATCTGTTCTATCCCATCTGTATTTCTTACATATTAGACGTGCTGGCTTTGCTGTCACAGTGCTCCCTTCCCCTTATGCAATGGGGGGAAAAATAAAAGGACCTTATTAGTGGGGAACAAAAGCTGGGGTGGGGAGTGGGTAGTGTGGAGAAGGAAAAGAGGCTGGCCTTAGTATTATGCCATCACTTTTGTAAGAACACCCAGCCCCTCCAGAGCTCTACTACTCAACTCCTGTAGCTGATGGTATCTTTTAAATATTTCCCATACATTACATTTCCTCCAAAGAACCAAAAGGAAGGTGTAACCTACTAATGGAGGGGAGGAGTCTGCAAATGTGCCTTCCATATTGTGTGTTGCTGCAGGATACCCAGTATCATGACCTCCTCTGACTGGTTTCACAAACAGTGGACTGGTTAGGGTGAGAGATACTTCAATTCCCTGAGTGGAGAGCTTTCCTCAAGGGCTTGCAGAGTGCCTGCTGTGTGGGGGCTGGTGTAGTTTTAGTTTCTGGTGTGGTTTCTATAGGAAGCAGCCATACCAGTGTAGAGGATGTGTTGGTTTCACTTGTCTTCTGCATCCATACTGCTTTCAGACCAGCTCCTCTTCTTTTGGGCCTTCTTCTGACAGAATGGAGTCTACAGCATGCTTCTTTCTCCACAGCATCTCCCCTGGCAACCTCCTCCCTTCTGCAGCCTATAGAAGGGGTCTCAAACTCAACTCACCACAAGGGCTGAATGAGGACTAGTATGTTAGCCCGAGGACGACACCACTGAAACCTTCTCATGCAACAATATTGCAAATATCAGTAACAACGGAGTAATTGTGGGCTGCAGGAAATAGCTTTAGGGGCCGCATGTGGCCCACGGGCCATGTGTTTGAGACCCCTGCCCTATAGGCTGCAGCTACTGTGTAATGCCCTTAATTGCTACATTTCGTTCAGCATAATGACTTCAAGGGCACCATTTTCAATTCCCACCCAGAGCTAAAATTAATACTAAGCTTATGCAGCATTACAGCAAGGCAGAGCTCCAAGTGTCCACAAAGTGTCTGCATATTTCAATGTAATTTAATGTGCCCTAAAAACAATACTGTAAGGTATTACTCCTTCTTGGCTGTAAATCTCAGCCTGCCTGGGCTGCAGCAACACAGTAATAATGTCTGTTGTTAATATTTCTGTCCTGTACCATTGCACCAAGATGACCCTTTCATTAGCATGATGGTAACTGTATGTAACACAGCACATCTATGATTGTGTAGAACCATAGCAGTGCCCAGTAGAGGTCAATGAGAAGGACAAGCAGGGGCGATGCTTTCCCTGGGCTTACGGGGCTCAAGCCCTGTTTCCAGATTGTTATAAATCCCATTCTGTAGTATTTTAAAAAGGGGCTTAGTTCCAGATCCTCAAAGCTATTGGTGTTTTGTGGCTAATTTCCAGTGAAATCAGGGGGACTTACAGGATCTGGGACAAATGATTCTATAGTCAACTGACTTGCCATGAGACTTGTGCTCCTAAGTGCTCAAGTAGCTTTTGAAAATGGCTCTTACATCACTTGGGTGCCCTTGAAAATCCCATCGTCTAACAGCCCACGGATAAACCTGTTCGGAAGCAATAGGACCATTGGGCAACTATGGGAAGAAACTGCAGCCTACAGAAGACTCTGTGTGGCCATGCCTCCGTGGAGGGGGCACTGCAAAGGATAAGATTATGCTTTAAGTCACTGAGGGACTACAGGTGTGCTCCTGTTTACTGTGCTTGCCCCTTTCATGGACCAGCATGGAAAGAGAGAAATGGAAGCTGTGCCTCCATCTCCTCCCTGCCCATGTCCTAACCACAGGGCCCTATGGAGGGACAGTCTATGCCCTTCCTCAACCACAAGGACTGCAGGTGTGGCTGATGTGTGGGTGAGCTGCAAGGGGGAGGAGGTGGACTCCTTATGCCTCTTCACTGTATGTCTCTAAATTGGCCAGCCACGATCTGGCCTTTGAAGGGCAGACAGGTGTTCTGGGTCAGCCTACGGCTCTGTGCTCCGAGTTGTAATCAACCTTTTCCACATTTGTAGGCATGGGAAGTGGAGGCTTGTTTCTAGTGTTCCTGTTTCGACCTATCTATGATAACGCTTGATCTAGCCTCCAGTGAAGTGAGCCTTAATATGACAACACAGACTAGTGTATGGCTATGTCCACACGTACATGGTTATTTCGATTTAAGTTAAATCAAAATAAATTAATACAAAATAAAATCCTTAATTTGAATGAACTTAAATCGAAATAAGCAAAAACCTCAAATCAAAATAGCAAGTCCAGACTCAGGACTTGCTATTTCAAATCAGGAGAGGGGTAGCATGGGAGGTGTGGCAACATGGCCCCCTCACACAGCCATGCCCCCACCCAATATATACAAAAAGGAAGGCACCCTGGGAAGGAGAAGGGCAAAAGTGTTATTTCGAAATCATGGTTATTTCAAAATAACATGCCTGAACAGCATTATTTTGAAATAACCATTTCAAAATAACAGACAATCGAATTAAAATAGGTTTAAGCCATTTCAAAATAATATCTCTTGTTTCGAAATGACGGAGCTGCATCATTTCGAAACAAGAAAATGTTGTGTGGACCTAATCTTTTTTAAATCGAAATAACCAATGTTATTTTGATTTAAAAGATATGTGTGGACATACCCTATGGGTAAAAGGCCAGCCCTGTTGCAATCAGTGACCAAATGTCCATTGAGATCAACGGGCCAGGATTTCACCTTAAGTGTGTATCTTTTACAGTGATCACTAACCACGAGAGGCCATTATGTTTGCTATAGCTTATTCTTGAGTGTCTTTGGCAGTCTTTTCATGTGAATCATACACTGGGGTTTCCACCACTTCCCTTGAGAGACTACCCTGAGAATAATGGAACAGAATGTGCAGCTAGGAAGCTTTTCATATTAAGAAAAAATTCATAAGGTTTAGCTTACATTTTCCTTTGCTCTTTTTGTTTCCTTATTATCAATTATGTCTTTCTCTGCATGGTACCTATTAATGGATGGGGTACAAGCAGCAAAAAAGTAGACCTGGCTTTCTAACTCTGTGAAGTTCCAGGCCATGGTCAGGGTCTCTGTATCTTTAGTCTGAATTCTTCAGATCAGACCCCACCCCTCCTTTATACTATATACATACTTCTTCTTGAAGAAATAAGGATGGGTAGGAAGGGAGGAAAGCTTGTCAAAGCCATCAGGTTATAAGCACTTGCTCTTGCGAAGAGCTATGTATTTACTGAGAGCATTTGCTGCTCTGGGCTGAAATGGAAAGCTTGTGAGATGCTGCATGCATGAAAAAGGTAGAGTACGCGACCTATTCATTATCATGAACAGTGTTGTGCTTTAATGAGTTAATGAAACATCAGGAAACCTGTGGAAAATGTTAGCATAATCTGTCAGGATGTTTGTCTTAAAAGCTGATCTGGATGATCTCATATCTTCCAGCATTTCAGAGAGAGAAATAAATGCAAGGTACTTGTTGGGCTGGGACCGGTAAATGAGCCAGATAGCATGAGCCTGTGTGTGATTTGGAGCACATGAGAATGCATTGTGGTAACTATGGAGGGGAGGTTGAGAGAGTGGGTGGATAAGGGAAAAAAACAAGGAATCAAGTGGCACTTAAAGACTAGCAATTTTATTTTTTGCATGAGCTCACGAAAGCTCATGCAAAAAATAAATCTGTTAGTCTTTAAATACCACTCAACTCCTTGGGTTTTTTTTGCTGGACTAGACTAACACAGCTAGCCCTTTGGAAACGGATAAGGGAAGACAGCCTTCTAAAGACAGCACCAAAGAGCAGAAGTGACTGGGAATCCAGTATGTTTATTGACCTAAAACTACTATCAGATCCCTAGGAGGGGAAGATACAATTAAAGGGTACGAATTATGCAGAAAATTGCTTGTTTCATTATGCCAACCAACCGAAAGTATAAATTGCTAGACAAATGTCAGAAGTGCTACTGGAAGGGGAGCTGAAAAAGAGGGCAATACGACACAACCAGGAAAACAACAAAATGAGACACAGAATCCAGAATGCAGGCAACCCTTAGGCACAGCCAGGCCATGACTTCAGAGATAAGCTGCAAAAATCTCTGAGGTGAGGGTTAACTTCCTTCAAGTAACTCACTTCTGACCCGTATCACAATACACACCCTTCCTTCATATCATGGTCTTAGCAGATAATGCACAAGGGGATAAAAAAGTAAATACAATCCAATAGCCATAACTTAATAATGTCATACATAGAGGTCAGTTTGCTTTCTTTTTATTTAGAAGAGACTTCCCCTGCCTTATCCCAGAACTGCCTTAGTTTCTCATTGATGCTGAAGATGACTGTGAACTGCATATAAACAGCACAGTTGGCACAGGCTGTTTTCAGAAGCAGGAAACCACTCCCTTTATCCTTGCTTGCTCTCTTGGAGTGCAAAGCATGTACAGGGCCCTCGTCAGACAGCAAGAACCCTTTTGAGAAAAAAAAGAAACATTAACAAGCAGACAAAGATGAACCTTTTTTTGCCTTCAGTGGCCCATTTTCTGCACACACAGCTTGGCCTTTGGGACAAGAGGAGGTGGTTTTAGACCAGGGATCTCAAACTCAAATCACCACGAGGGCTTTATGAAGACTAGTAGAGGATGGCATGAGGATTAGTATGGTAGCCTGAGGGCCGCACCACTGAAACCTTTCTATACAATGATATTGAAAACATCAGTAATGGTCATGTCACTGTGGGAGGTAGGAAATAGCTTTTAGGGGCCGTGTGCGGCCCACTGGCCGCGTGTTTGGGACCCCTGTTTTAGACAGTGCTGTTTCACTACATATGTGGATTTCCATAAGTATATGCTGTATCCTAGACTTTATTTGGCTAACATTTTTTATTTAAAATCAGGAGCCTTGCTGGCACCAGGCACATGGGGCCTATGCCCCGAATCCCGGCGCCAGTGCCCCGGGTCTGGCAGGGCCCCGCCTCTCCCAGTCTCTGGCCCAATCGGACTGGAGATCCAGGGCCCAGCTGCCCGCGGCCGCGGCTGCCACTCCTGGCCCCGACTGCGGCCCTGGCCCCAGCCGGGGATCCGGGGCCCAGCCACCTCTGGCCGCCATGGCTGCTCTCAGCCCCGTCCCCAGCTGGGGATCCGGGCCCAGCTGGCGGCAGCCACTCCCAGCCCCATCCCTGGCTGGGGGCATGGCCTGTGGCCAGGGGGCATGGCCTCCGGGTAGGGGGTGGGGCCTGGGCCATTGCCCCGGGTCTTTTCCTGGGGCAGCGTTGCTCCTGTTTAAAACAAAATTTAACTGAAAGAGAGAGCAAAGTCAAATCACCCCATGGTCTGCTGTGAATGTTCAGAACACAGAAGACAAATGAATGAGAACAAGGATGATGTAATACGGCACAAAATAAAGACAGTGGCCTGGTTAAATATCAATCAATTCATAGGGCTGGAAGGGACCTCGTGAGATCATTGAGTCCAACCCCCTGGGAATTGAACCCAGGACTTTCTGCATGTTAAGCAGAGGTGCTAGCCACTACACTATTTGCAGGGTTCAACATGGGCTATGTCTACATTGGAGGCTTCAGTCGACTTAAGCAGGCTTAATTTGCATTAAGCAGTTCCCTAGCCACATTTGGAGTTCAAAAAAGTCAACTTTAGCACTTCCTTAAGTTGACTTAAAAATTCTCATCCTTAAAGTCGACTTTAAGGGTTAAGTCGACTTTATTTCATCAACTTAGCAAAATGTGGCCATTAAAGTCAGCATAATAAAATTGACTTAAGGCAGGAGAGCTGTTTAAGTCGACTTTATAAAGTTGACTTAAACAAATGGAGACCCATTTAAAGTCGACTTTATTAAGTTGACTTTAAATGTGTCTCCTAGCTCAAGTCGACTTTATACAGTAGACTTAAACAAATGGGGCCTCTCTAAGTGGACTTAATAAAGTTGACTTTAAGTCGACCTTATTAAGTCGACTTACCCTAGCCCTCTAGTGTAGCCATGGCACCTTACCAAGATTGGTTTCTCTTAATATAGCAATTTGTTTTTTTACATATAGTTCCTTATCACCTTACTGTGTATTCAATGGTACTTTGAATTTACACTGAACTAAATCCAAATGACTCCAATGAACTCAAAGTCCAATATATTTTCTTTAATGAATAAGTCAGCTCTTACTCTCAGACACCCGTAAATCCAAAATAACCCCATCAAAGTAATTACTATTTCTCCTGCTTTATGGAGATGCCCTTGCTCCATTTTGCACATCTGTTTGCATGCTGTGTTACATATTTTAAGCTATCTCTTGGCTGGTGTTTAAAAATGACATCCAGACTGATAAGGGTTAGATCTCACTTACTGACCTTTTTGCACTGCCAAAATGGTGTAAAGAGGCCTTAGTGTAAATGCAAACAGGCCCAAAGTAATATTCTTTCCTCTCTGACTCTACTTGACCAAGCGACCCTGATGAGATTGAAAATGAGACTTTTTAAAATGCCCTTAAGGGGGTGTCTTTGTGTTCCATGGTGTGTTGGAAGCTTAACTCCCTCAGGTGCACTAGAAAATCACACCCTAAATGGGTTAGTTTAAAGCTGTCCACACACAGTAAGTTGCCGGCACTTAGTGCTGTGCTTGGATTTGTCCTTCTCTGCATTAATCATCCCTTGTGTTTTTTTTTGGGGTACTAGCTCAGTAAAAAAAGCCATAGGCTTAATGTGAAAATACTATATATGGTACTTGGAGGCTGATATTTTTCAGCAAAAGAAACCAAGAAGTCATGTGGCGCTTTAAGACTAAGATTTCTTTTTCATGTGAGCTTTCGTGGGAGAAAATCCCTCTTTGTCAGATGCTGGAAATTGATATTTTTCAGTTTCCCCAGTGTTAGTTTTGAGGGATTTTTTTTAATACAGTACTATAGAATGTGAGGTTGAAATTCTGCATTTCATGTCCTTGAGGCTGAACAAGGTAGAAGCTCTGCAGTTCTTGTATTATGGAGTGAGGGAGGACAAGCTGCTCCCATCAGTTTCTTTCCCGTAGCTGCTGGCTGGAAAGCACTCCCCTCCTTACGTAAAGGAGTGAACACACTGTAACAGAGCCATCACTTCTTGACCCCTGCCAGTCCCAAAGTATAGCTCAGACTCTTTCATGTGCCTGATGGACTGCTGCTGCAGCTGGGAGCTGGGGCTAGTTAACACACACCAATTCTCACAGACCAGTAGTGCAAGCACAGCATCCAAACTGTGCAGTAACCTCAAATGTTTCCAGAGCTCTTGCCTCTGAGCTAAAGAGCAGACGTTCTAATTCCTCCGCCAGGCAAAATTATAGTGATGGTAAATGTATTGACTGTATATGGCAGTGTTCAAACAGGCGCCAAACCTTTCTCAGATGGAATTTTCTGAAGCCTGCTGTCTGGGGTTTTCATCCATAGTGCCTGCTGCAGACTCGCTGCAAGGATGCTTGGTCATCCCTCCCCCATGGCCAGGAAGACACACTTCAGACAGCCTCCCCATCCCCCAGAGCGTTTTACCCAGATATCTGCAAAGACATTGCCTGTACCCCTCAAAGAGCGACTGATCGGTTATCTTTCAGTGACCATGCTACTAATGCCGACCACGTCCTTTCCTGCACAGGCCACATGACAAATCACTTATTTACAAAGGACAAAAGCAGAGCGTGCTGCTTACCGTGTGGTTACAGAACGGTGGTCATGCAGTAAAAATAAAGGCTATCATCAGGTGCTGGATATGGATTTCAGTGAAGCTATGCTATCTCACATGGTCAAAGGTTTGGTTCATGCAAGCCTAAGATAATCTACTGAACTCTAGCTAGAGACCCATGATAGTCCCGAGAGGTTTTTGTTTTGTTTTTTAATTAAACAGGCTCCAGACTTTCTCTTTGTTCAGCGTTATTAGGGCAGTGCACAGAACAGGATGGACTTATGCAGTTCCACCCTTCCTAACAGTCACTTATACCCCAATAGGTGACCTTCCCTTTAATATTCTAGGGCTTTGATGTGATGGGAATGAATGAAACATTATTGTGCTTCCCCTCTGGATGTTACGCTTCAGATTCCTTCCAGTTCTCCGTGAGCCACTGAATGTGCTATTAGTTGCTATATTCTATTCTATTTATTGCTCAGGGTCTTTACATATGTATAAAGAGAGAGGCATTGAATCAGGGGCAGGTAACAATGTGGAGTTTATTAAAATCCACAACTAAATCAAGACTTACTGCTTTTTTTAAAAAGGCATGATGCTTTATTAGTGGTACATTATGGATATGCCCAATGGCAACAGACTCAGGGATGGGACCCATCTATCTATCTATCTAATCTGTTTATAAACTGAGTAGTTTGTGCTAAAGTCTGTAATTTGGGAGGAGGGGCAGGGACCAACCTGTTGTACAAGTAGATGAAGGGTAGAAGTAAAGAGGTTTGGAAAAAGCCACTCTTGCTTTGGGAAAATTGCAAGGGGCTGGAACAAAGGCTGAGAAGACCCAGGTAACAATCAAGAGCAGAGAAGCATTGAGCGAGCAGCCAATCCAAGGGTGGGAATATCTGTACAGGTTGGAGAAGCGAAGGCAGCTTGAAACAATTAAAGAAGCATGTGCCAGTGTGGTCGGGGTTGGGAGCAAAGAAACTTGTGCATGTCATGGTTAGTCTTGACCTAAGTCACTGTTAAAAGAAGAAGTTGGCCTGTATGGACATTGGCTTATAGGTGGATATATATGGTAATTATTATAGGCTATGTCTGTACTTAGGAAGTTAGTTCGGATTAATTTAGTTTGAATTAATTAATTTGAACTAATAAAGGTTAATTCGAACTAAGTTAATTTGAACTAACATGTCCCCACTAGAAGCCCAAATCGAACTAGCATGTCCATGGACAGGACTTGCTAGTTCGATTCAGGAGGGGAGCACCATGGGAAAATGTGGCAACATGGCCCTCGAGAAGGGCCAGGACCCCCCTCAATATATAGAAAGAGGAAGGCACCTGGAATGCAGACGGTCAAACTGTGTTAATTTGAAGTAATGGTTAGTTTGAATGAATGCAGCTCCATTGGGTTAATTCAAAACAGGGGTGTTGCGGGCATTCCCTGAGTCCCCAGCACCAGTGCCCCAAGTGCCCGGTGCAGCCCTTGCCTCTCCTGGACCCTTCGCTGGGAGAGGCAGGTGCAGCTGCAGGCAGCCCAGCCCCAGATCTGGGCCCGGATGCCTGTGGTGGCCCCTGCCTAGCCTGGCCCCATCCCTGGCCAGGGATCCAGGGCCGGGGTGGCAGCAGGGCTCCAAGGTCAGATTGGGCCTGGGGTGCTGAATTGGACAAAGGGAGTGGGGCCTGGACCTAGGGCCCAGGCCCAGGTCTTTTCCCAGGGCAGCAGCGCTCCTGAGTCAAACTAATAAGTTTCTCATAAATTCTGTTAGTTTCCTATATAATACATAATAAGGAAGACTAAAAACATGAATTTGCAGCTCTGTTCCAGTCTTTGATTCTTGCGAGTTTAGTTACTCTGGAATTATACAGAGGGAAGATTTTGAACTTGCATTACTGAGGCAGTGTGCATTACTGCCACGGGGTAGATTAAGTGCTTGAAAACAGGCCACAGAGTTTCCAGAATCTTCCAAAACTTTCTTCCCCAGCTGTTGGTGAGTAAGCTAGCACACACTTTCTGGACATTTTCATGGTCTTTTCAATAGCATAGCAGGGAAGAAGCTCTAGTCTGACTTTTCTAATTATTCTATTAGTTTATCTCCTTTGATAGCTTTCCTGGCAGTTCAAAAAGTTCTAACTGTTCAGCTTTCTGACTCCTATTCTGATGGAAGGGACAGGTGATCAGCCAAAAAAAAAAAACAAAAAACTTATGAATTCTTGATGTAAACTGGAGATGATTATTCATTCTTCAAAAAAGCCATGAATCACAAAAATGAATTGCAAAGGATGTAACTATTCCAAAATTCTTGTGTGCTATGCCTCAGGTCAATGATCCAATACAACTTCCTTCTCTCCTCAGATCTGAAAGTCAAATAAAATTCCAAAGAGATAAAATAAAATTGGTCAGCCACAAACTGTAAAACGTGGAGCACTGGCACAAACATTTGGAAGAAGTGGTACATTATGGCCAGGAGTGCTGCTCACTGCCCATCTTCTGAATATCTTGGGTGTATGTGCCACCTTAGTGGTATCTGAAATGAGTAGAGGTGATTGGATACAATCGTTCACGGACAGGAACGCAGAGCTGGAACTCTATGGGAATGATCCAGCAATCACTGAGATCAACGGGAATATTCAGTAGCCTTTAGAAAAGGCCTTGTGTCCTGGGCAGTCAAATGCAGAAACAATATATATTATCAAATAAATAAGATGCAATCACAAGATATTAATATCAAATTTATAATTTAATTCTAATGGCATGATCCTTATCTTATTATAGTCACACGAAAGACTTCTGTTGACCAGAGCTGCCTCAGGGTTCAAACGTCTTACTTTCTTCACAAACCTAAACCAAGTCTCATGGGTTTAGTCCATCCATGCATCTGATGAGATCATTGGATGTAGTCGGGATCTTTCCTGAAAACCCTTCTACTCTGGAATCAGCTGTATTGTGGAATTAAAACTCATGAGCTTCCGTGCTACTGAATGGAGAAAACTGATGGATGTGATGAGAAAAATCACTCTCGAAATATAAATACTGCATACCCCATTAGTTCTTGTATTTTTATCTTAAATTTTCTTATTCTTAAATGTAAGGATTGATTTTTGTAGCCAGTTAATAAAAGGGGAGGCAGAATCTTGTCAAATCTGTAATAAATGGAAGATATCAGTCTCAACAGTTGTCAATCAGGCATAAAAAAAAAATTATCCACTGTAAAGAAGCATCAAAGGTACTAGACAAAGATACTGGCTATGCCTACACGAGGAAAAATTAGTTTGAATTTGTTAATTTGAACTAACAAGTTTGAGTTTGGTTTGAACTAAACTTGAATTTATTAGTTCAAATTAAGAAAGTGGACTAATTCGACTTAATGTGAAGTTGAATTAGTCCACTTCAGTAATTTGAATTTACTGTCCTTAATTTGAATTTAGTAAATTCAAAGTAAGGGTTAATCCTAGTCTATACGTCCTTAGTTTGAACTAAAGATCAAACTAAGGGCTTAGTTCAAACTAACCGTCAGGGTTTACTAATTTGAACTAAGCATTCATTAGTTCAAATTAAGGAATTCCTTACTTTGAACTAATGAAAGCCAAGTGTAGACAGGTACTAAGTTAGTTTGAATTAAATTTCATTAATTTGAACTAACTTGCAAGTGTAGACATACCCTTTGTGAACAATGATTAACAATGCTGGTTGCTTTAGTGCCATTAGTTCTAATTGTAAAATTTGGGTTGGTCATTTAGTGGTGCATGAATTACACACGTGCTGAACGATTAATTAAAGTTTCATTGCACTTGGGGTTGTCAGATTAGATTGCACTAGATTATTCAACTACCATGACAATGACATCAGATAATCCACTTAGTAGCACATAGGCCAAAGTGACTATCTAGCAAGCATGGCAAATCAGGATGGGGTGGGGGCTAGTAGGAACCTACATAAGGAAAAAAAACCCAAACATTGGGACTGTCCCTATAAAACTGGGACATGTGATTACCCTATTAGCACTGCATCTGACTTGAAACTAGGAAATTTGGATGAGGGGGGGAAAGGGTTGAATGATGAGCCCTAGGAGGAAGGCATTGAGTCTGCTTCGTTTCAACCAGCAGAAAAATTGTTAGGTCTGTTGCATCCTATTTGGCTCATAAGAGGCAACTGTTCAGTTTAAGTCTTGGACAAGATTTCTTATGTACAGTCTAGATGTGGCTTCTGATAAACTCCAGACACTGGATAAACAAGCTAATGCTGTTAATATATGTGTTATGGGATGTGTGCAGAGCCAGTGATGGCTATAATATGGGTACACACTAATGTTGCTTTTACAGAGCATATGTGCATCCACTTGGAGTCCACATCAGGTGTGTGCCAAAGTTTTTTCCCAGTAAATAACATATGCTAATTTTAAGATGCGTTCTCCTACATGTAGGCATAACAGGATGAGTTAAAATATTGAACTTTCACTGTATGTTCTAACGCCCATGTGGAATAGTCAAATCTATTGTGCATCATCTTTATCTGCACCCTTACAAATCACAAAAGTAAGAGCTGGGCTTTTTTTATAGGGATGGATTTTATTCCGAACAGTTATGATGACTCATGCAGTAAACAGAGGACTTCCAGAAACCTTCTCTTACAATGAATATTCTTGGTTCCAAGATGCACCATTGAAAGCACTCTAACCTGACTCTCTTTCATAGAAATACTGATTCAGGGCCAAGTGGTTATTATATCAGATGATATAGCAAGGAGTTAGTACGGTATGTATGTGTGAGAGGGAGAGAGAGAATGAAGTGAGGAATTTATTAGAAAGCTTTAAAATCTTTTGTATATATTATTCACACACAAAAATATTACTAACATTATTGAAACTAGAGGCTTAGGATTCTTAGGTACAGAACTGAATTCAAGATCAAGCCTTATTGGGTTTACTCAGGAAAGGCTGTTGAGGCATGGAAAAAACAAGCCTGCTTGCTGCCATGTGTCTATATCTGAACCATTAAAAGGAAAATAAGCTTTGTAGCACATCAGGGCAGGGACCAAGCTGAAATCAGGTAGCAGACTGGTGTGTTGTCTCCAGGCCAGATACTATCTTCATTCCCACTTAAAGTAAATGGGAAAGTCAGTGGGGTTTTTTGACACTGCACTGTAGCAAACTTTGACTTGTGTACACTGAGGGTAGCGCTATGTACTAGTAGTGTGCCCTGTAGATAGATCACTGAAAATGAGTGTTGTCAACAGACCCTCAGGTATAGCCGGAGGGAAAACCCCAGTGGTTATAGTTAACACAGTGGGACCTTGGTCTATGACTGGGGCTCCTATGGACTACCATAATATACATAATAATCATGTATGTTCCTCCAGCCAATGTCTGCTCCCAAAGATGCTAGAAGAACATAATTCCAAGTGCATTTGATCTAGTCAACACCACTTAAGAGTAGTTTGCTGTGACTTCTGTACTTCAGCCTCTGTCTCTGAGTCATTCAGCCATGCTGTGTGTGGGATGCCACATTTGCATAGGCTTGTTTCTCAGGCCTAGCCATTCCAGCAGGGCTTGGCCCATGACGAAGATGCATCTCCCACTGCATGTGTCAGAACGCTTCTCTCCATCTATGCTGCCCGGATGCAAATATTTTTCCTGACCAGGCTGTGATGTGCATATGGCTGAGCCAATGTTCTCACTATATGCTATGTAGGATGCCAGCAATTTACTGATGATACTTTTAAATCATCAATTTATTATTTAGTAGTTCAGTGGTATATGAGAACATGGCATTTCACAGAGCTAGATGAAAAAATGGACCCCGAGTGTCACTGTTACTAGAGTGCACGCAGATTCTTGATGCCACTATGCTTGCCAGGGTTTATAGCTCCTGCATGCTGTTTCCAACATAACTTTAAAAAATGTAGTGAACTTGTTTGCCTCAGAAGATATTTATCAGCAAAGTAGATCCAGCACTGATCATTGCTGTGCAAGCCTCTCCTGCCCTCCAACCCAAGCATCTCAGTCCCCTGCAGCAGGGACTGCCTTCAAAGAGTGAGAGAGTAATTCAATCTCCTTCCTCTTTCACACCTTGGTTTTTATGCTAAGACTGGCAACCGGGGTGACTGTGGGTGTCAGATGAAGTGGTGGTTGTGATCTAAACATCATTTCCAGTCTAGTGCCACCACCTACTCTGTTCACAAGGACAACCACCTAGCCTTCAGAAAGACTCCAGCTAGACTGGTGTCAGTGACACATATTACTGCTTTTTAAAATACTCTCAATGCTTCCATCACTTTCTAAATAGAAGAGAAGTTAGAGAGATTCTAGAATAACTCTGAACATCATCCTGGATTCACACAAGGAAATTCTGGGTCAGATTGCACAGCTCGGATTCCCAGTAATGAGCAGGTACTTGCACAAGTAGTTCCATGATTTTGGGGGGGACTACTGATCCAAGCCTTTGTTTACCAATGGGACTAAGGTCCACAATCTGCCTCTCTAAAGCTGACAAGAGTTTTCCTAGGAGAGTAAGAAGATTTTACATAATCTTTAGTATAGTTGCCCTGGGAGAGACACGGCCCATTAATTGGAAAGATGAACTCGGAAAAGAGTAAAAATCAAAGGTGAGCCAGGAGCCTGCAGGCATAAAAACAGCTGATGAATTGCTAACCTTGTTCAATCAAATTCTGTAGCAGAAAGACACAGTTCATGTATAGATTTATACATACCAATAACATTGGTCCAAACAGTTTACAGAAGACACTGTAAATCGAAAGACAGAAATCAAGGTATGTGCAAACATTTCATAGGAGGCAGGGATAGAAAAGACTAGTGCATTTCTAAAAGGTGTCAGCCTGCTTTAGAAACATTGATCACATCCAGTAATCATCACAGCACCTCTCTGAAGTGAGGAAAACATTATCCCCACTTCATAGCTATGCAAGTGGATGTAGAACAACTGTGGAGGAGATAAGACTAGAACTCAGATCTGCTAATGCTCAGTCCTGCATCTTAAAACCATGGCTACTATCCCACACACAAAGACCTTACTGCTTGTAACCAGCTGGCTGGTCCTGTAAGGACAACAGCCTAATAATCAGATAGCCTCTAGTCACGGTGCATCTATTTAAGGTTCCTGGGGATGTTGTAGTGCTGGACAACATTGGGAAAGCAGAGCTAGGTGGTGGAAGAGAGGAAAATAGCATCAGGGAAACAATCAATACTTAGGGAAAATCAAGACTACTGTTCCCTTAAGGAGCCAGGACCAGGAGTCTATTACTGCGGGGTCAGGGCAAGGGTCCCCACTCCATTAGCCAGTTAGGATGAATCCTGGGAGGGAGGGTAGCATATATGCTTTCTTCTCTGAGGGCAGATTTGAATAGGGGCAGGGATATAGTTTGCTGACCTCTCCCAGCCGAGGAAGGAAAAGAGTTAAGGAAAGAGGGCCTAACTAGGGTACGTATACACTGGAAGCTTAAGTTGACCTACAGACCCCTGCGGCCACACTGGACTTTTATTAAGTTGACTTAAGTGCTTCCTTAAGTCAACTTAATAATACCACTTCTTAAGGTCGACTTAACGCTTAAGTTGACCTTATTAAGTTGATTTAAGCCACTGTAGATGGGGAATAGCCCTTAAGTTGACTTAATTGGCCTTTACGCCCCCCCCCAGAGTTCTTGGCCACCAGGAAGGGTCAACCTAGCACCTGCCAGTGTGAACACAAGCAGTCAACAAAAGTTTTCAGTGTGGATGCTCTAAGTCGACTTAACAAGGTCGACTTTAAGTTGACATAAAGTCGACCTTGTTAGGTCGACTTAACAGAGCCTCCAGTGTAGACATGCCCTAGGAGAAGTACTTTAAGGTGGCTGTTGGCCATCAGAGCCAACAAAACAAGGAGGGCTCTGGGAATCCTCAAAAAGAATTGGACTTGTGATGTTGAAGAACAGATGGTTTTGTGCCCTGTAAAACTGATAATAAATTGGACCCGAGGAAAAGGGGGGTTTGTTCTCAGTGCTTGGGTATGGAAGTGAGTTATTGCAGAGAATCCCAAAGGCCCTATCTGAAGGGTGTCTTCAGGCCTTTTCTGAGCCGTGAGAAGGTGATCTGGAACTGAGGATCAGGTTAACTTTGCAAATAAAGAATCTAGTTCCCAGTTACACCGATGCTCTACTTGATGTCAGCAAGAAGGTGAACTGCCTGAGAGAGCTTCTCTTACATAATACGTTTCTTTTAGCATGTAATTTTGTGCACAATATAGACTCAGGAATGCTGCATCAGGGATTCTCATGGCAAAATGCAACACAACAAATCAGACGCTTTCAACATGTGCCCGGATACAATAGTGGTTTAGGCCATTATATTCTTTAGTTTTCTCCTTGGTGGGTTTGATGAATAGACAGACCCTCAATAGTAAATAACAAAGGTTACTTGCTATATTACTGGTAAACTTGAATTAAAGTACAGGCTGGATTTTGCTGTCTTATACCTAGGTGGAAATCCTTTTGGCTTCTATGGGACTTGAACACATGCAGCTGATAGTGTAACTAGGCTTGAGAAGCATACAACAATGTTAACTCATACCCCACACAAGCAGAACACTGGCATGTATCTCCAACATCAAGCAGATGCATAACCCCATTGACTTCAGTGGGACTACTCCCATGCTTCATTATAAGGACGTACTTAAGTGTCTTGTTGGAAAGAGGTCTTAGCTGGTACTAGGAATACTGTTAATTAAAGGTCTTCAAATGTTTCTACTTAGCCACTGGCTGTGTCCTCACAACTGGGCAAATGAACATACAAAGGGAGTGGGGCTTAAGGGTACAGCCATAGGCTATGAGTCAGGAGAGCTGGGCCCAGAATCGTGGCTGCCATCAGTGCTGTTCACATGCCAAGGGGCCTCCATGAATCCCTCAGTCTGGACTCTGTGCTTGGCTAGTCTCTGAGGCTATGTCTGCACTTAAGAAGTCAGTTTGAAGTAACTTTCTTCAAATTAATTATTTTGAACTAATAATGGTTAATTCAAATTAAGTTAATTCAAATTAACATGTCCTCACTAGAAATTCAAATTGAACTAGCATGTCCATGGACAGGACTTGCTAGTTTGGCTTAGGAAGGAGGCACTATAGGAAATGTGGCAACATGGGGAACCCTGGGATGGAGAAGGTCAAACCATGTTAATTTGAACTAATGGTTAGTTTGAATTAACGCAGCTGCATTGGGTTAATACGAACTAATAAATTTAAACTAACAGTTACTTTGAAGTTAAGCGAGGTTTTATAACTTCGAAGTAAGCGTTCATTACTTTGAACTAAGGAATTCCCTGGTTCGAAGTAATGAAAGCTGGTGTGGCCATGCATTAATTCAGTTCAAATTAATCCTCACTAATTCAAACTAAATTGTAAGTGTAGACATACCCTGGCAGTTCTGAGAGAAACTTGAAAGGCACCAGCAGCCAGTGATTGCCTCTATAGCAGGTGGGGATCTGCAGGTTGTAGAGATGATGCCTTGACGTGGCTTTTCTGCAGGAAGAGGGAACTGGGGAATCAGCTACTCTCATAAGCAGTTTCTTGCCCAACTCTCATTGACTTGATTACCATAGAGGCTGCCATTCTGATTCTGCCATAAAAGGGATCCTCCTACTTTTGGGTGACCCCAGGTCTTGGGCCATAATTTGTTAATAGGGTGGTGCAAAGCTGCTGTATGGGAGTGGAGGCTCCAGGTCCTGGGTTAAATCCTCTGCCACTGGTTCGTTGTATGATTCTGGGTAAGTTGCTTAGCCCATCTGCTGCCAACAACACTCACCTGCCACACCAGGGTGATGGGTGGTTTAATTACTGAATATTTATGGAGCACTGAGATTCTTCATCCACAACTATTTTATACTTGCTAAGTAGTATGATTGTACATTCAAATCAATGTGTAGAAGGTCAGCCTAGGACAGAGTCCTTGGTGAATATTTTTGTATTCAGGTTTCTTACCAGCATTACTGTAAACAGTAAATCACCATTAACAGGAAGACTTTAGAGGAGGCATGAATAAAGGATATGCAGTGATATTCCCTAAGCCTATGCAAGTACAGCATGACAGAGGAAGTGAGTGGTTTGGTCACGTTTCTCTGTCACTTTGTGGAGGAATGTGCAATCCAGCTATGCTAAATAAGCCTCTGGGTTAAGTTCTTTGGTAAACTGATCACCACAGAGGTTAGGATAGACTTTCCTGTCAGTATATCATTATGCTACTGAGAAAGTATGCTATGAAGCTTTTTGTATTAATAGCTCATTGCTAGAGGTAAGAGTCCAGACCTGAAGAACCAGAGGTCCAGTCCAGAACTGCAAATCCCGTATTTCTTTTGGCCCAGATTGCCATTTGGTTTGTGGTCTTATCTTGCTTTGGGAATGTAACTCACACTTCAATGCTCCCTTTGATAGCTCGGTTATGTGTTACTAGGGGACAGAGTTGGCAGAGGGAAAGGGTAACAGAAGCATGCATTTTTCCTGCTGTCCAGCAAAGCACACAGAGCACAGAAATGGCAACGGTAAGTCAACTTCAGTTAAAATAGTTGCTTTGCTTTGTCATCATTCATTGTTCAAAATATGAAGTTTAATGTCTTAAAAAGATTTTTTTTTGAAGACACATTCCATGAGCAATGTAAATAACTTAATTTTAAAAAGGGCTCAGGAAGAAAAGCCTGACTTTGAAAAATCTAATTCAGGAGAGCCAGTGTGTCTGCTCTCTGGATGGGATTCAGAAGCCCTATTTGCTCTGATCTGCTTCCAGACCTTGGGCAAGTCAGTTCTCTCTGTGCCTCTGGTTTCCTTCCCACCCTATTCTGATCTCTTTCTCTGTCTAAGTGCTTACTATGCATTAGTACAGCACCTAGCTCGGTTCTGCCTTCATCCTGGTAAAAATAGCAGAGATCTTAAAAGGTGAATGCCATGCTTCTGCACATGATGATTTTCCTTCTGAAAGCGCTTCACTAAACGCCTATTGCAATGCCCTATGAAGTTAATGAGAGTTCTTGGTTTGGATCTTAAATGCTTGGGAAGAGGGGCAATTATGGACCATAAGGGAATTGAGGGATCAGATTAAATCCCAGATCCTTAGAGCATCTGCAGAGACAGCCTTATTAAGTAGCTGATCTAGTTATCAGCCCAGGTCCTCAGTTGTGATCAAAGTAGAGATGTGCGTGCAAAAAGTGGATTTAAGTCACCCTCATGCTCCCTTGCTCCTGAGGCTGCCTTCTGCTGAATCAGTTCCCACGGTCAAGTTGAATGAATACCTGGTCCACCATGCTTTGGCTGCTTATAGACAAACCTATTTGCCACACGTAGATATCTCGGGGGTTCAGGATTATCATCTACTCTCCATTTCCCCAGGGCAAATTCTGTGTGCCAGCTGTGGGGAGAGGTCTCTGACATCAAGCTCTCAATATTTCATGTTAATCTTAATTTCTGTGTGGCATTATAGGGCCCCAGTCCTTTAGCCTGTCAAACATGTTAACAGTTCACAATATAGGCACTCTATAGCTATAAATACATTCATCTTTACTGCTCTTACGTAGGAACTGTTTTCTTTGAGTGATTTGCATGTCAAAGTAAAAGGGTTTGTGCATCCATTAGACTAGTCTCTGGCCTCAAATAGAAGGCATTACACTTGCACAACTGCAATACGGTGGGGCATGGTATGGTGACCAGACAGCAAATGTGAAAAATGGGAACAGAGGTATGAGGTAATAGGCACCTACATAACACAAAACCATGAATCCTGGTACTGTCCCTAAAAAACCGAGAAACCTGGCCATTATAGAGTGTAGCAACTGGATCTGTATAATTGCTGGTCTGGTTGTAGTACCACTGCCCCTTTTTATGGTTTGCTTCTAACTAACCCCACTTCTTGCTACAAATAGTCACTAATCCTTGCCCTGGGGTCATGTGGAACTAATATGAAGTTTGTCCTGAGTGTCCTCTCCATCGTTGTTTAGAGGTCCCCATCTCTCCAGCAAAATGAAACTCCTCTGGTTCCATTGCACTGGGGACCTGCAACAACAGGGGTCTCAAACACATGGTCTGCAGGTCGCATGTGGCCCCTGAACCTATTTCCTGTGGCCCGCAACAACACTGTCATTACTGATATTTGCAATATTGTTGTATGAAAAGGTTTCAGTGGTATGGTCCTCAGGCTAAGGTACTGACCCTCACGGGGCCCTCATGGTGAGTTGAGTTTGAGACCCCTGTTAGGATAGAATCCTAGGGTTAGAAGGGACCTCATGAGATCATCTAGTCTAATCCCCTAGGTTTGGGCCCAGGACCTTCTGCAGACTGTTCTACAATTTCACCCCCCGTTCACTTGATGTAGTCTTACAATGTGTGGCGAAAAGCAATTAATTAAGATGTGCCCTGTTTCAAGAGTTGTTCTGCCCTTCAAATCCAAAGCACATTTCAATTCCCCACTTTTGCTATTTTAGGTTATTTGCTAAATGAAAAATGCTGACTCACAACCCTTAGGTGTAGAAGATATTGGCTGTGTTAAGAGAAGTTTTCCCAGATCACATTTTTTCTTGGTAAATATTTTTTCTTGTATCCCTCATTTTCATTTTCTGGTCCCACATTAGGGTAGGCATTTGTGTCTTGGCAGGCTGAGATCTATTTCTAATAGCCATCTCACTGGTCTCCTCAGTCAAGTGTCCTTTCGGTATTACCCTGAGGCATTTTATGTACCTGATAGAAATGTCACCTGGCTAGATCACACAGCTAATAAAATTTGATCTCGCGCTGGAAATGTTTAGTAGGAATATGCTGCTTAATATTCTGTAGCAATTCACAGTTAATGCTGTCACCAAGACCGTCAGAGGTTGTGAAAAATGTCATTGGCTCAGGCAAGTTTGGTGTGTTATCAGAAATCTACAGTAAGAAGACTGGAACCAATGAATGTCTGGTGATGTAAATAGGATAATGGCCTCAAACAAATCCAGCTGTCTGGTTTGCTTAACTTTGATCCAATCAGAATATTGAGATGAATACTGGCTACTGCTGTTTAAGAATGACGTCTGATAAATTTAGCAATAGGTCATTCCAGGATGTGCATTCCTAGGTTACTGGTGTGTAGTGAAACACAAGGCTAAAGACCCAGGTTGACATTCCAACCCCACAGAAGTCAAAGGTACAATTCTGAGGGGCCTGGTATTTCAGCCCTAGTGCTTTAAGCCCTGGACATAATGCATGCACTCCAGCAGGTGAGCAGCTTAAAGCTACTAGCATATGGCTTGTTAATGTTACATTTAGTTAATAAAAATACTTTGAATAGTGAAAAACACCAAACCCACAACTTTTGTAGCTGTTGATGCAACGTCTCCTATTATGAAAAGTAATTCCTACTAAAAAGGATAAGAAGAAATTAAAGTGACAAGGTTAGAAAGGCATTTTCTTAACTGTTTTGAATATACCTATTTTTTTCTGGAGCTTTTTGATATCTTCATCAAGGCTCAGCCAGCCAATCAGAACATGACAGTCAAAAATTGGCATCTCTAGCTGGATATAAAACATAGCCTTTATATAGATAATAGCCCAATCTTGAAAGCACTTTACAAACATTAATTCACCTCACAATGTTGCAGTGAGACTATGTATTATTGTATTTACGCATTATATTATTGTTCCCTTTTCTACAGATGGAGAAACTCATGCATTGACATTAAATGCTTTGTCTTGGGCCATACAAAGAATCTTTTTCAGAAATGTGATTAGAATTGAGGAGTTCCTAGCTCCCAGTCCTGTGCTCATACCCCCTAGATCAAAATAAAAGAATTTTTAACAGTGAAGTAACAGCACAGTTTAATGTGTCAGCAACAGGTAAGAATGTATCTCAATCTGGCTGGATTCCTCACCTGGCAATGAATATGAAAATAATGTGCTAGCGATTAATTTAAAACATTTTGTACTTTTTAAGATTGTTTATTTTGTATAATTATGTCAAATAACTTAGACTCATTATGAATCATTATGACATTTAAAACAGTGAGGTTTTTTTGCACCCAGATCCTGGCACCTTCAGATAATCCACTTCTAGCTCACTTCAAAGCCAGATGCTTCTTGCCAGATTAAAGATCGAAAGGTGTGTGATATCTCATTGCACCACACCTTTTTTTGTAACAATGTTGAAACAAAGCAAGTCAGGATTTGCCTAGCTGTTTTATGATGTGCACCTGGGTTACAACCTGCCATAGAGTTTTGCCTTGACTGTGTAATTAAAAGGTACTTCCTGGTATTTCTAGTTGAAAAATAACAAACTGTTTTTTTCCATTTAAGAAAAGTTGACATTAAAAAAAAAAGTTAAAATAACCTTTAGGGCATAATTAAAGCAACAAAATAAATTTGCTACCATGTCCTTAACTGAACTTGTTGTGCCTAATTATTGCAGATGTTTTAGAACAGTGTGATCTTGCATTGCTGCATGTGTTTGCAACAGAAGTAGCTTTAGCCACGGCATCGTTTGTCAGAATTTTGCATCCCAAAGACATATGGTCATAGTTGACAGGACACCAAAAACGATAAGCATGTTTTTTTTCACATGACTTTTTCTAGCATCTGTGGTGAAGTGGGACCTCACCCATGAAAGCTCATGTGCAAAATAAATTTGATAATTTTTTAAAGTTCCACCAGACTCCTTGTCTGTTCTGCTGTGCTAGACTAACATGGCTATCCCTTGGGAATCTGGCATTTTTGTTTAATAGAGTAGTTTAATATCCTCTGATAGAAAACACTGTATTGACTCCCAGAATAAAGTAACTTCAGTTTTACTTCCCTGATTGTTCACTGTTCTTCCTCCCTTTTCCACTTTCAAGTACCATCTGGGGGTCCAAACCTAAGGTGCATGGACAGTATTTGGCACATTCTAGGACAGTGGCTCTCAACCACTGTACCGAGACACATTACTGTGTTGCCCCATGGGATTAAGTGTGTCATGGAGAGCCAGGGAGAGGGCCGTATTCAGCCTAGAGGGAGGGGGTAGTGTGTCCTGTAGAGTTGCAATGTGCTGCCAAGTGTGTTGAGATACCGATCATGCAGGATTGAGACACGAGTAGTTTTCACTTTTTTTCTAAAAGCATCGGGGACTGGCCATTGCTGGAGGCAGATTGCAATAGTGCAATGACAGGGTTATGGAATGGGAACCACACAGCAATTCCCCTGCCACCTCTTGACAGCTGAATGATGCAGCTGGGAGTAGCAACTAAAAATGTTTTTTGCTTCTTTGAACAGCAAAAAGATATAGTAGGGTGTAACGGCTTCACCTCATGAGATTGTAAGCAGTGGTAAAGGACTGAAGAAGCTGGTTCCCTCTCTTGGGTTAGTCTTACATTTCTTTTAAAAATGGTTCCAAAAGGGTAGCCGTGTTAGTCTAGTTCAGCAAAACAAACAAGGAGTCTGGTGAGATTTTTTCCCATGAAAGCTCATGTGATAAATACATGTTAGTCTTTAAAAGCGCCACAGGACTCGTTTCTTTTAAAAATAGGCTACTCTGGCAGTGGTTCAAAGCAGCTCCCATCAGTGCTGCATGCACAAATATGCCTGTATTTGCACCTCCCTCCCTCAAATACCCCTTAAAAGTGCTGCTAGGTTTGTCAGTGATGGGTCAGCAATCCAGGAAAGGAGTTTCACTTTTTGGAAGGCTGATCAATATTTTAACAACACAGCAACAGATTCAACATTACAGTGTTTAGGGGTTGTAAAGTTTGTCATCTGTCAGTCCTGACAATGACCTTTAGGACTACTTGAAGGGATGCTCCAAGGAAGATGGAGCTTGACTATTCTCGGTAGTAACGGAGGACAGAAGGAGGAGCAATGGTCTCAAGTTACAGTTAGGGAGGTCGAGGCTGGATATTAGAAAAAACTTTTTTACTAGGTGAGTGGTGAAGCCTTGGAATGAGCTGCCAAGGGAGGTGGTGGAGTCTCCATCTTTGGAGGTGTTTAAGGCCCGGCTGGACAAAACCATGACTGGGATGGTTTAGTGGGAGTGGTCCTGCCTCTGGCAGGGGGTTGGACTAGATGACCTATGAGGTCCCTTCCAACCCTAGGATTCTATGAATACTGAGTGAAACTCACCCTTGCACAAACAGATCAGTGGGAGGCTTGCGTCCCACTTAAGTCTTACAGAAGATTAGGAATCATTAGCTAATTGTTAGAAATGCACAACAAAAACATTTTACAACAGCACTCCAAGAAATGCAGCCAGACTGGATGCCTGCACTTCTCAAATGACAGGCAATCGACCTTTGCCCTTGGGTCCCATAATGATTACTGGGTTTATTCTGTGTTGTTACTCCCTTGCTTTTTATCCAAGAAACCAGAAAAGTCTTTTGGATCTACATGTTCTAGAGCAGCACTGTGTTAGTCTAGTTTAGCAAAACAAACAAGGAGTCCTGTGGCACTTTTAAAGACTTAACAGATTTATATATTGCATGAAATTTCATGGGAGAAAATCCCACTTCATCAGATGTTTTGAAGTGGGATTTCTCCCATGAAAGTTCATGAGAGCCATAAAATTGGCTAGTCATTAAAAATGCCAGAGGACTTCTTGTTTGTTTTGGATCTAGATGCGTCTATGTGTATTTACACATTGGTTGGTCAAATAGCGTATTATTTTGTGTTGGAATCAGTTGTGCTCTGTGGCTGTTCATAAACAATTATCTGAATAGTTTGTATTTAAATAAAGTGGAACACCTTCAAAGAGCCAGCATTTATGAAATATATGTCTGAAAAGTACTATGTGAACTTAAACTGTCAGCTAAAAAAAAGCCCTTCAGAACTTTTGGCATTACATGTGCAACAGCCATGTTAAAAAGAGAGCCCACGATCTTGGCTGTTTTTCAAAATACATAAAGAACTACTGACTAGTTGCTTGGATAACTTAAGAGATCTGTAAATTCCTCCATCTTCAAAGCGCCTGAAGAAGTGGGATTTTCTGCCACAAAAGCTCCTGCGACAAATAAATTTGTTAATCTTTAAGTATCACAGGACTCCTTGTTTTGCTGAACTAGACTAATATGGCTACCCCTCTGGAACTTAAGAGTTATAGGACCCGATCCCTCCCCTTCAGCAAGATGATCAACACCTAGCCCCTTTGGCCTGTAAAAATTAACTTAATTTAGCTGAGTTACAATTAGGGTAAAACGGGTCCTTTTAAACTTGTGAACTGCTGTTTTTCTTTCTTTAATATGTGCACAGCACAATGATAAATATAGCACACAATCCTACAACTCTTCCCCTATATTTATCCCACAGGACTCTTTACATAAGCAAGCACTAAATGCATGAACAAAGTTGTTAATAATGGTCCTATACTATTTGTTTATTTATGTAGCACCATAGATGGAAACCCTGACTTCAATTCATAGCCCCCTTGTTGAAAGATTAAGACCGTTCTTGCTCCGATTTAAATCAATGACCAAATTCTCACAGAATTCAGCAGCACAGATTAGAATTAGGCTTCCAAATGGTCACAGTCAGCAAAACATTTTTTAGAATGAAATCACCGTATAGAGTTAAGACAGTGTCGTTGCTTTTTTATGCGCTGGAAAATGTTAATAAAACCACATTACAGATAAACGTTCTCCAGAATTAATTTTTGAGTGGAATATGTTAATAATTAATTTTGTTACTGCAATGCTTACCTATCTCACAAGGCACTGGGAGGATTAATTAATTTTTGTAAAATGCCATGTAAGTGGCCAGGTTTATGACTGAAGTGTTTTGAAAACAGAAACTACTACATGCATGCCAAGTACTATTATTTATGGAGTACTGACAGTGTGCTTGGTGCTGTACAAACACAGTACCTCATGCATTTTCTAAAGAACATGGTTGGTACCACCATTAATTGTTTTAATTTTTCCAGGAACGGCAGTGAGCCTTCAGGCAGATACCAGAAGGAGAACATTTGCCTATATAGTAGAATGCCTATTTGAGGATTAAGGTATTCATAAAATAAAACATCTCAAAATTACAGTAGGCACAATACACATAATGCACTGCAGAGCTTCTTGTCCTTCAAATCCCTGTAAAGCAATTTCCAGTGGGCTGAAGGCATCAGAATGTGAAGAGATGTTGACCTGTTCTTCATCAAAATCACTTTTATGTGACTTGTTTTGGTTTCTTTTTTTCTGTCAGGAAAAATAGCTTGTCTAACGGGTCATTCATAAAACTGGTGTTTGTAAAATGGAAGATCTGCTCTAGTTGGAGAGTGACTGAAAATGAAATGCTCCAAAATGAAAAGCATATAGTGCAGAATTGTGCTTGAACTATGAACCAAAACATTGTGGGACTTTGGATCTGGTTTTCTGAGGGAATAGGACCTTTGCGGTTTGCTCCTATCTTTACTATGAGAGGACTTGGGAAAATAATACTGCTAAAGATTAATTATTTAAACATAACAAGCAAGGAGTCCTGTGGCACGTAAAGACTAACAGACTTATTTATCACATGTGCTTTTGGGGATTTTCTCCCACAAAAGCTCATGTGATAAATACATTTGTTAGTCTTTACGTGCCACAGGACTCCTTGCGTGTTTTGCTGAACTAGACTAACACGGCTGCCCCTTTGAAATTTATTTAAAGATAACTCTCAAGGTTTTACACATAAACCAACTCCATAAGCCCTAAGCACGGATCCCTCATTTAGCAACCCACCATCAATAGCATCCTCTCTTATCTAGTGCACTCTTCTGAACCCAGCCTGTCCTTACAGACTGGACTCAGCCATCTTCAGGAGTAAGAAATGGTTTATTAGAGAAATATAGTTCCACCTGCCCTCATCTTCTTAAACTACAGGCTCCCCTGCTGCATAACACTGCTGGGGAATCAAGAAGTAGACTCTCAGAAAGTCATTTCCTAATTATTTAGGGTTTTACAAGTCAAAACTAAACTCTGCCCTACAAACGCCTACTCACCCTATCGATTCCATGAGGACTGCTCACATGCCTGTTGTTAAGCAAGTGTTTAACTGTTGTTATAACTGGGGTTGTACTAGATATTATTTTATTTTAAAATTATTTAAGTGCTAAGATTATTGAAGTATTGTATATCAAAAACACTCTACTAGTTCTATAAATTATTATATTTATACACACACATAACATAAATATGCCTACCTGTTCTATGCCCCTTGACACTTTAAAAATCATAACCCTCTAGTAACAGTCTGAAGTCAAAGATCAACTGGTCTATACTTAAGAATATACAATCCATCTTCTGCAGAATCTAAAACTCGCATCTTTGACTAAGCCTTCTTCAAAATCCCAGCCAAACATATGGACTTTGCAGCATGCCTTCAAGGCTGATAACTTTGAGTTATTTTGGACCAAGAATTTGAAAAGAACAATGCTATCTATATTCCAGTGGTGTTCAAACTTTTTTCCTTGGGACCCAGTTGAAAAAAATCATTTATTCCCATGAGCCAACAATTACATCTTCTAGCAATGCATTCCAGTTCTTCAGTGGTGGCATCAAGAGGCGCTGCGCCCCAGTACTCAAGGGTCTGCAACCCAGTACTGGGTCCTGACCCATGGCTTGAAAACCACTGCTATATTCCATAGGACCTAAATATTTATTATTAATAACAATAAAACATTTAACGAAGACAGGTACCAGGGGTCTGAACCTACAAAGCTGAACAGTGCAGGCCTCTCCTTGCGCCAGCTGGGAATACAAAGGTCCACCTGTATCATTCAGCTGCTGGGACCCCACATACAGTTCTGGATTTAGGATGAAGGCAAAGTCCACCCCTGCCACAAGACAAAGTCGGAGCTTTAGTGTAGCTTTGTAAATCTGCAGCTCTAGCCTGTGGGTTGGAAAAACAAATTGAGTCCCCACATGGCACTTATGGGTGGTGATAGGACGATGTGGGCTGAACACAACACCTAACTTTACCGAGCTGTAACGAAGAAGCCCTCGATGGAGCACATTGCTATAGCAGCACTCCCAACACAGGATTACAGTGGTGCAGACGTCTTGATGTACATCATCCACAGCAGCATGAATTTCAACCTTGGTCCCCTGTCCTGCAGTTGGATACATGTGAGATTCATATAGGCAATTGGATTCTATGTGTGGACTTGAGACTCTGTGCACATAGACTGGACTGCAGAATCAGGCGGTGAAGCATTTTCAAATGCAAAGCCCCAGGGAGGGATGAATGTGATTCACATTAATGAAGCTTGCTTTTAAAAAAAAAAAAAGGTGAAATAAATGCTTAATAGCACTGAAGTATCCTAAAACAAACAGCATGTGTGGGGCTGGACCATAATCAATATGGCATTTTATTTATTTTTAAACAAGGAAGCTGCACCCTGATCATGCAAGTGGATCCAGGTGCAAGCTTTGCAGCATGGATGAAGCCCTAAAATCAGCCCACTCAGAACCAATTGCCGGATCAGTGTCTATGTGCCAATACCATTGCTAAGAATTATCATAGAAGTGTTTAACACAACAAAACATTATATGCAGGCTAAATGCTAATATTATGGAAGCACATTGGACATGAAACATAGTCTGGAAGTCCTTAAAATATGATTAACAAAAAACCCACACTACCCAGCATGATTGCCTTGTGCGGCTGATTGAAAGGTTGCCTGGCTGCACGTGTGCTTGGTCTTAAGGGAACATATTTCTCTGCATATTGGAATCCCAGTGTCTACCCCCACTCCTCCTTGCTTGCTTTTCTGGATACTGCTGGTTGGAAAATCTATCTTATTCATAGTAAGGAAACACCACCTGCCAATGTGGTTTAAGTGCTTGCAGGACTTGAGAGTGTGTGTTCCTGCAGGTCAGGAAGGGTCATCTCTCCCTGCTTCCTATCCACACGCACTGCTTGCTTTGCTCCTTAAAGTCATCCTGGGCAATACTGCCTGACAAAGCTTGCTACAGGGCTGTGTGGGTGAAGTGGGAGGGTCTCTTCTTGTACTGGTCCCCCCACCTTCTCTTCACTGCCTGGTTTGCTGACTGCTCGTAGTTTATATTATTCATCATAAAACAAGCAAGGAGTCCTGTGGCACTTACAGACTAACACATTTATTTATATCACAAGCTTTCATGGGAGAAAATCCCATTTCATCAGATGCTTTGAAGATGGGGGAACTTACAAAACGCGAGGAAAATAAATGCAAAGATGTGTAAGTCATAGGATCAGGTCACACTGTGGGACTCCTTGATTGTTTTGCTGGCTGCCCTAGATTAACATGGCTACCACTTTGGAACTTGTCATAATAAAACAGGGCCTGCAAATATTAGCTTGTGGAAGGCATCGGGAGAGGGCGTGACAGGGAAAGGCCATTTCACCTGGACACTGGCCCTGGGTGCCCCTTTCCTCTCTCGCTTGGTTTAGCTCAGGCATCTTAAACACGTGGCCCATGGGCCGCATGCAGCCCCTAAAGCTACTTCCTGTGGCCCGCAACGACATTATTGTTCCCAATATTTGCAATATTATTGTATGAAAAAGTTTCGTTGGTGCAGCCCTTAGTCTAATATACTGGTCTTCATGTGGCCCTTGCGGTGATTTGAGTTTAAGAACCCTGCTTTAGCTGGTGGTGCACATAATAAGAAGAACAGAGCCCTGCCTGGCAATGTAGCCTGGTGCAGCGCACTGGGAAAGGCAAGGGGTGGGTGGGGGACCTGCTGTCCTTCACCCCAGTGCACTCTCCCAACCCACTGCAGCTCTGCAAGCCAATGGCCACGTGCACGTCTCCAAATCCTCCAGCAGCCCTGCCTGGCACCTTGGCCTGGTGCAGCGCACTGCGAAAGGCCAGGCAGGGGGGTAGGGTTACAGATGTCAGGCAAAAGGAGGCGATGTCCTCCCTCCAAGAGGCATTTTAAAATACATGATTTTGTCTGGCTTTTTACTGACGGAGGTTAAAGTACGCTGGAATGCCCCTGAACACCCTATTTTTAGGGAGAAGTGTTCCAGAGCCCCTAAAAACATAAGAACATCACATTAATATTACATTTGCTCCATGCCTCCTCCAACGTCCTCCTTTTCCTGCTTCCCCGTCCTCCTTTCCAGGCTTTGGTATCTGGTAACCCTAGGCGGGAGGCCTGCTGTCCTGCCACCCCAGTGCTCACTCCCAACCCATCCCAGCTTTGCAGGCCAGTGGCTGCTTGCAGGTTTCCAAATCCGCCAGCAGCCCTGCCTGGCACCGTGGCCTGGTGCAGCTTGCTGAGAAAGACAGGGGGCCTCTTTGCTGTCCCAAGACCCCCCGACCCATTGCTGGCTTTGTGCCGTTTGCACGTTTCTGAATCCACCAGCAGCCCTGCCTGGCACCGTGGACTGGTGCATCTTGCTGGGACAGACATGGCGCGGGTAGGCGGCCTCCGTCTGCCGTCCTGACACCCCTGCTCCCCTTGCTGGCTAGCGGCCGCCGGCTGGGGCTACCAGACGTCAGGCAAAAGAAGGACCCGTCCTCCTTTTTACCTTCCCGTCCTCCATCCGACAGGCCTTTTAAAAACAAGGCATCGTGTGGCCCTGTAAGGCTATGTCTACACATGCATTGTTATTTCGAAATGAGTTATTTCGAAATCAAATCCTTATTTCAAAATAAGTTAATTCGAATTAACAAAATGTTAATTCGAATTAAGGGAAAGCCTGCAATCCAAACGGCTGTTATTTCGGAAGGGATATTTCGAAATAAAGCCGTTTGGACCCGTTGTTTCGAAACAGCTCTTTCGAAACAACAGGTCTACCCGTGTCGTTTCGAAAGAACAGGTCTAAACAGCTTTATTTTCAAACATACCTTCCAAAATAACGGCTGTTTCGGGGGGGGCAGGTTTTACTTTTTCAAAATGACGATTCTTACTTCGAAAGGACGGGATCCGTCCTTTCGAAATAAGAAAACGTCGCATAGACCTAATTTCTTTTATTTCGGAATAAAAGTGCCGCGTAGACATAGCCCAACAGATTTCTTTTTCGCATGAGCTATCGTGGGAGAACATCCCGCTTCGTCTGAGGCGCGATTTTGTCCGGCTTGTGGAGGTGAAAGGATGCTTTTCCCAGCAGGCTGCACCAGGCCCCTCTCCCGGTGCCTTCCACAAATCCCCCAAACACCTTCTTTCAGGGGGAAGCCTTCCAGCCCCCCGAAAACCAGACACCTATGAGGTGAATCCTGCATTTTCTCCAGGCCACCTGCTTTGCCTCCTTGCCAGCCTTTGGGAGCTGGCAGCTCTGCAATCCCTCCCGCCTGGCCCCTCGGCCTGGGGCAGCCCGCCGCCCCCCGGCACGTGCGCGCCTCCTGCGGCGGGGGCGGGGTGCCCGGGAGGGGGAGGGGAGCCCAGGATTCCCCTCCCCCCCGGCGGCCCGAGGGCGGCTGGCGGGGCCGCGTGTGTGCGCGCGGCGCCCAGGCGGGCCCGGCTCATTTCCGCGCGGCTGGCCACCCCGCTCGCGCTCGCGCCCGGCAGCCGTTGGCGGCTCCCAACCGTCGGGCTCCTTCCCGGGGTAACGGCCGCGCCCGCCCCTCCCCCACCCGGGCCTCCCCCGGCCTCGCCCCTTTTTCCCCTTTTTTTTTTTTTTTTTTTTAGTTTTTTTTTAATTTTTTTTTTTTTTGGAGCGGGCGCCGCCGCCGCCGCCGCCAGGGAGGTTTCATGTGTCTCGGGCTGGATCCAGCGGAGGAAACCCAGGGTGCATTTCTCCTGCCTCCATTGCACGGCGCGGGGGGGCAGCCAGCAGCGGCACGGTAAGGGGCTGGGGGGGGGGCTGCATTTGCACCCGCACCCCGGCTCGCTCCTCCCTGGGCTGCATCAAGTGCACGGGAGGGGGGGCGGGGAGCCGCGCTGGGGGTGGGGGATGGGCAGGAGCGAGTGTCATTTTTTGGCCTCCTTTGCAACTTGGCGGCGGCCAAAAGCTGCCTGGGGGGAGCTGGTGGCTTCCTTGGGGTTGCATGATTTTAAAAAGGGGGGCAGGTTTCTGCTCCCCCCGCCTCCCCTGTGGGTGTTCTCCTCCAGGCTTTCAGGGAAAAGGGAATTTGCAGCAAATTGAATCAAGGAGCCATCATGAGGCAGCTGGTGGATAGCCTATTTTTAGCTTGATTGGTGTAAAGAAGAATCCTTTTTTCCCCTCCCCCCCAGGGCATGTTTGCTGCTTCTAAAAAAGAGGGGGTGGGGGGAGACCACCCTCAGGGGGGAGCTGAGGGCTGTATTTCTTCTGCAGGGGGGGCTGCCGTGTCAATGGGGGAGGAAAGCCTGGGCAGAAATGTGCCTGGGTCTCAACTCCTGCTGGAGTGGGGGAGGGGAGGCCGTGGCCACACTTTCTGTGTGTGTTTTTCAGTCGCCTTTCTTCTCCCCTGCCTCCCTGCTCTTCCCTTTCCAGCTCAAAGGGTCCTCATTCCTCTTGCTTTAACTTCCCTGGAGGGGCAGCCCTGGATTTAAGAGGGACCTGTGTCAATGTTGAAAAAAACTGTGAAGTGCCAAAGTTGTTCTTGGTCACATTTCCTGTGAAGGTGATCATGTTCCACCCAAAACTTTTCTTTGAGGGGGGAAGGGCCACACACAAAAGACAAAACATGGGCCTTGGTTTTGGAAATAAGCTTCTAGACACTTTGATGGGCTGTGGCTCCCTTCTTCCCCCCCACTGAATGGTATCACAAGCCCCAGATGAAGCAGGCAGTATTTGCCATAGATGTTTTCTTTAAAAAGATCTTGGTGCCTGAGTTACAAATTTTTCTGTGGTGCTAATTGATTATTGATTATTATCCATTGGAAAATACACAATAGGCAGTTTATTATGCCATTTAAGGGGATTAAGTGGTAAATTAAACTTGTTCCTGGTGAGTTCAGTGTTTGGACACTAAACTCTCTTTAAAGGACAATTTGTGAGCGAAAAGTCTCTGTTTTGAGAGCGAGCCTTGTGCTTAATGGCAGAGTCGTCTTGCTTGAGATTGCATATAAAGTTTCATCTCAGCTGTGTGGGGTTGCAGAGTGAAGTTTGTTCAGGGAGTTTTTACTAGCAGATGTAGCCAACATTCTCATTTTCCTGTTTGTAGAAAGCAAGACTTAACTGATTGATAGAAGAGATCACAAAATACACTCCTTCTTTGAGCGGGTATGGGAAGTAGAGAGTCAGGATCTGGAAAATTCAGTTTTTGTCACACAAGAAATGATCTGAGCCTGGTTGCTGATACCTTCCTGACCTAGACTATTAGAATAAATATTTGAGGACTTCGCAAAGTGTATTGACTGAGGAGGGTCTTTCTTATAGATGGGCTGTGCTCTCTGGATACTGAGTAAGGGCGTTAGGGTGGACCTACTCTGGAAAGAGGTGCTACTCAGAATTCAGGTTTGGATTTTGAATACTGGTAATGTCTGCAGTTTCAGTACTGTTTCAGGTTTGGGCCTTTATTGTGCAGTAAACTTTGCAAAAGCTCAGATGTCTGCCCATCTAATCTTTGGGGCGTTGCTCAGGGCCCCTTCATGTTGTCTTCAGCATACAGTTAAAACTCATTAAGGCTAAAATCATGTGAACAGTCATGCAGGTCCTTTACTTTAGCCAAGGAGTAGGCCTGTTGTTTATAAAGAGACCATTCATGAGTTTAAAGTTAAGCACGTGTTAGGTGTTTGAAGGAGCCGAGTCTGAGATTTTTTTTTTTTTTTTAAAAAAGGTTTACTGTCAAGGTAAATCTGTTTACTAATCAGTTGGTGGTGTGACATAAATAATGGTAGATGTAGTATGGTTTCCCAAAGAGATGAATTTTTTCTTTTGGTTAAGATCTAATGGAATAGCACTGTATTTTATTATTAATCACAGGTCATCCAAAAATATAGTGTCATGGTCTCTTAAATTTTGTTAGGGAAGTGCAGGCTTTTCTCCATGAACACGTGGTTCATGTGGGATTGTATCTTGGGAACTCTGTGGCAGGTCTCCCAAGCTAGTATTGTGAACACCTGGAAAATATTTAACATTCAGGCCATAAGGAAAGGGGGAGGGGAAGGAAATACAATTTAAGCATGGAAGAGTACCTGGGGGTTGGGTTCATAATTTCTGATTACTCAAGAGTTTACAGGTTTTTTGTTTTTTTTTTTTTTGGTTGTTCATTTAACTGTTTCCTGCTTCACAGAGAGTAGTAAATGCTGACCAAAAGTATTAGACGTATGTGCTGCTTGGCTTTCTCTCCCTTTAAAAATACTTTTTTGAAAGACATTTTTACAAATGTTGCTTCTAGTTTTTCTTCTAAGGATTCATGTATCATATGTTGTGTTGAAGTTATAAGGCATAATGTGAATGCTAAGTGTTGTAAAACGTTGTAATCATTACCACTGAGCCAGATGTAATGTCACTGGATAGAGTAAACTGAAACATTCAAAACACAAATATATATATTGTGTGTGCATACAGTTAATTTTTTTCTCCAAGGAAGAACAAATCTAATGTATGTAAAATAAATTGAATGATTATAGAGTTTAACCTCATATAGGAGTTAATGTTCAAGTCAGAATGTATTTGCTGTTATAAATGTTACAGGAACAAATTAAGTCCTATAGCAGCCAGACACAAGACCTGCATGAAGTTAGATATCCCGCTTGTATAATGCACGTGCTTGGTTGAATGGTGTCTATGCAAGTGCAAATGCATGAAGCTGGTTGCATGAGTGTTTGCAGGATCATGGTCTTAAATATAATTTCTCTAAGGTATATTGCTTTGTGTGTATGATGAGCTGAATTTTTTTTGAGTACAGTTAATTACCACCAAAAGAGTGTTTCCCACTTGTTTATTCTTATTTCTATAGATAAGGTAAAAATGAGCTAGTTTCTGGGGAATGATGGAGTATAAAATTAACACAAATATTACTAAAAGGTGACTGAAATGATTAGTGGACCTTCTGAACGACCACTTGTTGAATAAATAAGTTTGCCCATGTATGGCGTTGTAGCGTAAATTCTACATCTTCAAATGAATAGCTGATGGAGGAAGAACTCTTGATTTCCTGTTGTAGGCCTAGTATCAACCAAAAATCTTGGCTTCCCCATATGTAGTTTTCTGAACACTCCAGTGTAACGTTATTTAAATTAAACAAGGAGTCCTGTGGCACTTAAAGACTAACAAAAATATTTATTGCATGAGCTTTCGTGGGAGAAAACCCCACTTCGTCAGATGTATCTGATGAAGTGGGATTTTCTCCCACGAAAGCTCATGCAATAAATAAAATTGTTAGTCTTTAAGTGTCACAGGACTCCTTGTTCGTTTTATTGAATTAGACTAACACAGCTGCCCCCTTTGGATACTGGCAACATGCAAGTTATTTAAATTGTTAGCTTCTATAAAGAAACTTAGAGAGAACTGATTTTTCAGAGGCCATGTTTCATTTAAAAATCCCCAAGTAGGTAGGTGGGGACTACTTCACTCTTCATGGAACCGTAGCCCCTGTGAGAGAGAATATGGGGGGCAAAAAAAAAAAGTAAGCTGAAAATGTCTTATCAAGTGGAACTTCAAGAGCATGTGTAGGATTGGGCATTTGACTGTCCAAAAATAATTGGTCAGTTAACTTTTGAATTATTGGTAAAATAATGTCAAAAACAGTCAAATATTTTAAAATTCTACTTTGTTAAAACAGAAACAATGATCACAAGAAGAATACGACTATGATCTCTAGCAGGCACAGCCTTGGATACTTAATACAAAATAAAAAGTAAACTGAGTTATTTAGTTCAGTTAAAGTCATAAAATGTGAAATACGATGCAGGGAAGTTCTGAAAATGGAAGATTGTCACATTGATATAATCACAAAGAAAGGTCACTGCCTTTATCAAGTGATTATTGCTGGACTATTTAACAGTATTTGACCATGGTCAAGCAACAGGTCAAGTGACTGACTGCTAAAGAGAGAGACATTCTCCTAGGGGTAGCAATATACTGATACATAGGACAGTAAAGCTGTGTCTTCACTGTGAAAAAAGGTGGTGGTAATTCCAGATAACTAGTGACAAAATCCAGGCAAAGACAAGGCATTTTGTAGTCTTCACATGAATTGGCATGTTGAGTTCAAGGGTGGGCTCCCTGATAGTCTTGAACTTGATCAGTTAACTCATGGGGAAACTACAAACTAGCTTGTATTCATTTGGTTTTCATCCCAAATTAGTTAACATATGCTTTTTCCTAGTGCTGACAAGGCTGAAGTTGGTTGCAAAAAGTGCAAAGAGATTTTTAATGAACACGAGTGATCAGAAGTTTAGTTTATTCGGAAAGCCCTCCAGCATCACTATGCCAGATGCCTCCTAAAAAGGCGGTTTTTTTGAATACTAGTACTGCTGCTTCAGGGTCTTGTGGCACCCTTTAGGTTGTCTATTTTAATAATGACCTCTGTGTCCAGATTTTGGATCTGCTTTGCAGAAATTGGATGTGAAGCAGGCCAAGCATCATTACAGGTTAGAGAATGTACAGTTGGATGGGAAATGGTGTGCTTGTGTACAGCTGAGGCCTGGTGAACTGATGCTGTTGACTGAAAAACATACTGGAGAAGTTTAGCTCAGGACGGGCTTGGAAGAAAGTTCTGTTCACTGAAACCCGCACTTCAGAACAGGCAGCTCTCATGCGTCTTTAAGAGACTCTCCATGCAACATGTGAGCGGTCCTGACAGATCCTAGTTTATGACCTCTGAAAAGATGAAGAAGGGCTGGATGCAGGTAGATCTTATGTTGTGGTACCGCTTAAAGCATTTCTCTCTCTTTAAGAGCATGAATTAACATCTTTGTTTGGAAAAGAGAAAATCTTGGGCAGACATTGATCATGTTTTCAAATGGTGGGTGCCTGTTTCTAGTCAGTGGGAGAGCTGTGTGCTTAGCATCTCAGCAGATCAAGTCCTAAGCATGCTTAACTGGCTTTTGCAGACTTCTTTTTAGGTTAAGTCTCGTGATGGTGAAAGACTGTCCTTCCCCTCCACCTCCTACCACAGACTGTGACTTGAAATTTAATGTTTGTTCCATTGTTGTAATGGTCTTTTTTCCTCCATGTTGCAGAAGAGTGATCTTGATGATTATTATAATGACTGGCAGTAAAAATTCAGAATCATCCACAAAATGTCCTGGGTGCCCTTTTTTTTTTTTTTGCTTTCTTTTATGATCTAAAATCCAATTCAGCCTCTTTTCTATGTATTGTGTTATGGAGAAACTCCAAATAACCTGCCTGCCATCAGGAAACATTTTGGAATATTAGTTTGGATGGCTGGAGCTGCATTGCTAGACATTTTAGTTGGTTTGCTGAAGCTGTGTATTAAGCTTCCCCGCTCCCTCTGGCGAGGCAGACAAGCAGCTGTTTTTGCAGCTGATGCTAGTGCTGCTTTTAACCCATCCGTGGGGCTGCAGAATGATTTAATCACCTTCCCAACCCATGTAAATTGCATTTAAAGCTCATATTGAACTCCCAGTGACATCACACTCTTGTAGATTATATGAATCAAAACTGCCAAAGTAAGCAGTTGCATTGTTGGTTGACAGTGGCTTGAGACTACATAGCACACAGAAGACATTTCTGCAGTGTACATCTGGAGCGCGCTCAAAGGGAAGAAGCGAACAAGTCATACTTTACTGTTCAAGCATGAGTAATGCCAAATGCTGTGCCCAACTCCAAAACTGTAGACATTAAGCTCCAGGGGGCCTAAATGTAACTTTCAGAATATATTGTGTTCCCTTGCCATTCAAACAGTCAGTGTTAAAGTTCAGATTCTTCAGATGGGCAGCCTACCATTGCCTTCAAACTCGGCAAGCTGGGGATTTGTGCAAACACATACTTGAGATGAATGACGGTACTCCAGTTGCTCAAAAGAAAGAATTGGGCAGGGAAAATTGGGGGACTGCACTGAAGGGCATTTAGTGCCTGCAGTGATGCTAGGTGGCCTGGCTGAGGAGCAAAATTGCAAGTGCTGTCTCTTGTTCCTCATTTTGGTGGCTCAATCGGTGTTGGTTTATCAGCATGAGTTCAAGGTATATTTAAGTGTACAAATAGATCTCGAAAGTAGGAATTTTTGGGGGTTGGCCTCGCCTTTGCCTTTGTGGGAACAAATGAGTTTTGTCATTGATTTTGAATGGGGTCGCAGTTGGGCCAGTCCTGAATGATCTGAAAATCCTGCACCAAAACACTAATTAATGCTAAGCTTCTTTCATACCTATCCAGGTCTGCTCAGTTAAGAGGAAAGATCAAAACTCTCTCTCTCTCTCTCTCTCTCTCTCTCTCTCTCTCTCTCGTCTTTGAGGTTTAGCCCAAAATGCTTGGGAGAAGTGAGTCTTGATGCTATATGAACCCTTTTTCTTTCTAGGTACTTGTGTGGTAAGGGACGTCAGTGGTAAAATTAGAACGTATAAGGGTTTAGAATTGTTTGAGCATTGTTTGTCCTGTATGAGGTTTAAGGAAGTTTTGGTTCTCTCCATTTGGCAAAAAATCCTTCGGTTTGCACTGTTCTTCACAGAGACTACCACTATTAAACAAGGGATCATAGCTAATTTTTCTATGGATGTCAACATTCTTATTCTATTGCAGAAGTTCCTGCTTGGAGTCTAAATGTAAACAGACATCCCTAAATAAATGGTCTTAAACCTAGATTTTAACTGGAGTGTCCTTGCAGAAATATAGAACTTGCCATGGTGATCTGCAACCTTTCACATTCTATTTTTCTCTGTGGATTTTCAAATTTAATCCCATAGTGACTTTTTTTAATTCAGTGCACAGGTGTAGGTAATGCAAAAGGCAGAAAAACATTTGACATCAGCATTAAAAAACAGCTTGCCAAACAATTTATGGGCAACAATGTTTATTTGGTAGCAACACATTAGCTATTTCTGACTGCTGATATAACACCCTGATATGGATTAGAGAAACAGGCTGAACCTTGATTTGAACAGACTAATTGTGTAAAGATAGCACTAGATTCTCATTTCATTTTAGGTGTGTGGTTAACCCACCGTGTGTAGTAATTGTTGGATAGTTCTTGTTTCTGAGTTCATTGCTCTGTGTAAGCAGAAAAAGTTTATAGCATCGACACCGCTATGTGTGTTAAAGCGAAATAGTACTCAGGCCATGAACACAAAAAAATTGCCCATCAAACAGTTTAGGTGTGGCAGAAAAAGAGATCTGCTGCTAAGTTTAAAGACAACTATACACGTTATCTCACAAAGACGTGCACTATTGTTGGAAATATTTGTTGCTTGTATGGGTTAGTTGTAGACTGTCATCCGTGTCTTTTCTTTATTGCATTTGCTATGTGGATAGATTTTAAAAGTCCTTTGGTACCCTCCTGGAAATATCCATGCGTTTATGTGCTTCATGTTGGCAAAGTCCATGTTACTTGGTTCTTTCAGTGTTTTCCCACACTAGGTCATTTTGATAAAGTTTAGTTTTTTCCTGTTCATTGAGTACATATGCATAGTACTCCAGAGTTTTCCTTTTAATGAATACAGTATGTACAGAGTAGCCTATAAATTGGATCAAGTCTTCCACCTTCAAAAGAAACTTGCCTACTCTGACCATTCAATAACTCATTGAGCTTTCCAAGCACTATAAATAATGTCCTCTCTTCATCTAGTTGGAGAAGGGCCTTTTGTGCCCCAAGCTCAAGCAAACCCATGCTTTCTGGGGGGGTCAAGTGGACATTACTAGCTATTTCCACTGAGTATTTTTAACATTTTCCTTTCCTTTTTAACCTCGAGTAATGTTACCCTGAGGTCCTGACCTGATCAATATTGGTTAGGTATCATGAGAGGTGTGCTGATTGCTCATGAGTATGAAGTTAAAAAGAGAAGGACCCCCCCCACCCCTCGGAAATACCACAAACAAACATTTCTGGATGTTTTTATACTCATCAGGGCTTCATCAAAAGATTTTTAAAATATTAGATGAAAAGTGGAGAGGAGGCGAGAATTTTAAAAACATTGTCCACTCTCTGACTAACTCTTAATACTGTGGTTTCATATCAGAGACTGAGCTGGTATTTTATCTAGCTGGCATATCAGGTATGTTAGTACTAGTACTTCTGTTATACAGGCCTTCTGTTATTGAGTTACTGAACTGTTAACATTAAGAGTCAATCATTAGAGGGACTCCCCTAAAGAACTGTAAAACTTAAAGGCATAGCATTCGGATCTGTACCGCCCTGTTTGGGTATGTATTTTTTTAGCATGCTCAATTCACCTTCCCACTCCATTTCCACGTCTAACTGCCCTATTTTGGAGTAGGTCGTTGGTATTATTCAGGGTAAGCAGATTTGTAGAGACTGAATGAACATTTCTTGCACTTCACTAGCTTTGACAGTAGTATAAATCAGTGGTTCTCAACCAAAGTCGCGATGCATCACTGTGTTGCCACACAGTGGCAAGTGTGTCATGGAGGGCTGTGGCAATGGCTGGATATGGCCTAAGCTGGTTATGGCCTAGGGGAGGAGGGCTGGCGTGTCCTGTAGAGTCGCAATATACCACCAAGCATGTCATGACCCAAAAAGAGTTGAGAACTACTTTTATAAATGACCAAAAAGCCTGTCAGTGTACAGTTGTGTTTTGAAACATGCTCATTTCTGTTCACACATTGCTTATTCCAGGAGAATCTAGACTTCTTTATTAAGTGTTTTTTTTGATGAGTGAAAGAAATATACCTACTTCTGTGTCATAGGAACATTGCCTGTTGCTACATTTCCTCACCCAAAACCTCCACACAAAAGAAACCATATATGTTCAGCAGTAACATTGACAAATACAAAATATTGCCAAGTTTCCTCTCCTCAGAACACAACCGTGTATGCCACCTGCCAGTGATGGGCTTTCTATTTTTTATTGTAACATGAATAAATAAAATGAATATCATAGACCTGAAAGTTTGATGTATCTCTTGACCCTTCACATTTCTTTCCATTCTTTTCCTCAGAATCATTAACTCCCCCTTCTACCTTTTCTCTTTCCTTAATTCTCTAACTATTACTTCTCATTTTGCCTTTCTTTTCTTTCATTGGTGATGTATAGGCTTTCCCTGCCTATTTTCGTATTTGACACGCTTTTAAGTCAAAACAGTCTCTTCTCACCTCGTTCTCTGTTGATTGCTTTGTGGTTTCTCTGCCCTGCTTTTATTCTTTCTCTCATCCCACAAACTTATCTGTCCTCTCTTCCCCATCCTAACTTCTCTTCGCAGAAGTGATCTTAAGCAGTTCTTTTGGATCAGTAGGAATTTTCCAGTATGGGAAGACAGCAAAATTGGGCAATTTTCTATCACTGAGTCCCACTGGTCAATTTCATTGTGTGTTAGGGAGTGAAACTTACTGGAAATAGGAGTAAGTTTTGTTCAGCAGCTTGTGTTGCAGACAGTATGCTTATGTGCAGAGGATCAGGTTTGGAGGTGGGCAGCTATGAAAGGAAATAGTTGGTAACTTTTGGCAATGTTTTTTATTTAGTAAAAATAAACTTGCCTTTAGGCACAAAGTGTTGATCCAACTACAATTAAAGTCAACAGGATACTTTAATGGGAGTTGCCTTAATGAATGACAAAAGCTGCATTGGATTGAATTGGAAATTTTTATTTCTTGCTTTCTGAAGGACAAGAAATTTGGTATGATAAGTTCAAGTTTTGGCTTAAAGCAACAAAAGCAAAGCCAGTCATAATGAACTCAGTTGCGGTTTCACCTGGTTGTTGCTTGTATTCTGGTAGCATCCAGAAGTCACAATCAGGACTGTTGTTCTGTTGTTCTAGATATGGTAGGCCTTGGCCCTGGAAAATGAAGTTGGTAGACAGACTCCTTTAGTATGGTGATCTGCCCGCACCGATGAGTTTGCAGAATTTCAGCTAAATCATTGGAGGACAGTCTCTGAAAGAGCCTGTAGTGTGACTGTGTCCAGCTACTGCAGTAATGCCTGGAATATTCTGTAGCTTCATATTTAATCTACAGGAAGTGTCCATTTCTGATTTTGTGGGGTGATTGTCTAGGAACCAAAGAAAACAAAAGTAAGAAAAACTGGTATGTCATAAATTGGGGCCCAGCAAAATCTATTTGATAATATTCATGTGCCTTTCCTCTGAAATACATAGTCATTGCAAGAGAGAGAATAAGATGTATTTTGAAGGAAAGTAATAAATATGGTTTTTACCTGAACATCTTTAAAATGTGATTGTAAGCTCTCTGGTGCAGAGACATTGTCAATGCTTAACATTAAAATAGTGCCAGTTGCTCCTAGACTCTCTAGATCTAGATTATTGTTGTTGCAATATCACACTCTTGCTACTTAAATGCTCCTGAATATGGAATTTATAACATGGAGGCTTATTCTAGCTAGGAACTTGGCTTGTAAAGTCTGTGGGTGTAATCATGCATATTCAGGGAAAACTATCCCACTGTAATTCATTGGAGTTTTGTCTGAGTAAGAAGGATTGGGTGTTCTGCCTGGAAGCAGTTTTATTTATTAGTTTATTTATTTCAGATTTCTGAGGCCTGGCCTATATTACAGGGTTAGGTTGACGAGCTGCCTTGCATCAGTCGAGCTCTGGAACTGTGTTCAGTTAAATTTGGCTCCCACTGACACAAGAGCTTCTATCCCAATTTAGTAACGCCACCTCCCCAAATGGCATAGAGTCACAGTTGATGTAATTAGGGTGATACAGTTTCAGAGCAGGCACTGCCTTGTGTTTGTAGACAATTACTAGCTTTCACAAGTTATTCTACAATATCTCAGTGTCAGTACAATCGATGCGAGTGCTCTTGGTGAGTAGGTACACCACTGACTCAAGAAGTCAAGTGTGCACATACGTACGCAAGCAATTTAATAACTGCAATGGATGTATGCTCATGTAAGGTAGACTGACATGATTTTGTAGCACAGAAGTGGCCTTGTTCTCGCCAGACAGTTTAATTTGTCTGACTTGGCGTTTTTGACTCTTAACCCTACTCTGCACAATAAACCTGTCTTGTTATGACTGTATCATTCAGGAGTGTGGATTTGCTGATCGACATAGTTATATGGTGCAGACGGTGCTGTGTCAATGGCAGGGCTTCTTCTGTCGGCTTAACTAGTGCTTCTTACGGCAGTGTAGTACCTACACTGATGGGAGAAGCTCCAGTGGCTTCACTAAGCAGAAAAGCAGAGTAGCTGCATCTCTGTAAGTGTAGAGAAGCCTGAAGCATGACGTTTTACAGGTCATTAGTCCACAATCTGGGTTAAGAAGTATATAGAGTGTCCCCCCCCCAGATATTTTAAGTCTGAATTATTAAACATTGATGCTTCTAGAAAGTTTTATAGGATTCACCAAAAACCTCTAAATCAGTGGTTCCTAATCTTTTCAGTAACATGGCACACTTCAGTGAGACAGACAGTTCCATGGCACACCCGCTTTTTTAGCTGAATTTATTGCTTATAAACATCACAATGTAATGTTTACTGTGGTTAGGGCCTTACTAGAGAGGTTTGCAGCAAAGTGCATACAACAAGCTAAAGAAGCATCCAATACATTAATGTTTCAGATCTTTTGGAAAGAAATACATGTCATCTCAATTTTGTGCTTTGGCTGCCTTCATTTAGAATGTTCATATGTGAGAATCAAAAGACTGATGCCTCACTTTTAATTTGATGATTAGTTTTCGTGAGTTTTGAGTTGTAATTGTGGTTGGCTAGAATATTGTTTAAGATGAAAGTGTTTGTTTTGCATTGATTTTTCATTACCTTTGTACAAAATTTCACTGCACACTTAGACATTTCTCATGGCAAACCAGTGTGCCATGGCATACTGGTTGAAAACCACTGCTCTAAATTGTGAGAGCTGTGTATTGTGTATTAGTAGGATACTTGGAAATAAATGGCTTCTCAGCTGGTGTAAATATCATAGCTCTGTTGATTTCACATTGACTGACTGCTGCTGAGAAATCTGTCCCTCTGTATGCAGCCACTATAGTTTATTGTTAAATGGCCCTTTTGGTGGTGGTGGGGGGGGTGCATGGATTATAGGTAAGTGGTGAAATACTATAGTTTGATTACAGCATCAACAGCAAGTTTGAGTCCTAATGCAGTTATGATATAGTTACTGAACATAAATAGATGAGTCATCATTTAAAGATTTCAGCTTTTTTTTTTTTGTGCACCATTACTGTTTGTCTATGGATGATCTCTTTTCAGGAACTGTTCAGAGAGAGTAAGCTGCAGGTTTTAAAGGAAGGGTCCATGGAATCATTTGGCAGTTCAGTTTGAATTTCAATCATCATAGAAATTACTTCTACAAATTTTGTAAGATTTCACATCTCCATTCTAGCAACATCTTATGTCCTTGGAACTTGAGAGCCCTAAAATCTTCTAGTATTCTAATTTTGAGACTTGTATATAGAATGAGATGCTTTCTTTTTTTTGTTAAACTGTAGTAAAGTGTTACCATACAGAAAATAAATTACTGTCTCCTGGTTAGGGTGAGGACTAGGCATCAGGGTTCCTGTGATTTGTCACTGTGTGAACTTGTAAGTGGCTAACAACTTTACCCATGCAAAACTTATCCTATGTTTCATTGGGATTTTTGAGGCTGTATTTATAGTGTGCTGTGAGATCTTCAGATTAAGGATTCTGGAGAAGTGTCAAAGTAGTTCTAATTTTATTTTTCAACTTTTGCTAACTTGGCGTTCATAGCATAGACAAAAATATTCCTTTCATTCTGATAATTTCCATGCTGGAGCTACATTCTGACAGTGGTTTTTTTTGTCTCCAAGTCGGACAAACTCTGTGATCTGATTCTGCAAAGACTTGCTATTATGTTTAAATGTATGCACTGCGGCAGTAGGGCTACTCGGTGCACAAAGTTATGGACATTCATACGTCTTCATAGGACTAGGCCAGTTAGAATCTGAGACAGTCTCCTCCAGAATTCCCATGTCTGGTAATCGTGTCACAGCGTGATATTATCCTGACTGTTTGGGCTTGCCTGTGTTACTGTGACTAAACTGTGGTATATTCATGTTGCTGAAGAAGGGTTTAGTAAGATGGTTATACCACAGTTTGTCCTGGTCTTCATAAGCAAGTTTTAAGAGTCACTTTTGTGTTTGTGCCGTCCAAATTACGGGTAGTTAAGCAAATTGACAAGTTCAGGCACAAAACCTTTGTGCCCTTTACCATGATTCTTGATGGTGCAAAATCTAATGATATTTTACTTGCCTATCAAGAGATGCATGGCTTTGGGCAGATAGAATTTTGCAAGCCTTGTAATAAAAGTGTATGTCTTGTTTGAAAATTGATATAAGACAAGGCACTACTGTGTTATAAGACAGTTTCCCACCGAGGAACTTAAGGACTCTCAAAGACAAGTCATGTTCTTTGTGGGGGGAAAAAACAAGCAAACCCCAACACAATAAGTGACCTTTGTGCATGTGTATAATTGGCCTGTTTATGCCTGTTACACTAAAGATTTTAGAATAGCTTCTTTTAACACCTTTTCACATTTCATGTTTTGGGCTAAAAACTTCCATCCCAGCTTGATGATGGTGATGGAGTTCATTCTGGTTTTTTTTTCTTTTTTTTTTTTTTTAAACAATCTTGGGAAAATCTAAGGAGCTTTTGAATTATGGGAGAATTTCTTTTAAAAATAATTTACCTCCTACTGTATATAGAACTGCAACAGGAAGTACCGAATGAAGCTTGTACCTTATTCTGAACGTAATCTACATGCCATTTTTGCTTGATCTTTATAATTAAAAAAAAAAAAAAAAAGGTGGTTTAAAAGATCGCTTCTGCGAATGATCTTCTGGCATCTAAGATATTTTAAATATCTTAATGAAGATTGTTTTCCTTTGATATATCTTCATATTCTTCTGACAGACTTCTCTAGAGGCCTAGGATATTTTGCAATGGTGTTACTGAGTGATCCAATTCAAAATCCCCTGGAACCTCCTGTCTTAATGCTAGGACAGCTGAAAATTATTGATGTGGGAGGAGAAAAAATGGGTTTTCTGTCATTCTAGAGCAGTGTTTCCCAACCAGTGCGCCGTGGCACACAGGTGTGCCTTCAGGCCTGAGCAAGTGTGCCACGAAATTTTTGGAAAAACTACTCCAAGAGTTCTGAATTGGCTCATGGCTATTCATGAGTTCATTTGAAGACTATATGGTGGTGTGCCTCAAAATAATTCAAAGTATCAAGGTGTACCACAGCAGAGAAAAGATTGGGAACCGCTATTCTAGAGCTTGCTTGCTGTATTATAACAAGAAAGTCAGCAATTCAGTTTCAATGTCTTACAACTCTCTGAAACTTTTATTTTAATTTTAATTTAGTTTTAATTTTCCAGCCTTGGTCTCTGTGCAGAGGTACATTAAGATTTTTTTTGTGGGAATGTGGTACAAAACTGTGTTAACATCTTAGTGGAGTCTTTCAGAAGAATAAAAAACAAATTCTTGTTAAAGAAAACCAACCTTTTTATTTTAAAACAACTTTTTGTTGATATTTGTTAAATTGTTTTTTTAACCAAGGTGTAAGCCTTTGAAAATTACACTTGAAGCATGTGTGGTCTAAACATATGTAGAACAAGTTAATTAATGCTAATGCCTCAGTTCTGCACACATTTACTTGTGTGCATAACAAGTTGGTATATCTGGTGCAGTATTGGGGTCTACACTTGTAAAGAGCTTACCCTTGAAAACTTTGATATGCTTTGGATCAAGCTTAAAATGCTCAGCTAGGCAAAGCTGTAGTTATATACATGCCATGTGGGGGCAGAGTTTATAAGAGGCTCTCTGGCCCATGCCCCCCCACCCCCAGCAGAAGCTGGCCTCAGCGGGGATCTGGGGCTGCAGCTTGTACCCCTGCCTCAGGGGGGAGGCTGAGAGCAGCCACTACCAGTGGCAGGATATGGATGGGGAGGGAGCAGGGGGCTGGATATTGGAGCTGCCTTCTCCCAGGCTGGTTTCAAAATGTACCCATGATGCCATGCTAACTCAGCCTATTTTCCAGGGTGAACAGACTCTCAGCAATTGTATGCCATTAATGTACCCTGCTTGGAAGATTTGCTCTTTAGGGGCAGTCTGGAGAAGAAGGGCCTTTTTGGAGTTTTGTAAAGCTCATGAGATGGGTCAGATGGGAAAATCAGTTTTCAGGTGTGCAGATCCTTTGCAGTGGGGTTGAGGCAAGGAGCATAGAGTAGTGCCTCAAACGTAGAAAGACTTCCCCTTCACCGTACCTCAAAGCCACTGGGGAAAAGCATCAAGGCTCTTAGGCAACTGGGCTTCAACTCAGGATGTCTGAGGATCATTCCCCTTCAGACTGTACCATTCAGGCTTTTCCTTGCACTGACACAGAAGTTTTGCTGGGAGTCTGCTTGGTGCTGCAGAACTAGCCTGAGCTCTTACCTGGGATTCCCATTCACCTTGTTTGAGTTAAGTGGTACTTACAGTTTGGGTATGGCTGAGGAGTGAATTTGGAACCCAGGTTTAACTTTCACTTTGGCTAGTATCCCACTGAGTTTACAGTGGTGATCCAGGGTAAATTATTTTAACTGTTGGTAGTCCTCCAGTGTCCTTGCCACAATGCCTGTGTGTGCTCAGGCCAGATTGACTCCTTCCCAATGAATTGTGGAAGAACCTGTGTGTGGTCCAGCACGCTGCAGAACAAAGAACCATGTGGGGTGCCCAGGAATCCTAGTGGTACTCTGGAGTGAGTGCATTGCTAGTAAGGAAAAAGTAAAATACACACCGGGATTTAAGAGAGCCTGGACAGCCCCAGCCTGATGAGTCAGGAAGCCAGTAGGGCTATGTTCACTGAGCCCAGAGAAGCAAGCGTTCCAGCCCAGATCAGTAGACTTGGGCTAGATGAGCTGGTGCTAGTACTTTAGAAATAGCTGTGTGGATAGTGCTTGCAAGTTCTGGCTTGGGTTGGAGCTCAAACTCTGAAACATAGGCGCCTCAGTCCCACCCTGAGCCATAACTTCAAAGTTGTGTCCTTACAGCTATTTGTGAATCACTGATGTGAGCTCTGCTAGTCTGAGTCTGCGGGCTTAGGCTGGGAAGCTCACTCCCACTTGGTCCAAAATGCAGAGTTGACACATTTCTCAGGTCCAGAAGCAGGAACATCACTGCCCCAGGGAAAGACCTGGGGCATGGGCCCGGGGCATGGGCCCAGGCCCTGCTCCCTGGCCACAGTCTCATGCCTGGGCCCGATTCAGGGTCGGACTCCTGCTGCCACCAGCCTGGTCCTGGATGTGGGACCAGGGCTGGAGGAGGTGGGTGCCGCTGCGGGTGGCCTCAATCCCCGGCTGGGATTGGTAAACACTGCTGTGGGTGGCCCAGCCTGGATCTGTGGCCAGGAGAATAAGGTGCTGCTGCAGCTGCCCCGGCCCTGGATCCCTGGTTGGAGACTGGGCTGGGAGAGGCAGGGGCTGCCCCAGGCACTTGAGGCACTGGTGCTTGGACTCGGGGCATGTGCCTCGTGTGCCAGGCGCCAGCGACGCCCCTGGACAGAAGGTCTTCTGCTTGCCACTTTGCCCCTCAGCTTCCCCTGAAGATGTAGGCCAACAGGAGTACACCCTAACTTCCTTGCAGAGTAACTTCCTTGCACCAACCTTTTTAAAAGACTTTCACTCACTAACTGGGCTGCCTCCATTGCTGCCATATTTTTACACACATATATATATATAGCACCTATTTGAGACATTTCCCAGGGAGTCCTATTTCTGTGTCAAATGTCAACTATTTTTCTCCGCTTTAGAGCTACATTTAAAAACAGTACCTTAAAAAAAAAATACTGGTGTGTATATTTTTGCTCTCATTCCTGAAATATTTTTTCTCAGATCTTTAACATACATGTCGCCATCCCACACAACAAAATTCCCCAAAAATTCCATATCAGGCAGAGACATAGCTTAAAAACATATCTTCTAAGGTTTGTAGAGAAAAGGTTTGCTTCTGTGGACATTGGGGGACATGTAGGACACACTGTTTTAGAGGAGCCAGATGTAGTTTCAGATTATGGAATTCTCTTTAACCCCCCCCCCCAACCTAGCCAGCCACAGATACCCTAAGACATTCTGTGTGTGTGTGTGTGTGTGTGTGTGCGCACATCTGCCTACTACATGATCTTTATTTACATGATCACACATTGTTTTACAAATAATTCAAAACAATATCATATTTATTTCTAGCATCTTGTAGTACTGTTTATTGTAATCTGTGTGCCAGACAACCTTAACCTTCGTTTGCAAGTTGTTTCACCAGAGCAGGGATCTGCTGCTGCATAGCACTCCATTGACGTAAGTGGAGCTCTGGGTGGGGCTGTGGGTTCGCTCACGTAGAGACCATCAGGGTTCTGATCCTGCACTATGATTTATATAAAAATAATGTAACTGTTCTTGTACAGCATACTTCATGTTAAGTTGAATAAGAGTAAGGAAACAGCTCACCTAAACTTGCAGATGAATTAGCATCAGCTGCCTTTTCCTAGGCTGTGCTGTTGGCAGAAAATAAGTTGTGCAGTGCATTACTGTTGACTTAATTATTTATATTCCTTAGCGAAAAGAGAACTTATCAAAAGAATGCCAAAAGACAGACTGAGCCATCACAAAAATGAAATAAGCAAAAAGAACAAATACAAATGTAGCATAATGTGATTTTTTTCTCCCAAGATTGTAAGAAAAATGATTAAACATTATCATTGTGTTTTGAGATGTCATATGTGATCATATTAATTAAACTCTCATGTATGTACTGAGAGTGAATAATGTTTAATAATAATGTACTCCACTAGTGTGGGCATCTTAACTACCAATTGCTAAAAATATTTATTATTACAAACATAACATGCAAAAAGATTTGATTGTCCAAAACAAATGCAAATGAATGAAGTTTAGTGAAATAACTCCAGCTAGTCTACTCAACTGCTTGCCACGCTGCACTTGTATATTAAATGAGATATTATCCACATTGTCATCCTGTCTTGTTGATAATCCTGTGTGCAAATTGTTGGGCTATATGCACAGTATATTCTTAGAAACAGTTTTCAGAAGGAAGGAAGAAAGGAAAAGGAAGTTTCATCATGACAGGGTTTTTCATTATGTAACGTATGACTGCACACCTTGTATTGGCCAATAGGACAGATAAATACAGATAATTTTTAAAAAAATGTCAGATTAGATCTTTGACATTATTATTATTTTTAAAAAACTAAATGCGTTTAAAAGGAATCTCAATTTAATACAAAATATGCTAAGGCTTAAACTAATTTTAATTACTTAAAATATTTATAAATGTGCTGAATCTGTGATCCTCTGTCAAAATCTATTAGTTCAAGACCACTTCTCTGTATAAAGAAAGATACTTTTCCCCTGATCCAGATTTTTGAGGTCAAACTTCATAAATATGACAGAATAAGTCATGCATTATATTGAGCTTGTTTTGTTTAATAAAAATAAATTTTGTGCTATTTGTTGTTTATTTAAATTTCAGTTACCATTCTAATGTAGCTTGACACAAATCACGAACAAAAACTTATCTAGCAGCTGAACAATGTATCACTCACTGTTGACTAACGTACTAAAATTTGTCAATTGATAAAAATATGAATATATTAAACTACATAATTGCTTAAATAAATATATATAGTTATAATGTATTCCCCTAGATAGTAAAAGGATATACCAAATCTAGTGGAAAGCCTCTGAGTTGTAAATCAACATGTTCATTAGTGATATCAGCTAATGAGAATGCACCTTTCTTTAGAAGATAACCGAAGTATAAAATGAAAAAGTTGATTAAAATTGATTATTTAAATTTAGGCTTTCCAGTTGGTGATTTAAACCATGATTTAAATTGCTTTGATTTGAATCAGTCCCCCTAGCTGGCCAGTATTTATTTTCTGGAGGCTAAGGGTAGTAATTTTGTTAGCAGATTATACAGCTAAATTGGTGTAAGGCATACCCAGGATACTGGATGATTGTTGAAAATACTACAGTAATTACAAACAGGTAAAGATAAGCCCAAGCTGTGACTTCAGATCGAGATCTGGACTTACCAAACCGTTTAGGCTTGTTTAGAATTGATGTTTAGGATATTTTAGTGATAAAGGACAGTCCTAAAGTTCAGAACTGGAGTCCCACTGTCTCCAAGTTTGGAGTGGTTTGGATTTGAGACTTTGGTTCCAGGCCTGACTCTTCCAAGTATTTAAAACCAAACCAAACCTTGGACATGAAGCAATATCTTTCTATCTGTTTAATAACAACAAGCTGTATTTTTAGGCACTGCTGTTAATGCTGCTTATTATTAAGGTTGCCTCAAGTGTCTTGTTTTTGTTTGCTTCTGACTTTGCCAAATTTTAACCATTTGGGCTGAAATTTTTAATGCTGCATGACTTGTTTCTGGTAGGTAGGTTGGTAGGGGATGTGTTGTGTGTGAGTGTGCATTCAGCTTTTTCAAAGAATAAGGCTATGGGAAAGTAATTCTGTCACCCTGGTTAAAAATTCTTGTGACCGTCTGATTTGGTATGTGTCTTTTGTAGTTCCTGTAAAATGTCTGCTTAAATTTGGCACAGGCAACCTTAATTCTGGCATTTCTGAACTTTTGATTCTTTTGATTAATGGTCTTTTAGCATAGTTTTTATGTATATTATTTGAAAGTTAAAATATCAAGATGCCACTAATTAGTACACAGTCGAAAGCTCAAAGACCAGGAAACTAATTTTTTTCATTTTAAAGAGTTAATATTCATCAAACATTTATGAAACAAATTACAACAAAACATTGTCTAATAATGATGAAAGGAATGAAGTTATTAAACAGTCTCTGTTATAAGGAATTTTGACTTAATGTATTCATCACCTTGGTATACATTTCCTATTTTTCTCTAAACTTCAAAATACCTTTGAAGACTTCATTGTGGTTTATACTTTCTCCTTATAGTGACAGATGGTTGCTACCATAGAATACATTTGCAATGCAAAAAGGTTTTGGAGCAATGGACTCATTAATTTTATCTGTTGTATTTAACTCTTTATAGAAATGCCCAAATCTAAATACCACCATTGGTGGGATGGATGGTTTCTGTAGGGAGCTTGGGTGCTGTATGTTGAGCAGTGGAGATGGCGAAATGGAGAGAGCTGTGTTGTTTGATCCTGACTGAAGGGAGGCAAATCCAAGTCATGATTCAGATCTGTGCTGAATTCTTCCCCTATTGCTGAAACTCAAATTTCTCTCCTGTTGTCATCACTTGCTCTAGGTTGCTGACTACTATCTTGGATGGCTAATCAGACGAGCCATATGATTCACATTAGAAAGTCGGTCTGGGATGGGAAACCAACTGTGCAGGGGAGTGGCAGAGGGGGACTACAATGTCTAGGGTATGTGTGTTCTTGTTAGGGAATGGAAAAGAGCAAAATCTAGGAGAGGGGGATGAAAACAGGAGAAAGGGTCGAATGGGGTTTTATAGTGTTTGTCTACACTTGCATTGAAAAACCAAAACTGGCCTATGCCAGCTGACTTGGGCTTATGCAGCTTCGGCTATGGAGCTGTTTAATTGTGGTGTAGACGTTCAGGTTTGGGCTGGAGCATGGGCTGTAGGACCTTGTAAGGCGGGAGGGTACCAGAGGTTGGGCTGCAGCTTGAGGCCAAATGACTGTGCTACAAGTAAACAGCCCTGAAGCCTGAGCTCTGTGAATATTTGTTTGGAATGAGCCAGCCACGGGCATTTATTTGCGGAGTAGGCATGCCCATGGTTTCATAGAAGAGGGACTTAAATTTTCTAGTTCAGAGTTTCCCAAAGTTTTTGTGGAGCCTGCTGTGGAAACTCATGTCTCTCTGTGAGAGATGATTAGAAAACCTGATTCTGGCAGCTGAGACCATCTGCACAGATTCCCATTTACTTTCCTGGTAAGGGAAGGTGGAAAGAGTGCACGGTACAGGCTTGGAGGCAGCATGAGGGATGCTTGGTACCCACAGGGGATGGATGGTTACTCACTGTTGTTGTGGGGGAGTGGGTACAAGGGACACGATCCCCACACCGCAAGAAGGAGTTCCAGTTGAGAGGCAAGAGACCAAACCACAATTTTTTGGGTTAATTACTTTCTGTGTGACTTTTATTGAGATAAAGAAAATTACAAAAAAGAAAGAAGAGAAAAAGTTTAAATGAGAGGTTAATATTATCTAATTACTAATATTTTTATTACAAAAATTAAAACTTGCAATTCCTATTAAATTACACTTACTAAAACTCATACAAACTGGGGTTTTAGAACTCTATTTCTTTAAGGCATTTAAAGATCTTCTGAGTACAAATTAATTGCCCAATAAACAGAAAATAGAGCTCAAATATTACTATAACATTTATCTCAATTCTTGTGCCTAACCCTGAATTAAACCCCCCAGTTCCAATCCTGACTGATACAATTTAACAGAGTGGGGTTTATAAGAGACAGAGAGAGAACACACAGTCTGTAGGCAAAAAGAGCTTTGCTATTTACCAGATACACACACTGAAACATCACACTAAAACATCATACACAGCCCAGGACAGCACGAACACCTTGCTTCTCCCCCTGGCTCTCCAGACATCATGGATCACTGCCCAGTGAGGCTAGCCATGGGCTGTTTGCGGCTAGGAGTTACGAGGGTCAGCTGGGGTACCTGGTGGGGAACACAAGTGGATTTATTCTTTCATCACACTCTTACACTGCTGTTTCCCAATTTGATTGTGGAACTCAATTTGATTTTGATCTGTGAAGTTAATAGGTTCAGAGCAGTCATAATACACATACACATCCCCAAAAAGCATTTCCCAATTTAAATCCCAGATTTGACCAGAGTATATTTAACACATCTGGATGTTATCTCCGGAGTGACAGACAGCAGAGCTGTTTCTTTAAGAGAAAGATAGCAAAATGTGATAGAACAGCCCGGTGTCAAGACGGCTCTGGCTGCGGACCAACAGGACAGCCTTTGGGCTCCTATCTGTTGCCATCAACCCAGCAGCCCACCAGTCTGGTGTCTACCGACTGCAACCTCCATGCAACTGGCTGGACCGGTGTTAACGTGGCTCGACCAAGTGCTTCACAGGACAGCCTTTGGGCTCCTATCTGTGGCCTTAGAAATCAGAGCCCACTGCGACCAGCTGCAGTGGTTGAACACCCCCTGCCACCCCCTTCTGATGTGAGCTGTGGCCCTCACTCCAGGGTGAACAGGTGAAAATTGAAAACTTAGTAAAAGAATTCAAAAAGCAAAAGCAAAAGAAAAAGATCTGCCAAAAGAAAAAAAAACAAAAAACTGCAGGCTCCCTTGGTGATCAGTCAAGGGGTTTAACACTCTTCCTTGTGAAGAGTGGGGAGATGCCTAGGGGGTGGCCAAATCCCCTGGCAACACAATAGGCTGCTGGCCTATCGCTCCTCCAGAGTGCCTAGACCAGATCCCCGGCTTTATGTCTTGGAGCCCCAAAAATTAGCATATCACTTGTTGTCATAGAAACTTACTGACACTGGTCTGGTCAGCAGAGGAACTCAAGTCTTTCAGCAGTAACTCATAAGTTTTGCAGCTGTAATGTATAGTTTATTTTATCACTTTCTTCAGGTCTGGTCCCACTCAGCTTGGATACTGACAATAACTCTTCTTGAAGGCCATTACTCCCTGCTGTCAAGAGATAACACCATCTAATTGTAGAGGCCTAACAGGCCACATTCCATAAGACAAGCTGAAGTTTGGCCACAGCAAAAGAAGACACAAAGAGGGGTGGAAAAATCCACCTCTCACAGCTGTGTGGCAGCTGAGGAAGCCTTCTGCTTCCTATAATGGACAGACAGTCTTGACTTCTGGGACCTGGCTCCCTGCTAGTTTTGTTTTACTCCTGTTTCCAAGGAAGCGAGTTGGGCTGTGCTGGGGGTTGTAGAGGAGCATAATGCTGTGTTCCTGGGTACTGGACCTCTTGCCAGACACAGCTCCCTCCTGACTCTGGCCCTTCAGCATGGCCCCATCCACTTCTACATAGGTTCTGTCTGGCAGGAGAAGTGAATGGGACTCTGTGCTTTGGCGTTGCATTGAAGTTGGGAGAGCGTGTGTGTGTGTGGGGGGGGGGTGTCAGCACTTCCAGGGTCAGCCTTCAGTTCCTTGCTTCCCTGCTAGAGGAGGTAACTGCTGGTTGGTGGCACTTGCAGCAGTGGGGCAGGGAGTTCGGTAGGGAGTGTAGATCTGGCAGTCAAGACCAGCTTCACAGAGCCCTATCTGCTTCCATGGTCTAACAGAGCCACCAGCTGACTTCCATCCTTCAGCAGAGCCCTGGGAGGTCTTTGTGCCCCCCTCTTCCCCCCAATAATCTTGTTGCTCCCCCACCCCTGCTTTGGGAACCTTGGATCTAGTCTGAGCTGTATATCACCAAGGCCATTACATTTCCCTCAGATGACCTCTGTTGATCTTAATGACTTTAGTTAGGCTACAGCATTTCACGTCTCAGGAAACTGAATCATTGTGTGCCACAGAAGACAACAGGCGGGACCAAGGTGCCATAATCATGCTTAACTCCTGTCACTTCTTATGAGCACACATGTTTTCTGTCCCTTTATGTACAACATGGGGGTTTGCATGCAACCTTTTGAGTGCCCTAAGGCTTGACAATACTGTAGGAAAGGAGGGTTTCTGGAATAGGGATGGGAGATGGATGCTGATAGGCATTGTTTAAGGGTTAATTTGTGTTTGGTGGTTCTTTTATTGATGCGGACCACAATCAGTTCAATGCAAGATGACAATGTAACTGCTTTGTCTAAATTTCTAGTGGGTATTATTGCATTTTATGAAGTGTCCCAACCCTAAGCTTTACATGTAAATAACTGAAGGAAATAATAAATAGTATGTAAATATTTGTTTGAATCTGTGGAGAATAAATGTATGATTTTCAACACAAATTGCTTGTCTGCTCTCATTATTCTTCATGCTGTGGAAAAGGTTGGGTCCTATAAAAACTGCCATTTTAGCTCATACTGCTGTGTTGCCCATTCGCTCAGTTGCTGTGCAGCTGATAGGGTGTAATATTTGGCAGCAGTTGGAGTCAAGCAGTAAGTGCAAACACCTTGTGGCAGAAAGCTGACTTGGCTCTCTGTCCAACAGTATTACTGTGCCAGTGCCAGCAGAATGAAGTTAGAAGTGTGTAAAAGATGAAGCTTGCAGTTTGCACAGACCATGGCCATGGAAAACAGAACAAGTTCTGTCTAGATTCAGGGCCAGATCCTCAGCTGATTTAAATTTGCACTGCTCCCTTGAAGTCAAGAGACTTGCGGACTGCTCCATCCATATTGGCAACACATTAGTTTGGAAGCTGTGACCCTCCATTTTCAAGGATGCATGAATTAAAGTTAGGTTGACTGGCTGGAATTTGAGGTATACAACAGTGCTGAAGGGGAGCTCTTGTTCAGAGCCTGTGTTGGGGAGGAAAGAGGAGAATGCCAAGGCATCAGGAGACTATATTGGATGCCACTGACCTTCAGGATCTTCAGGCCCAGTAACTGACACTCTTTCATGCCCTCTGTGGCTCTCAAATAAGGGTTACAACCTCAGCTCTTATAAATTGCCATAATTCCTTGGAAGTTTTTCCTTTCTCTGTGATCTAAAATTTTGGTCCCTTTATAGACTTCCTTGGCTTTAGGGTGTCGGTTAATTCCACTAACAGAAGTGGCTACATGGTGTACCTGATAATCTTCCTGAAACTGTTTTTCTAGTCTTTAACTTCATGATCAAGGAATTAAAAGTGTAGGTATTCCTCTCTGAAAGGGACTTAATTTATTAGGTAAAAAGTCATCCTTTGCTATATCGCTGTCCAGCTCTGCAAGAGTGTTATCCACTTGGCAAAACATGTCTTTGTTTTATCTGTGTGGTTGTGCACATATTAAGTATAAGACAGGTATTTACTCTGGGTCTAATCTCCATATGACTAGCAAGAAAGAGAGAGAGCTCTACAACTTGGGGTGGGCACCCTTCCCACCATCCTCTGTTACAGGGATAGGCTAGTAATAGGTGTCTGGGACTCAAAATTTTTCTAGCAGATAGGTAGGAGCCAGAGGTCTAAACCATTGATTTAAAATTAGGGTGACAGTCAACAAGCTATTGATAGAGGAGAATGGTGCTACCACCATGGAAGAGTAATATGTGCGGGAGATCTTTCCCAGGTTTAGATTAGGAAATGGTTAGAAAAACTCAGTATGACTGTTCAGTAGGTCCTCTTGTGATGGGTAGAGACAGACTGGCTTTGGATAGCTTTGAGTGTATTTGGTAGGTATTGGAAGAGAGATGGGTCGTGATTGCTTGCGAACAGGTCTGGCTGGTCCAAAGAGAGGCTGATACTGCTTTTATGGTTGATATGGAAGGTCACATGCTGTTGCAGAACATGGAGAGGGAAATAACTCATGGGGAGAAACTGCATTTGGCTTTGGGAAAGGGCTCTGGAGCCAGGAATTATTTGAGAGAGGCTACGAATGCTAGTTTGTGTTGTTTGAGTTTGCGGGGGAAGGTTTGTTGCTGGAGGGTAAGAGGCATTTTATTTTCAGTATGGTAGGCTGATTTAGAATCTTTTTTTTTTTTTTTTTTTTCTTTCCCCTTTGTCTTATCTTAACACCACAATAAAAAGAAAATGCTTTTTGGTCCTTTTGGATGAAAGTAGGTGTGTCAGTTTAATAGCAGGTGTCTAGTTTTTGAATTGAGAATGAATGTGCCAAGGGTCTAGGTAGAACAGAGTATACATGACTTCAAAGTCAAAAAGAAAAGGTAGCTTCTTAATACATGTTTGCTTACACTGGAATCAGTTAGATGAATAGAACATTTAATGGTGTTATTGAGAAATATTGGAGGCTATGAGAATTCACGCTTAATATGTTTCACACCAAATGGATTATGAAAGGGGACATTGGGTAACCTGGATCCACAGGGTGTTCTGAGCTGGGTTGTTGTTATCCTATTGTTGTTCTTATGGATTTTTACAGGGCTTTTTTCATGCATGAGGGGCAGATTGCAGGACAGTGCTTGTCAGAAAATTTGACAGATGGGCAAACAAGGACAGCATTGTCGATTCAGTGTAGATGGCAGTTTGTCTTTCTAGTGCAGCAGTTCCCAAACTTCAGACTTTGGCTATAGCCTCAGCAAGTCTAACACCAACCCTGGCAACCCTATTAAAATAGGGTTGTGACCCACTTGGGGCCCCAGCATGGTTTGAGAGCAGCTGCATTAGCATACTGGAGGTGAAGGTGGTGATGAAATGAGGTTATTGTTGGTTTGATGCCGGTCTTGTTGTCCTATTCCCTGTCTGACAGGTTTAATTGGTGTTACCTGTAGTTTATCTACACTAGAAATATGTCAGCCTATATGAGGTTGACTTACAGCCCCCACAGTAATTATTTCAGTGTTTCACATCCACACTATCTTTGAATCAGTGGTGTATATCCTCACCTGGAGGGCTTCCACTGCTCTAAGAAGGGAATTATAGAGAGCTGAGAGTCTGGTAGCTGAGAGACTCCTGTGTTCCTAGTGGGCTGCCCCACTCCCTGATTATGGGGAAGCCTCTGGCGGCTTTTCACTGCAACCCCTTTCTTCCTGCTGGGAGCTGAGAGGAGCTGCTGGGGTCTCAAACGCAATCACCACAAGGGCTGCATGAGGACTATACATTAGACTGTGGGCTGCACCACTGAAGCCTTTGCATATAATGATATTGTAAATATTGGTAATTATAGTGTCATTGCTGGCTGCAGGAAAGAGCTTTAGGGGCTGCATGCAGCCACAGGCCGTGTGTTTGAGACCCCTGTTCTAGTGCCTGGGGAGTGGGGTCCAGCTGCACCAACTTTTTATCCTCTCCCCTTCCTCTTCGGTCTCCAAGCTGGGCTTGAGGAGCTGTGAGATTGATAAGACTGCCTCACTCCCAGAGGCAAGCTGGGGGACAGCTTTTTGGCCCAGCTCTTAGTGCAGGAAGGGGAAACTGCCCCCATGGTAATTTCTCCAGCTCCCAGCTAGTAGTGGGTGGCAGCCGGCCTCTAGCTGCTGTGCTTTTTCTGTCAGTTTTAATAGACTTGCCAGCCAAATGCTAATGTAAGGGTTGCAGTGTACTAGACACTGCATCGCAGCAACTACATGGAAAGAAGCCTTATGCCCTATATTCCCTCTAAGCTGTACGCGTGTGCACATGCACACAGGTTGTGAAACCTGCACACAACAAAATAAAGCATGCACAAAAAAACTCAATGGTGCTAATTTTTTTTGTGCTACTTTAAGAAGGCGATTTCAAGTAGCATGTTTCAAATAAGGTTTTGTAATTTATAAAATCATTTCTATCACCATATAAAAATTAAATGTAGGGATTATTTGCATCATACACACTTACTTCGTTGCACTCACAAGTTTGATCACACTCACTGGAGTGTGCACAAATTTGGAAAAATTTGCACAAAAGACATTTTTTGCACACACAGCCTATGAAAAACTAGAGGGAGCACTGCTTATGCCTGTAGTGGAGTTGTTATACTGTGGTAAGGCACTTGTTGGAAGGCATTTGATCCATGTTAGCTGTCCAGGTGGTGTAGCTAGACCAACCTTTAAAAGTGAATTTATGGTGCAAATGCATATGTTATGCTTGTGAGATACAGAAATGAGAATTACTTAGAGTGTATGGCTAGTTTTTCAGTATCTTCAGTCTCTTTGGATTCCAGGTAAACCCTTAGCAATCTGTCCTTCAGACCTATACTTAGTGGCCGGTTATTGGCTGAAGTAAATTATTGCCTGCTTTGCACAACTGCTGAGCACCCACAGCTCCCAGTGGAGTTATAAGTGCTAAGTATCTGTGGAGACTAGGCCCTAAGATATATCACTAGTTTGAGCAGTGTAGGAGTGAAACAGTTAAGGGTGAAGCATTCAGGAAGTGTTATGACTAAAAGTGTAAAGAGGGACAATGATGGTAAGAGAAGACTCTGTATACACAGTGAAGAGACATTGATTATAGATGAAAAGTTTTTAAAAATAAAATCTAGGATTGGAAAAAGGTGGAAAAGTGGCAGGAGATGAAAATAGGTGAAATTTTAGACGCCCAAACGTGAGGTCATGAAATTGTGGGGCAGGAGGAAAAGGCAAAATGATAATTATTGGATCTGAAAATGCATTGGGGGTCAAAAAAATTTCTGAGGTTCTGATTAATGATGGTTCGGTTTCTACATTATGGTGAGAAGTAACATAGGTTCACTGACTGCAGTATTGCCTTAGGTCAGCGGTCTCAAACATGCGGCCCCTAAAGCTGTTTCCTGAGGCCTGCAACGACACTATCATTACCGATATTTGCAATATTGTTTGTATGAAAAGGTTTCAGTGACACAGCCCTTGGGCTAACATACTAGTTCTCATGTGGCCCTGTACTAGTCCTCATGCACCCTTGTTGCGATTTGAGTTTGAGACACTTGCTCTAGGAGCAGGAAAATCTGCTATTCAGTGAGGAGCCTGCAGGTAGGGAGGTAGACATTTCAGCAAAGAAAACTACATAACTATAGAATGGTGAAGCTAGAAAACTTTTACATCACTTTGTCAAAGCGTTTGCAGTTATTTTGAGTAAAGCAAAATCAGTATCGTAGGATTTCAATAACTTGTGCATAGGTCAATCCCAAATCTATACTGTGGATTCCTCGGCTTATAGTTAAATGCATAGGGCTGTGATTGCTACTTCAGTACCAGGGATGACATGGGCGGCGTTATACTCTTAGTAGACTAATGGAAGCGTGTCATGTCCTGCTTTTTCTCTGTCCCTCCTAGTGGGTAAGCTTGGGTAAGGATGAGAGTTTGCTGCTGCTGCTGCTGCTGAGGTTTGACCAGGAGGTAGACTCTCAGTGCTATCACAAAAGCTGCACTCGGGATCCTGCTTGAGAGAAGAAGAACAAGCCTGTGGTTGTTCAAGAGAGAGCTGGTATGGCTACAACTCTCTCTTTTCTCCTTAAGAAGCTCTTGAGGGAGAGTCTGCTTCCTTGTCCATGGTGGTGAGATCAGGTGCACTGACTAACAGCTGAAGGGAAACACAACAATTCTCAGTTTTGTCTCCTCTCCCTTCCAGTGAGGAGTGGGATGCGTGAGCAGGATGACTTTTCACATCTCAGCAGAGAGCTATCTCAGTCCATGATAACTGCCTTTACATGTTGACTGGCTCAGTTTAGTATCATGGGATGTTCAGAAGCATAGGCTCTGAAAAGGACCCTGCTCCTGAGAGTTGAGGTAGCTGCATCCCATCTAAAAGACTTGCCATAAGAGCTTAGTGACTTTTCATGAAATACTTGCTCCAAGACAGCTACTCAGACCCCAGAACCTCATGGTGTTAGTGCTGTACAGACACAGAATAAAAAGATGGCCTGTGCCCTCAAACAACTTATAATCTCAGTATAAGACAAGAGACATCGTACAGGGACAGATACTCAGCCGGAGGAGTACAAGGAAATAAGGCGGCAATATGGGTCAGTGTCATAGACTGTAGTATCGGTGGACCAGTGGCTTAACTGTTGTCAAAAGGAATGTACTGAGGAAGTTTTGAAGGAGGATAATGAGGTCGATTTGTGGGGCAGGATGGGAGAAAGTGCAAAAGTGCTTGTTTAAAAATGTAATAGGATTGAGATGGACACTGACAACATGGGCCAAGTGGAGGCAGGAGTTGACATCTTGATAGTGAATGAGAGATGACATGGCGGACAGGATAAGCCATGGAGGGCTTGAAAAGACAAGTAGCTTACGTTTGCAGTAAGGGGGACAGTGGAGGAGTGCAAAACTGTGAGATGGTATGGTCAAAGCAAAAGTTAGGAAAATGGTCTTAGAAGCAGCCTTCTGTGTGGCTGTGAGCAGGGCAAGATTGTATTTGTCAAGGCCAGATAAAATGATATTGCAGCAACTGACATGAGTTTTAGCTGTGTCATAGATAGGAAAGGCCATATTGTAGAGATGTTCTTCACACAAATTAGTCAAGATTCATATATAAACTGAATGTGAGGAAAAATGAAGTGTGGAGATGATGGTGTTAGCAGCTCATATTTGTGTGTATGTGGTGTCTCTGAGGCAAAATGATTCCAGTGTAAGTCACTGGTAACTAGAGAAAGACAAGGGGGTGGCAGTTACATGCTACCCTCTCATAGCATGTGGTATTTCAATTATTGCCTTTTACTTGCTGGTGACTAATCAAATAGCTGTTCCTTCTCATTTGCTTTCAGTCTCTTCCCAGTAGTGGAGATTCTGCTGCGAAATTGTGCTTTGTTATGACCAGAGATGCAGCAAAGGAACAGAACATGACAGGATTCTTTTTATTTGGCGCTGGGATTATTTTTGGAATATGTACTCTGAATGAGTTCTAGCAGATTTCAAAACAAATTTGCACTCATTAGTGGGTCAGATAGTTTCCATAGCGTCAAGGGAGCTTGAGGCTTCAGTGACTTCATATGTTGAAGTAAAAGTCATGCTGTGATTAGGTGGTTGTCGTGGTGGTGGTGAGGTTCTCTGTAGCAGTACCTACAGAAGAAGAGGAAGGGAAACAGTGAGCTGAACTAAACAGGACCCTGCAAGATGAGAAGATTTCTGATAATAGAAGGCTCTTAATCTATCAGGCAAAGGCATAAAGTGATACAGGGACCAAAAGTTGAAACTAGATAAATTCAAGCTAGAGATAAGGGGTACATTTTTAACAATAAGGGTAATTATACATTGGAACAATTTATAACAATTTTGGTGGATTCTTGATCACTTCAATCTGTAAACTAAGTCTGGATGTTTTTCTAAATAATATGCTCTAGTTTAAGTAAAGGTTGTGGACTCGATGCAGCGATTACTGTGTGAAATTCTATGCCTGTATTACACAAATGGTTAAACTAGATGGTTCAGGTCCCTCCTGGCCTTAAAATCGAATAGAAGCCTCTTAGAGTTGAGAGAGAGCCTTTAACTGTTTTATTGCCACCTACTCCTTGAGCACATGTTTGAAGGGCTTCAGGAGCTCCAGAGCCAATGTTGTCCTCCCTCTTCTGTGAACATTAGAGGAGTAAACTTCTAGCATCTGATGAAGTGGGATTTTCTCCTATGAAAGCTCATGTGATGTATAAATTTGGTAGTCTTTAAAAGTGTTACCAGATACCTTGTTTGTGGTTGTGGTTTTTTTTTTTTTTTTTTTTTGTTTTTTTTTAATGTGGTATCTTAGTTGAATGACTCTTAGTGTATGACCACTGTGATTAAAAACAAATAGTAGTACTGAATCCCAGAGCCTGATCAACTATCTTGGGCTCATGGGTCTGTGGATGATAAAAGTGCAGTGTAGACATTTGGGCCAGGACTCAGACCTTTGAGGGGGGAGGTTCTTTTAGCCTGGGCCTCAGTCCAAGTCTGACTGTCTACATTGCAATTTTATAGCTCTGTGATTGAGTCACCTGACCCAGGCCACCTTGCGGCCCTGCCATGAATACTTTTGCTTCAGTGTAGGTGTACTGTTTGACTTTAGCGGGAGATGAATGGCAATGAATACCAAATTTAAATGGGGGGCTTGGAGTACTTAATCGCTGCACTTCAGGTGCTTACTTTAGGCCTTTCCTTGCCAAAGGCACCATTATTTTAGTGGAGTATACTTTGATCAACAAGGTATGCACAAATATATGGAGAAATATCTGTTTCAAAACATTAGTCCTTGAAGCACTACTTTATGACTTACATTAAGAGATTCAGTTTTATTGGCGGGAAGAAATTTGTAGTAACTGTGTTAAGTAAAGGTAAAAAGAAGAGAGAGCAGAGTATGGTAGTATCTGTCAATTAAACAAAGATGCTGAAAATGGGTCATGTATAGTATGTCAAAAATGTTTGCAGTAGATTTTTCAATTTTGAAAAATATTCCCAGCAAATCAGGGCAATTTTAGTAGTATGTCACAGTTTTCACTTCAGTTATCTAATATAATTCCTCTAAAATATGTTGGATTGCAGGAACTTTTAAAGTTCCAAAGGGGCTTCTTGGGATGTGATGGCAGTGCTACAGTTTAAATTTCAAAGATGATTGCATGAGAAATTTCCCTCCTCTTTCTATCCCCCAGAGATGTACAGTTTAACTTCAAATTTATTTTTTGTATCGTTGTCAGTTGTTCTGCTTCATGGCAAAAAGAAAGTGGTGTATGCAGTTTGGTAGAACTTATTTGTCATTTTAAAATTCCCTGTGTATGTAAAGGAGACAAACCGAGAAGTACTGGTTTTTATGGTCTCAAGTAAATTTTTTTTCACAGTGCCAATGCATGTCTGCTACTTTCAAGATAACTAAAACACCTATTTTAAAACTTTTGAGTTTGTACAAATATTTTGTGTGACAAATCTACCTTGGACAGATTTGCACAGGTTGTCTTAGAAGTGTACGTGCTTACAAACAGACTTGCAAATGCCCAATGTGTAATTTTTCTGTTAAGTTTTTAACAGTGCGTTGAGTACTAGGTGGGGTGTGTGTGGGTGGGTGTGTGGGTGTGTGTGTGGGTGTGTTCATAAAAAAAGACAGAAAAAGGTCTTTGAAGGAAATGCATTTCTTTGTTTGTGTCCTCTAGTGTATTCACAAACATTCAGACTAATAGGGCTGGTTGTGTTTACCTTGCGGTGTAATTACAGAAGTCTTACATGCCTTATCAGAAAACAAAATCAATTGCAACAGATTTCTGCTAATACAGTCTTACGATTATGGAATTTAAATGGACAGAATGCAAGGAATTCCCATGACTCCCAACAAAAATTCCTGCTGAATCTTAAGTTGTTTCTCTTGATATTGCTACATCTACTGAAAATGTATGCAATAACATAGGCCAGCGGTTCTCAACCATTTGTGGCTTGTGACACGTTTGGCGTATTGCAACCCTACGGGACACTCCAACCCAGCACCCCCACGTCGAATGCAGCCATCTCCCCGGCTCTCCGTGACACACTTGCTCTGTGTGGTGACAGACTAAATTGTCCTGACACAGTGGTTGAGAACCACTGATATAGGCTAAGTAACTGATGCTGTTTTAGCCATAGCTTTCACTTCTCAGAGGATTGTGTTCATAGATCCTAGCTGAAGATTTTCTGCATGTTGTGTACTTTACAAATTGGAACTTTTGAGTAGCAGTGTCCATTCAGCTTGCTCTTGCCAATGTCCTGGTACCCATTTGAGAGTAGATTACACACAGACTACTATAGTAAAAGAACATTATTAATGTTGCAAAGTTAGAAAATGTCAGAATTAAGTTTGTCTGTGGCAAATTTGGGCAGATTTTCACTTGTATCGCAAAGGGCGCAAAGGCAAACCTGCCTGCCAAATTTTAAGTGCCTGTTCCAAAGTATGAGGACACTGGAACTTATCAAAGAAATAGTCACATGTTTTTTAACATGGACAAAACAACATATTTTTCCTTTGCCTTGTGCTCAGAAATAGCTGAACTGTTCTGTCTGAAGTTTTTTTAAAAAAAAAAGGCTTGAAGCACAAACCCAGCTTAGAAAATTTAGTTCAAACAGTTAAAGCTTTGCAAAGCTATAAGTGACTGAAAAGTATTTTATAGGATGTGTCGAGCAGCCCTAATCATAGGCGGCACCACCTGCCTTGTCTATAAGAGGTCTATAATGGCTTGAGCTGTCTTTGTGTTTCTTCTGACTACAGTAAGAAGTGAGTAGGGTCTCAGAGGAATCTGTCTTCTGGTCTGTCAGCTCCTTTCTGAAAAATAAGAATAGCCCTATTAGGTCAGATCAGTGGTCCATCTAGCTCAGGATGGTGTCTTCTAAGTGTGGTCATTGCTGGCCACTTCAGAGGGACTGAACAGAATAGGAGTGGTCACTGAGTGATCCACCCCCTGTCATCCACGCACTGCTTCTGGCAGTCAGAGGCTAGGGACACAGAATATGGGGTTGCATCCCCAACCGTCTTGGCTTATAGCCAGTGATGGACCTATCCTCCATGGAGTTATCTAGTTTGTTTTTGAACTGCTTTATAATTCAGGCCATTTACTGCATGTGTATGTGTAAATATACTGTTGTGTCTTTTTAAACCAAGCATCTAGGCAAAGTTTGGGGTCCTGGGAAATGGTTGGAAATAGAATTGATGGAGTCTGGTAACTTTTAAGTGAGTTTTGTTTATTTACAAAGCATGTACAAAGTTCTGTGTCTTTGAACGTAGATGGTACCAAGAACACAAAGTTCTAAAGGGGCAGCCATGTTAGTCTAGTTCAGTGAAACAAACAAAGGAGTCCTGTGGTACTTAAAGACTAAGAAGAACACAGACGTAAAGCACTCAAGCCTCATTAGCCAAAGCCAGACCCAAAAGCTTTCTTTGTAGCTTTTTCTAAGTCTGGCCTTGACAAATCTGCCAGACTCCTAGGGGCCAGCCCAAAAACTGAGTTGTAGAGCCCTGCACGGATACAAAAATGTGGAACCGCATCCGACCTGCATCCGCTTAATGATAACATTAATCCGATCTGAAATCCACCTGCCAGGATTTAGCTGCATCTGTAACCGCAGCTGTAACTGAACTTGGGCTCACATACAACTATTCAGACTTTGATTGGTTCATTCCCCATATGGGTCCCATGGTCCCACCCCCTTTTTCCTTTCTTGTTTGTGGTTCACATGCTGTGCTATCAATCAGATTTCTTTGCCCACCTATGAAATCTCTGATTGACAGCAATGGCTTGCCAACTGGAAGCAAGAAAAGGGAGAAGCGGGCAAGAAAATGAGCCAATCAAAGGCCAGCAGAGAGTCTCCAAGTCCCACCTTGAGACTCTGATTGGCTGGCAGATCACAGTCTAGGATTGGCCAGAGCGCTTCCTGCTTTCCCTGCATGCTGCCGGTAGCAGTTTCAGCAACGGATCGCAGTGTGATAAGGTAACAATAGAAGCTGCATCTGTGAGTTGATCCGCAGCAATGGGCCTGCAGTTATCCGCACCCGCGGATGCGGATACCTGCGGATCTGCAGCGGATACCCACGGATTTGCAGGGCGCTACTGAGATGCTCCTATGTGTGTGGCAGAGAAGGGCCCCTCTGGTGCTGAAAGACCATTGCTGCTTCGTCTTCTGGAAGTGATGCAGAGCATGCTCGGCCACCTGCTGCTGAAAAACTGCTGGGGCTACTTTCGGTGATGAGTGCAGCACTCAGAAGATGCCCCCGCCCCCGAGGTGAGCGTAGTGTGCAAAAGACCCTCTGCCTCTGAAAAATCGCTGCCAGCAGCACTTTCAGTGGCAAAGAGAGCCGGCAGCACTCAAATTGTCAATGCCGCTGTCTCTTTTTGGGCATTGGGGGAGTTTGCCTCTGGTGCTGCTAGGTGTCAGGGGCAAAATCCTCTGTACTTCAGCAGCCTGGTGTCCAAGATTTGTTGAGCCCTGTTCTAGGCGGATTCTGCTTATGGGCTTCCATTTGGCTTTCTCATATCTCCCTTTCTTTCTGTTCTTGTCTGTGTTCGGTTTCTGTTGATTTTTTTTTTTCCTCCTCCCTCATAGGCATGTTGCTACCCAAAACAATATTCAGCCAGCTTCTGGGACTGATTCTCATACACCCTTTTTGTTTTAGTTTGGGGCTTGTGTTTACAGTAATGTTAACTGAACAGTTAAGTTCATATCTATCAAGGTCCAAGGGGGTTTTAGCTCTATTTCTAACAAGATTTCACCCAGCTCATAACCATAAATAAACATTATATACCAGGCCTTGCCAAACGTATGTTTCTGGTCACTGTGGTGAGCAGTTTTAGTAGCCTGTTGCCTGGCTCCACTGCAGAAATGTAATGGAGGTGTGCCTGCTGGCGACCAAAAGTAAAGTTGCTGGCACTTAGCTGTAAGACAATTTTGTCCACCCCTGGTAAATCATCCTCTGCCATTGGGTCTGAAGTTAAGAGTCAGGTTAAACAACACTCTTCCTTTAATGTGGCAGTCATATCCCACGAGGTACATTGTGAGTCAGAAGGGATTGGCTCCTTCATTGAGCATCATTTCATCCATGGTCTCAAGCTCTTGTAGCAGGCCCATTGTGGCCTCAATATCTGTGTCTTGACAACACTTTTTTCTCCCTCAGAATTGAGGGGAGGGAAAAAGAAGAAACGGAATCATGATACTTCTGGCTACCCTTGATACCATCATTGTCAAAAGGCTGAGTCAGCATTCCTGAGCCTCCCTTCATCCTGTTGACTTCGTGGAATCATAGACACTGGAGGGGACCAAAAGAGGTCATCGAGTCCAGTCCCCCTGTACGCATGGCAGTACCAGGTACCACCTTAAAGTATCCCTGACAGGTATTCATCTAACCTGCTCTTAAAAACCTCCAGTGATGGAGATTCTAAAATCTATCCTCCAACAGTTAGGAATATTTTCCTAATGTTCAACGTAAAGCTTTCTTGCCAAAGCTTAAGCCCATTGCTTCTTGTCCTGTCATTGGCAGTTAAGGGGAATAATTTTTCTCCCTCTTCCTTGTAACAACCTATTAGGTATTTGAAAAATGTTATGTCCCCTCTGTCTCCTCTTTTCCATGCTAAACAAACCCACCTCTTTCAATCTTCCCTCATAAGTCTAGTGTTCTGGACCTTTTATCATTCTTGTTGCTCTTCTCTGGACTTTCTCCAATTTCTCCACATCTTTCCTGGAATGAGGCACTCTGGACTGGATACAGTACTCCAGCTGAGATCTAATCAAGGTGGAATAGAGTAGAATTACTTCTTATGTCTTTCTTACAGTCCTGTTAATAATCCCACAGTGGTGTTTACTTTTTTTTTTTTTTTTTTGCAACAGTGTTACACTGTTGACTCATATTTAGCATGTGGTCCACTGTGACACCCAGAACCCTTTCTGCAGTACTCTCTCCTAGGCTGTCAGTGCCCATTTTGTATGTGTACAATGGATTGTTCTTTCATAAGTGGAGCACTCTGCATTTGTCTTTTTATTGAGTTTCATTCTGTTTACCTCAGACCATTCCACCAGTTTGCTCAGATCATTTTGAATTGTGATCCTATTCTCCAAAGCACTTCCAACCACTCCCAGCCTGATGTCATTAGCAAACTTTACAAGTGTACTCTCTATGCCATCATCTAAATCATTGATGAAAATATTGAACAGAACTGGACCCAGAACTGATCCCTGTGATACCCTGCTTGTCATGCCCTTCCAGCATGACTGTGAACCTTTGAGAACTACTTTCTGGAAGTGGTTATCCAGTCAATTTTGCACCTATCTTACAGTAGTTCCATCTGTGTTGTATTTCCCTAGTTTGTTAATGTGAAGGGGATGCAAGACCATATCAAAAGCCTTACTAAAGTCTCTGTACCACATCTGCAACTTCCCCCTTTATTCACAAGGCTTGTTACCCCCTCACAGAAAGCTTTTGGGTTGGTTTGACACGATTTATTCTTGATAAATCTATGCTGACTATCAGTTAACACCTTATTCTCTTCTATGTGTTCTTATTCTTCTCTAGACTTAAGTGACTGCTCTTGCTAACACCTCAGCATTAAATGCCTTTACACAGTTCCTTTTGTTGTCAGATTCTTTGGGATTGAAAGTGAGGGATTTGGGGCCCACCAGCTATCAGGTGTTCTGGAATTGGCGTTCTTTGTGATTGAAATTTCGTGCTGGCTGTGCCAGGCTTTTCTTTTTATCACTTAACTGCCAAGTATATAGCATCTAGTTTCTGAGCAGCAGGGGGAGTTGTGCCCGAGCATCAACACTGTCTATGCTTAGCATAGAACTCAATTTTGGGGTAACGCTCTTTGGCATGTCTGTGCATTTTGTATCTGTTTTTTTCTTGTGTGACTCTGAGAAGAGCATCTCCTGTTCCTCTGTGTGTCCCCCCACATTCTTGGTGGAAATAGTTTTTTTTTTTTTTGCACGGAAGACCAAAATGTTGATCTCACTGATATCAGGAGTGGATTCACAGGTTCATTTAAGGGTCTCTGCCTTCAATGTAGGGGATAATGCATCTGCTTCTATTTCACGTCTGTGTTCATGGATTCTTCCAAGGCTTTAGTCCAGCATATCTGTATGGACCAATCATTGGCCTTATTCATTAATGTAGTTTCAAGAGTCTTCATCCATGACAATTAGAGATTGCTCACTTAGGAAAGGGAAGAGATGAGCCCTTTTTTCTGACACCTCCAATGCATCAGAGAACTTTGGAACCTCTTCTTCATTAGCCAAAATGCTCAAGTTATATAGGAGGTGCAAGTAATTGTCAGTCCTTGATCTGGAAGAATCACTTTTATCTATAGCTTTTCAGTCGGTTTCAATTTGGGTTCTATGTCAGGAGTACTTGAAGGATCACTGTTACTGTGGCAAGTAGCCACTTCCCCCCCCCCCACACTTTCTTCTGTGCATTTAAATTCTTATCCACAATGCAATACTAATATTGAGTTTATTTTTAGTCTTTTTTTCCTCCTTTGAATAAAACACTGGTTGAACTCCGCCAGCCAGCAAATGTAAACTAATGTCTTTCATGTGTTCCTCTGTGGTCCTCCCCTACGTCCCTATTTTCTTCTTTAATGAGACTTAATTTATTTCTCTGCTTCTTTCCTGCTGCACCTCCCCAAAAATCTGATCTATATGGTTGGGTGGGGTAGGAGAATCATAATTAATTATTAAGCTGCTTCTGTGCTACCATAAACCCTCAACAATATAGGAGCCCAGTCACATGTGGGTGTGGAGAATTATAAAGAATCCCTGTGTTGAGTGTTCATTTAAATGTTAGAAATGTAATAAGGCACAACTGTGTATATCAGTAGTGCTCATTAATAGACATCTCCACACACACATAATGAGCTACAGGCAAAAGCTGTGGAAGGGGTCTTGATCAGAGACTGGGAGAAAATTATGCAAATGAAGTCAGGGCAGATGGGTGGGAACATTATTTAGCAGAAGGGGCGAGATTTAAATAATTATAGAAGGTCCTTTATTATAACTTGGAAGCTACTGATTTATTGGAATGTGGCATATTTATTTATTTTTTTATAATTGTGATAAGATTCACCTACATAAAAGGAGGTTCCAGGCTGAACAATGATGCTATTTAGCTGTAGTATCATAAGAACACTTTCTATAGTCGTCATTACGACACCTAAAGTTGTGTGTCCTATATGAAGTAAGTGGTGCAAACCATCCATTAACCCCAGGCGCCTCTCTTTGAAGTACTGGCATTCTCATTTGTGGTTTAAAGACAATGAGGCTCAGTAACAAAGTTGTTCTGAAAGCTCATCTTATAATGAGCTAATAAGTCACACCTTGTATTACAGATTGTTGCATCCAATTTAAAATTCACCATCTTGTTGGGTTGCAGAATCCCTGTTCACCGGTAGCACTGAAACCATTTTTTTTTTTTTTTGGATAGTCTGTTTGTAAATGCACAGAATGCATTTTTTGAAGCCGCCTTTCTGTGGTAAGCTGGTTTCTGGGTTAGTAAAGAGACTTATTTTGTGCTTGCGCTAATCAGAATGTTACGGGTTAACAAGGATGCACTGAACAGGTGTGACTTTGCTTAACCCTATCCCATTAGATGAAGTGAAGAAATCGGCGCCATTACTGGTATGAAAACACAATGTAACTGGAATAGAGTATTGTCACAGGATCAATGTCTACTGCTTGGAAAACTAACACTTCAGCGTTGCCTCACCATTTGTTTTCTCTAAATGGCTGTTTCTTTTTTCTTGTCACTTATGTAGCAGCAGGGACTCATTATTCTGTGACAGCATTCTTTTCCATTGACACTAAAGTTGGAATTCCCATGTGTTATATTTCTTTCTTTGTAAAATTAGATGTTTTTTGAGAAACTCATGCAGAGGAGAAATGTTATTTGACAGATCTGGAAGCTGAAGGTCCTCTGCTTTACTACAAATTGGGTATAACCCAGTCAGCAGAGGGGCAAATTCTACTGTAAGTTATCTGAAATGAAAGAAACAATAGCCCCATATGTGGGATGCTAGCTTCCTACTTGGGAGGCCTGAGCTGAATTCCAGCCTTTGCGGTTGCTGTCCTATGGAACTTTGGACAGATTGATCAGACTTAGATTTTTAAATGTAATGAGACACTGCTTTATTCAGCATAAGTCAATTAGGTATTGCAATGCCTAAATACCTTTAATACAAGGCTTAGTCTTTCTGTGCCTCACTTCTCCATCTATAAAATATTGATAATATACTTCTGTAGCTTGCAGGGGTGTTGAGAAGATAAATAAATATTATGAAGTGCTCAGATGCTGGATAATGGGGGGGCATATAAGTGGATAAAATAAAATAAAATTAGATAGATAGAAACTTTGGCTTGGAGAAGCCACCTATAATTAAAAACCAGTAGCTGGCCTAAATGGTTTCTGCTGAATAGTGTAGTTTACTGTTTAAAGTCTGTGGTTTTTAGGCAGATGGTGTGAAAGAAATGTGGTATTTCTTTGTCTTGGGCCAAAATACTGTTCATTTCTTTCAGCTGTAGACTTACTACATAATGGGAGTTCTGTATACAGTGTTTCAGTTATAATTCTTGAATTTGCTCTAGACCTTCTGAAACCATAATGATTTCCTGTTTACATGTGGTTTGACAAATCAAATAAATACATGGAAAGCAGTTGTTTTTAGCATTGTCTTTAGTTTGAATAAAAAGATTTGTATAAAATACTCAAATATGAATATTTTAAATATTAAAATTAGTATTTTGGTAAACAATTTACTTTTATTAACATTAAAACTGTGGCTGTGACGCTACATCATGTCTTTTTTCTTCAGTGAAATGCATGTCTGTGTGTGTATTGCTTGCAGTGTTTTTGGCTCTCTTATCTGGGACCAGCTCTACTTCATGTCTGAGCTCTGTCTACCTCTGTGTCGCTTGAAAACTGGTCTCTTTCACCAATAGAAGTTGGTCCAGTAAAAGATGTTTCTCATCTGCCTTGTCTCTGTGCGCATATGTTACACATATGCGCACACATCATTTGTGCATGAAGTGCTTCTAGTAAAAATGTATGGCCTAAATTTTCAAAAGAGATTATTGATTTTGGGTGCCCAACCTGAGAAATGTTTTACAGGGCCTTGATTTTCAGAAGGTCTGGAGCCAGAGTCACTTGGCTCCTTTAAGATATTTTAAAATTGGACATTAAAGGTCACTAGTCACTTCTGCCTGCCTATCAGTAAATTTTGCTATAAAATTGCCTGCTAAAATGATTTTCATACTGCCTCTATCTTTTTTCACTTATTTGACTTAGTGTTAAAAAACAATCTCTAATACTTAAAATTAGGAGCTATCAATAATGTTAATTATTCATTGGGATAATTTTTCAAGCAGTTTTATGTGAAAATGTTACAGGTACAGAATAGCTGAATATGGTGCAGTGACAGTTACCAGTATGAGACATATTTTTGTCTCAGAACGCATTTTTAATTGTAAGCTTAATGCAGCCTGTTCATTTGTATGGATTGTTATCATTGGATTTTTATACAAATAATGTTGTAATCATGGCAATGTGTGTAATAATGTAAAATTTCAGGTTAAGGTGATTGTTCAGTAATTGCTCATCAACATTTCTGGTGTTTTGGTATGAGAAAAGAACTGAAGTTTGTAAAATTAGAGCATTAAATAAACTAGTGGGTTTCAGTCAGTGTGCCATGAGAACTGTCCAAGTGTTGGTGTGGAATTTAATATGAAGATAATGAAAATCAATGTAAAACAAATATTGTTTCATTTTAAACTATATTCTCTCTAACCAAAATTACAACTCATAAAACTTATGAAAGTTAATCATCAAATTAAAGTCAGGCATCGGTCTTTTAATTCTAAAACATGAACAAATGTAGGTGACCAATGGGCAAAATGGAGATGATGTATATTTTTTTTCCTGTGGATTTGAAGCATTAATGCATTTGATCTTTGTTTAGCTTGTATGCACTGTGTTTCAAACCTCTCTAGTAAGACCGTAACCATAGTAAATGTAAGTAAATGTGACATTTATAAGTAATCAGTTCAGTTGAAACAAGGGGGTGAGCTGTGGAATTGTCTGTCTTATTGATGTGTGCTGTGTTACTGAAAAGGTTGGGAACCACTGAAATAAATAGTGCATTGGGTGGCAGAATTTCTTATTGCTTGATAGAAACAGGATCTAAGAAGATGATTTGATTTTTATTGCAAATGATCATTATAACAACAATAGAGTTGTTAAGCCCTTTTAGAACTGTAGTTAAAAATGAACTTTCCATTACATTCCTCTTGAGTTTGGAATACAAGGTCTCTTTACCAGCAGATGCGTGCGTGGTGTTAGAAAATAAAACCACAAAGGTCTGTGATAATAAAGGTCCTCTCTAATAAAATAGTGCACGTTCCCACTCCTCAATTCTTTGTTTTCCAGCAGAAATAATTGGAGATTCCTTTTCAGACTTTGGAGTAGATAACCTTGGAGACTGGGTAAAGGACACAAGCCTAAGTTTTCCTTCCTTAGTAGTTCTCATTGTCTTTGGTCATTGTGGAAGCAGTTAGAAACATTTTTATTTTTATTTTTTTTAACGTACATGTTACATCCTAGGTATCTATGGCCCTGTCCTGTGCATGTTTGAACAGAAGGTCCTGGTCTTGAAGAAGATTAAATTCTAATATGGAAGGATACTAAATAAACTTTTTAATTATTTGTTTAAGATGGGCATAAAGGGAAATATTATTTTGTAGACAGTCTGTTTAGAGGCTTATTGCTGGAGGAGGTGGGTGAGGTTTTGCGGCCTGCACTGTGCAGGAGGTCAGACTAGATCAGTGGTTTACAAACTTTTTTTTCTTGGAACTCATTTGAAAAAAATCATTTGTGTCCAAAGCCAACTACTACACCTTTGAGCAATGTATTCCAGTCTTTTGGAGGCAACAGCAGGGGGCACTGTGACCCAGTTCCTGAGGGTCTGTGACCCCACTACTGGGTCCTAACCCATAGTTTGAAAACTACTGGACTAGATGATCATGCTGGTTCCTTCTGACCTTAGGCAATGGTTGTAGGCATATCTGTGTGAGCCAGAAGTGCCTGTCCAAGGTTTTAACTGACCACACTCTGGGAATAGGATCTTGGAGAGAAGAGGCTGTGGAACACTACAGTGTGTCTTTTGGAGGGTTGGAGGGTGAAGGATGATACAAGGGGGACTGTGGTCTTTGTAGGAAAGCATTTTTGGAGCTCTACCTCTCCTTTAGGCATGTTGTATTTATTTTTCTGAATAACTGAGTGAAAATACATACAGCCTGATCCAAATTTAAGTGTAATCAAAGGGAGTTTTTTAAGGGAAACTGGGCCAACCCATAGAGGTAATCACCTCTTTATCCCTGAGATGATCAGATTAGAAAAAAGGTTAAGTGTTCTTGATTACGTTCTGACTCTATAACGTTCTGACTCTATATCCTTCACTAATTCCTCTCCTCTTCCTTGAAGTATTTTTCTGCCTTTTTTGGTTACTTAATCTATTTATTTTTTAAGGTGGCTCGTGTATCCATAATCTTTGATTTTCTTGTTGTGAATTTTCTACTGATGAAACCAAAATAAAGTCTGTTTTTTTTCCCCCCCAGTGGTCTCCTTAATTTGTTGGCTGCAAGTCCCCTTTTCCCATTGTATGTTCAATTATCCACATATGTAATTTATATTGTCTTAAATACAGGCTATTTTTTTGTTGTTTAAATTCTGTGTTTATTTGCAGCTGATCATTTTTGTTTAATAACACTTTCTGTTACATGGCATGGTGGTCTCCTAGGAGAAAAGGATTTTCTCTTGGTGCTTTAATGTGTTGTTTTTCTTAGCTTTCCCAAATGCTGTCCCTGTCTTAGAAACAGGTCTATAAGTGTACTCGTTCTGGTGTGAACTTGCATCAGAGCCTGGAAGACTTCTACGTTGTTTGGAAATTCTCAGTTCTTGACGTCAATAAAAGAGAACTCAGTGGCAATTAGATGCCAATCCAAGCTTGTTTGATCATCTTATGCATTTTCTACCTAGGGAACCCCATGTGCCTGAGCTTGATTGTGTCACAGGAAGAAGTGACTCAGCAATATGTTAATACCCCAGTATCTCTAAATCATGAATAAATCAAAATGCTATATGAGAGTTTATGGACAATGATCTAAAAGGACTTAAAGTCACTGAAACAGTACAATTTTTCTAAAAGTAAGTCAGGAGGGCATATCTAATAATGAAGAGGGAATTTCTCCCTCCTGGTGATGACCGATATAAATCATGTAATCAAAAAAACCTCTTTAAAGGTTTGCTCCCTCAGCCCCCCACCCTGTTTTTCTTTTTTATGCTTTAATTTTTGAACCTGTAATAGAATTTTATCCTGAAAGTGAGAAGAATCTTGAGTACCTACTAGGAACAAATATTCTTGACATGCATACTTGCCATCGTGTGCTCAGATTTGAAAAGGTTGATATGAGATTTTGAAATCTTGGGTTTATAAACCTTTTAAGCATCTGCAGCTTTTAGATATTCAGATCTGTTTAGCTAATATGAATATTAGCTACAATTCAGTTTGTTTTAGCATAACTTGCAAAGATTGTGTTTACACTGCCACTAGCTGGAATGTCTTGGATCCCCCTCTGTCTACTTATTTCGGTAGAGGGATGCTTTTGATTTTTTTGAGAGAACTCCACCGACTGTGTGTGTGTGTATCATTCCTAATACAACAGAACCCCAATCCTGATGGGGAGTTGAGCTTTTCTGTGATGTAGATATTCAATGATATTAAAAAACTTTTATTGGCCACTGTACGAATGAGGAAAAAATGCCACTGTTCATAGTAAACATCACTTTGTAAGGTTGCTTTAAAAATTGTGTTCTTTAATTATCAAAGTACCAGAAATGGCATAGCAGAAGGAACTAGCCTGAGGCGGCTGTTTGAGGATGGACAAGGTGGTTGGTCTGATCTTGATGGCATGTATGTAGCTTTTCTTTATTCAGAGTTACCATATAGAAGAGGCCTTGATGCAGGAATAGGAGGGCTATAGCTGTTATGATGCATAAGTGAAGGAAGTCATGGACCACTAATAAATGCTCTCTAAGCGGAATATACACAGTTTAGGAAGGCTGTTTACCACGGTGCACTTAAGAGGGACAACTGTGTGCGTAGTTGGCTTCTCCCTCTTTCATCCTTCATAAATTGAATATTTTGAAGTTTGATGAATCTCATAATCCAAGTATAGTTCTGTGGTTTATTCCAGAAGTGAATTTCCAGACTTGCCAGATTACTTTGTTGTTGTTCTAAAGACAAGAAATGATTCCCCAAAGAAGATGGATTTTTCTGGCATAGGGAGAAAGCAGTCTAAATATTGACCGTTACATATTAAGAATTTCGGATCTGGAGGGGGTTCATACAGAACACTACACATGATATAGAGAGGCTGCAACACTAGCAAATGCAAAATGGATCAAGTTTATGTCTGAGATATTTCTTAGGCAATCTCTCTCTCTCTCTCTCTCTCTCTCTCTCTCTCTCTCTCTCTCTCAAAATCTATTTAGCAGCTATTGGTTAATCTGAGTAAAGGATTGAGAGAATTCGAAGCTGATAAACTTTTAGAATGCAGCCATGACAGGCCTTGACAAATGTATGTTTCTGGTCACCATGGAGATCAGTTTTAGTAGCTTGTGGCCTAGCTCCACAGGCTATTAACAGAGGAGCACCCTCTGGTGACTCAAAGTGAACCTGCTGGCACCTAGCTGTGAGCCAGTTTTGTCTACCCCTTAGCTAAGAGGTGTTTCACTAAATTCAGTGGCTTCCATTTAAATGGATTTTTTGATTTCCCTGTGTGCAATATTACAGAATATTATGATCAACCCTTAGCTTTTGAGCTCTGTCCTTTGGCTATCAGTAGGCTTCAGATTTGCAAATTCCTTTGCTTCTTTGAGAGCAGTGTTTTATTTTCTGTGATGAGCTACTCCTTTTCTGTTTTTTATTGTCCCCCAAAACTGCCTGCAGTTGGTTGCTTTGATGGTAAGCTCTTTGGGGCAGAAACAGCCTCCTTTGGTATAAGTCTGTGCTGTGTCTAACACTCTGGGTCCTATTTGTGCAACTGCTATGTAGCAACGTTGTCTCATTGTTACTTTATTTTCCACCTGTCTGTCCATCTTTATACCGGCTACCTCCCGTCTTATACTGGGTGGTGAGGGACTGTCATCTTGTTACGTATTTGTACAGTTCCCTGATCCATGACTGGGGCTTAAGGCACTAATGCTATACAAATAATAGACATCATCACAGCTGAGATATCAGTTAGTAGTGATGATGATGATGTCTCCTTTCTCCCTGTATATTGGAAGTTGTAGTCTTCCCAGAACATCAGCATCTAGAAATACTTGTGCCATTGTTTTGTTGTGGCAACAGTTAGTGATATTTCCCAACCTAGTGGCTGAGGTTGCTGGGAGGAGGAGGATGTTGCATTTGGGCTGCTGTTAGGGGGTAGGAAGCAGGACAATTTCCACAGAGGGTCCCATGAAGCTAATTGACATATTTCATCCTCCAGTGGGACACAAACTCAGAGCTCTAAGCCCTGAGCTTAAGGTAGGAGTAAAGAAATCTGCCTCACCGTCATGGTGGTAGTGATGGAATCAGAAAGATTTCCTCTTCTGCTTTGGACAAAGCAGAGGCTGCAGCATCCCCTTCTCCTCTGGATGACTTCAGGCAATTTCAGGAAGTGTTCCAGAGAGTCACAGTAAGGGGGAACTCCAGAGTTCCCTTGAAGAGCTTCAGGACATCCAGCATAAGCTGCTGGATAGCTTCCATACATCAGCACCTGCCAGAATTACAGTGCCAATTAATGATGCTGTCCTGGAGCCAGCCAGGAGAGAATAGCACATGCCTGCCACATGCACAGTTATTTCCAAAGGAGCTGAAAAACATTACTATGTCCATGCCCCAAGGTCTGAGTTCCTGTTTTCACCCCACTCCAAATTCCCTGCTTGTCTCAACAGCAACAAAAGGAGCCAAACGGCACCTTTGGTTGACACCAGCTAATAAGGGGAGCAAGCAGTTAGATCTTTTAGGATGCAAGGATTCCTCATCTAGCCTTCAAATCAGGATTGTGATCTATCAGGCATTTTAGCCAGATATTCCTAAACTACAGTATATTTGAGAACATTTTGTTGATAGCCTGCCTCAACAAGATCAGACTTGTTTTCAGGTGCTTATTGAAGAAGGGAAATTGGTAGCCAGGATAACCCTTCAATTGGTGGTGGATGCAGGAGAGACTTCTTCCAGGGCCATGGCTACAGTCATAGTTATATGTATTAAGTTTGGGCTCCATGTTTTTGGTTTCTAGGGGGAGATGCAGAATACAGCTGAAGACCTCTGTTTCAGTGAATCCTGTCTTTTTAATCAAAAGATGGATGAATGATTGCATACCCTCAGGGACTCAAGAGTCACTCTTCATTGACTGGGTATCTACACTGTTGCCCAGAACTGTAAATTTCACTCCCTGCTGTCACTACTCAGTGCTACAGGTCTCTCCACTTCTACCCTCAGAGACCTCATGAGCACCCGAGGAGACACCATTAGACTGAGACCTTGTTGCCCCTTTGCAAATATAAATATAAATGCAACCTCCATCCAAGAGTTATTTCTGAGGTAAACTCAAGACCCTCAGCCATCATGACTATCACGTCATGACTACCCCAGTTCCCTTGGGAGTCGTTTAGTGTTCCTTTTGCCAACTTGGAGTGCAGTGATCATGGACACGTGAGTGTTGATCATCATCTGCCATGTTTGTATGATCGAGTTTCTCAAGCTCCCTTATCCAAGGCACCCCTCCCCTTCCCTGGCCTTCTTCAGTAGGGGTCTCAAACATGCGGCCCACGGGCCACATGTGGCCCCTAAAGCTGTTTCCTATGGCCTGCAATGACATTGTCCATTACCAATATTTGCAATATCGTTATATGAAAAGGTTTCAGTGATGCGGCCCTCAGGCTAATGTACTAGTCCTCATGCGGCACTGTACTAGTCCTCATGTGGTCCTTGTGGTGATTTGAGACCCTTGCTCTTCAGGAACCATTCTTATGACAACATTCTCGCCTGAGAATCAAACTCCTTGTTAAAATAGGGAGAGGTGCAATGCATTCCCCCAGGATATCAGTGAACACGATTTTACTCAACTTACTTCTGACACCCAAGAAGAAAGGTGGATAGTGACCCATCGTTGATCTCCAAAATCTCAGTCCTTTTATTCACAAATGCAAGTTGAGTATGGTCACACTGGCAGTGATTATCTCATTCTTAGAATAAAGATGTGTGGTTTACATCTCTTTTGTGAAGGATACTTATTTCTCCATCAATACCGATCCAGCCCACAGATGTTTCCTGAAGTTCACAATGGGCACTCATTTCCAGTATAGGATGCTCCCTTTTGAAATAACCACCATTTTCAGCCACTTCAACAGTATTTTCTATTGCAGCAGCCTCTGTCAGATGTTACTGGGTCCCCATGGTTCCATATTGAGGCAATTGCACCCTTTTGTCACCTTGACTAGGAAAGCATGAGGCAAGCCAGGGTGCTTGTGTGGACCGGCAAACACTACTTTCAGATTCTTCAGCTCTGGCTGTGTGGTGCGCATAGCTAAGGCTCAGTGGAACAGAGATAAGGCTGACGTCCTGAAAACCTTCAGTTTACAGATAAGTAAACCTTGATTGTAAACTTAAGTACCACTTCTGTTTAAACCTGGTTTATTGTTTAACCAGATCGTCACACACACACACACACACACACACACACACACACACAGAGGAGGATTCTGCAGTCATTAATGATGTAGGTCCTCTCACTTGCAATGGTGTTTCCACATTACTTAGAATGAATGAATTCTTCAGACGCTGTAACTTTACTTACCAGAAAAGTGCAAATAAGGGCATTCATTTAAAATTTGTATGTATATCCCTATTTAAAAAAAAAATGGAGAATGGAAGATTGATAGATGAGCACAAAAACCACACATGAAATCAAATTCCTGCCCCACTAGCAATTTTGCTTTATACTGGGGGGAAAAGAAAAAGCCGAAACAGGCCAAGAAAAATTGTTTCCATATTTACATTTTTCTACTGTATATGTGCATACATTGGGTTTCATTTCGTGTTACATCTACAGTTTGCTTCTGTTTCCTTATGATACCCTTTATGGCTATATCTTTTGTTCTGTTTGATTGGAGTTAATTTTGGGAAGAGGAAACACCCTTTTGTAGATGTCCTAACTCAGTGGTTCTCAACCACTGTGTCAGGACGCATTACTGTGCCACCACACAATGGTAAATGTGTCACGGAGAGCCGGGTAAATGGCTGGATTCGGCCTTGGTTGATGAGTCCCATAGGGTCACGATATGCCACAAGTATGTCATGACCCACAAAAGGTTGAGAACTAGTGCTGACAAAAGCTTTATTCCTCTCACTTTTCTGTTTGTGCTTTATTATGCCCATGTGTGTCTAGATCAGGGGTCTCAAACACACGCCCATGGGCTGCATATGGCCCTTAAAGCTATTTCCTGCTGCCCACAACACCACTATCGTTACCGATATTTAGAATATCATTGTATGAAAAGGTTTCAGTGGTGCAGCCCTCGGGCTAACGTGCTAGTCCTCATGAGGTCCTGTACTAGTCCTCATGCAGCCCTCATGGTTGGTTGACTGAGATTCCTGGTCTAGATCAGGGGTGTCAAACACATGACCCGTGGGCCGCATGCAGTCCCTAAAGCTATTTCCTGTGGCCCGCAGTGACACAGGCATTACCAATATTTGCAATATCATTGTATGGAAAGGTTTCTGTGGTGTGGCCCTTGGGCTACTGTACTAATCCTCATGCGGCCCTCTACTAGTCCTGATGCGGCCCTTGTGGTGATTTGAGTTTGAGACCCCTTGTCCAGATGGTTATAAATAATCAAAATTAATCCTCCACATGAAAAGACAGACAAATTATAGGTTACTTTATAATGTATTTGGGTATTTTATGGGATTAAATGCAGTCTTTTCACCTTTTCCTCTACTGTTAATAAGTATGAAGTCGGTGGTATTCTGAATCATTTTATAAACAGTCGTATTGTTAAAAATACCAAATTTAATGCAGCCCAGTCTGACGTAAAACCAAACTATTAATAACTGTTTCTAAAACTTGGCCATAGTTATACATTAGATGTATGTTAGCAAAACCTTATCTGTTCTTTGTTTCTGTGCCTGTAGATTCTCCGTCAAAATAGCAGGCACAATTTGTGAGACCAGAATGAATCTTTGAAAATTTAGCCCAAAGTGTTCAAAGTCAGTCTGGTAGTTGTTGTTTTGCTTTTTTCTGGAAGGTGGTTTCTCAGAGTTGGAAATAAGTAAAACATGCATGCACTTGGACAGACTTTCAAAGAAATTAGGTAGGATGCTAAGTTGGGGATAGAATTTGTGTGTAATAGTTTTGTAATTCCAAAGCTTCACTTGTCCCTGAGCCAGAGGGTAGAGTATTAGGAAGATGCAGAGATATTCTGATTTATGATTAATTGAAATTCCTCACTGTTATGCCAAGAAAAAACAATATATGAAGCCCTGTTTTAATTTGTCTAACTTGACAAGCTGTTCACTGGTGTGAAAACATAGATGGTGTCCAGCTCATGAACAGCTGGAAAGTGTGAAACAGGAAATGTCAAGGATAGCACTGGTAGGAACTTACAGGGAGAGTCAAAGCTAGCTTCACAATCATCTCCAATACAGCCATGTCTTAGAAATATTTTCTGTTCTTTTTGTTTATGTTAGGACTGAGATCACGGTGGGAAGAAACTGGATACAAACTTTCATTTTGAATGTCTTTTATTATATATTTCTCCTGTAGAAAGAGGTTTCAAGTTCTTGACTCTTTTTATGATTCAAATTTTCGAGTAGTTAAATAAAGAATTAGTAACATTCCTGAACCTTAGTGAGTCATATATTTATCCAGTCTCACTATTTTGCTGCCAATTTCTGTCTATAACATAGCACTTAGTGATGCATCTTCTTGTGTCATTTTAAAATTCTGGTCACTAATTTTAAATGCACTATGGAGTGTTAATTTTTCAAGAGTATTCTAAATAGATGCAACTGTCAAATAGAAGATAGGGATTTAATCACTTATTAGCATCACACTGCAATATTAGGTGCCTGTGACATACCAAATGAAAAATACATTCAATATGTGTGCTATTTTTGATAACTTTGTTTATTCTACTCATCTTGCTATAGCAATAGACAGCTGCATGATTGGCTAAGTAGCATGTTTTATTGTTACCACCACAGAAAGTAGCAAAATGCAGTACAGACACTAATAGGTTTTTACAAAAGAGCAAATCTGTATTTTGGAACTGAAAACGAAGAAAGAAGTCAATCACAGAATATTTAGTAGACATTTATCACATTTCCTTTGTCTCCAAAGCACCCATCACATGTATCTTAAAACCATGATTAGACAGTCACTTGGATTAGCTTTATCAGTTGCTTTGGTGAAACCAAGCTAAGGGAGTGTGAAAGGAGGTGTATGAGAAGAAAGAGGATAATTGTAGAAATAATGAGCATATTTCATCTGAAAATGATATACAGACATTGACTTCTAGCACCTTTTTGAAGTTTCTGAGTATTGTGCCTATTACAGATGGGGGGGAAATGAGAGAGAAATCAAAGTTGAACAATAAGGATCTGAGTTGGGATTGGATCTCTTGTGTTTCTCGCTCCTGCTCCATGGTCAATTTACTAGATCACAGCTGCATAGATAAATTGAGCTGAATAGAAAGCTTTTCCCAAGACCTGAAGACAAATGCTGAGGGAGTCCGTACATGGAGTCCCTGAACTCAGAAGTCCTGTCTCCAGACCCGATCTGTTTTGACCAGTGAAATTGTGTAACTACGCCACGGTTGACTCTGTGGGAGAAACTCTCTCCATCTGAGAATCATAGAAACTAAAAGAAGGGGAGCATACTAAGTCTATCTCTCAGCCAAGGCAGGTTTTCTTGCTGCAAATATGTTTTCTGTTCTTTGGTCTCGTTTAAAATGTTCTGAGCTATGGAGCTTCAAGCGCTTAAGTTAAGGAGCTGTTCCACAGTCTGCATGATATCATTTGGAAGGTTACCCTAATATTCAGCCTATGTTTTCCTTCTAATGTCTTCCCGGTGACTCCAGTTATGTCCTCTTGAACAACTTTTCATAGTCGCTCTTCTTTCTGGATCTCTATACCTGTTAAATGTGTTTTTTAAAATTAGGTCCCCATCATTAGCAGTGGCTTCTCAGTATCCTAGGTCTAGATCATTAAGGGCTTTGTAAATGATCAGCAAGACTTGTGTTATGTTTCTTTTTTTAAAAAAAGAAAAAGAAAAAGCCAGCATGTTGACAGTTTGTGGGTTGGTAGAGGCAAGGTGTGGAAACTAAGTGTTGTATTGACTGGTTTGTTTAACGCATATATATGAGTGAGGTAATGTGCCTGATTTTTTTTCTAGGTACTTTGGAAAGTGATGAATCAAAGGTCAGCTGTTATGCTCAGAGGTTAAATAAGTTTAAATTCCAATCCCTCTTGATGGCGTTAGTGGTGGAAACACATGTTCAAACTAAAGATTGTATAATAATCCTGTATTATGGTAAGCTCTATTGAAAACCAAAACAGAAAGTAGGAGTGGAAAGGTGAGACTCTGAGGAGAGAATTCACTCAAGTTACCATGGTGATAAAATTTAGAACAGAACTGCTTTCAGAGAAGGAAATGGTAAGCACGGAACTGCTAATTCTTAGTTAGTGAGTTTTTGCTAATGAAGACTTACCATCTGTGGACTAATGTTCTTTTGGGAATAAACTATGGAAGTTGACTGGCATGATTGTAAATACAGTCTGAATGCTCAGCATTTTCCTGTTTCAAACTCTGGTTTATCACAGTAAACAATAATATTACATAGATATATTTTAAAAAAAATTTCAGTACTGGCGTGTTAAAACACTCATTGCTTTGATTTTTGACTTGTTTGTATTTTTGCTTGTAATATTTATGGAATGACTGTCAACCTTGAGGACCTCCTCTTTTAGACCCTTCGGAACTTCTCAAAGGCAAGATGATATTGTTAAAGCTTATGAAAAAAATTGCAGAGGAAATTCCCCCTAGCAATAGTAAAAAGCACTTTAAATTGGAGCAACATAGTAAATGGAACCATGATCAACCACTTGCTTCTCTGGTTAGGAGGCTGGTTTTATATACATAAAAACTTGTCTTGAAATGACTGCTGGTTGAATAGTGCTTCTACAGTAATGGTAGGGTGATATATCATGTTCATTAGGGAATGTTTTCAGTGGGAACAAAATGCATATATTGACTTCTGCACTCATTTTCAATTTTAAAATATCTTTCTGATGTCGTTCTTTAAATGATTACAAAATGTGTAATATTTCTTTCTCAAGACTCTGTTAAGATAAATTTATTCCTATAGCAGAAGAAGATCAACACAATTGAGATGCTATAAATATGTTTAATAAGCACTTTCTGACAGTGCAGGAGAAGCCACCCATGTGGTTCAATGATCTTTGGCAATGACTAGGGATTTTTGCAAGTATTGTAGGCCAGGAGTCAGGCAAACATGGAGAACCAAACAATGACGACAGCACCTTCTGCTCCTCTCCAAAACTGGGATTTTTCCCCCCTCTTTTTATGTGGCCAGGAGCCAGGCGCAGTAGCCAGTGGATCCAAAGAACATACACACTGTCCAAGACGTGCTCCCTTCCAACATCAGGGACAGTGACCCAAACTTACCATAGGAGTTCATGGGCAGAATTGTGGACTCCTCGCTCAAAGAACCTACAAAGCTGTCTCCATAGCTACAAAGGAATCCTATGGGAGGATTGCAGAGGGATGAAATGACTGGCTCATCTGCATGGGAAATTCTCAGTTGAATCAGGACTCTTCTTGGAAATTAATACAGCCTGACACCTCAATAGCTTGGAAAGGTGTTAATATCATTAATCTGAGTGGAGGTTTTCCTCTAATCTTTCTCTGAGGATATCTCAGCCACTTGTATGGAATCCTCCTCATCAAGGGAAATCCCTAAGGAAGGTAGTTTCCTTGCAAATGGAGTCTGTCTGTTCACTGATGACATTTTTTGGCCGCCAGAGTAGTAGAATACAATTTTCAAGACAATCTCACTATTCTATATGGGTTTCCGAGCATTTTCAGTATTAAAATAATCTCCTTTATTGAGAACAGGAGATTGTATCTCAGAAATCTATTAAACAAATAGCTCCAAATTCACAGCAAGAAGTATATCTATGCCCGTGTTCTACCAGACTAATATCCTAGATAGTCTCACTGTGGATGTGAGTTTTAGAGCATATTGAAAATTAAAAGGAGCTTGTTGGGAATTAAATGTTAGGGAACCAAATAACCCAAAGTTTGTACCCTAAACCATCGACAGAGGCATGGCAGTTTTCAAGATAGTTTTAGAGCACTTTCATTGTTAAAGTCCTTGCTGGTCGCTCTGTATTTGAGGAACTTGACCAAATGATCCCAATTTATGTCATTAGCTCTTTTGCTGGTTCTAATGTGGCACATCAGTGATACGGGGAGGGTAATAGTGCCACTGAAGTTATGTTTAGACCAAGATATCCATTTTAATAGGGGTGAATAAGATATACAAAAAGTCTTTGTTTTGAGGGTCAGCCTATTATTTTAAATGTTTGTAGTTTGTATGCTGCCACTTTTTCTATATCTGTTTGTGGAAGTGAGTTGTTGGGCAGGGAGGAATAACATTGGAGGCTTGTTGTGATTATTTCAAAATTAGTACTGACTAAGTTTTTCTAGTGCAGGCCTTGACAAATCTATTTTCTGGTCACCTTGGTGACCAGTTTAAGTAGCCTGTTGCCTAGCTCCATTGTAGAAATATAATGGAGGAGTGCCCTTTGGTGACCAAAAGCAAAATTGCTGGCACCTAGCTCTAAGTGAATTTTGTCTACACCTGTTCTAGTATCTAACATTTCCATCAGACCCTTATCAGAAAACTAGAGCACTTTGAGGGTTGAAGTTGATCATTGTGACTCTAGTTTGTGTAGTCTGGATGAATTATTGCAAAACACTGAAATTTGTTTTCTGGGACTTGCCTATCTGGGTAAACTGACTGGCAATACTATAGCAGTATAATTATATCACTGTATCTATGCCCATATAACTCACCATGTGGACACACTGTTCTGGAATAGAAGTGATTTTATTCTTGGAATAATTGTATTACCCTAATGTTGCTGATGACTAATGGCTTTCCTCTTCTCTTTATTTAATTAATGATATTTTTCTTGACAATATTTCTACAGTAAATATCTTACCACGTTTTGTCTGCATTGGAGGCAACTTGGGCTTTGGACCAGATTTCTATGTCTCTTCCTAAGACACTGGATTTCTCTGGCATAATAAGTACAATATCAATAGTAATATTCCCCTAGTCAGCCTCCCTGATAGACATGCAAGAGTGCACAGTCCATGCTGTTAGTCACAATGCTTAGTCCTGGTGTTTAGCTAATTTGGAGAGACTTCCTGAACTAAAAGAATATTATTAATTTAAATCGAGTCACAGCTTCCATGTTATTTCAGGTCTGGTTCACATTACATCATTACATGTATCTAATGTATAAACTATTGCACTATGATTCCCAGATACAAAATAAAAGGTGACTTACTGCACAGAATACAAAACTTCAAAAGAAATGAGTTAAAGCTGTGGCCTTTAGATTCAATGTGCACTGTTTAAGCCACTGTGTAAGTGTATCACTGTGAGTGTCAGTCAGAAAAGAGTTTCTAGGGAGGCAAGTTCCTGAGGGCCAGCTGTGTTAATCTGTATACAGTAAAAACAATGAGAGTCCTGTGGCACCTTAAAAACCTAACAGATTTCTTTGGGCATAAGCTTTCATGTGCATCTGACAAACTGGGTTGGGGCCCATGAAAGCTTGTGCCCGAAGAAATTTCTTAGTTTTTCAGGTGCCAAAGGACGCTCATTGTTCTAAGGCAGTTGTTCCCAACCTTTTTGAGTATGAGAACCCCTCATAAAATTTTGTGGACCTGTGAATGATATTTGCTATCGGAGACTGACTGCAGGCAGCGGTGATACAGAAGGGCAGTGGAGGACCTGGCCCCTGCTTGCTCCCAAGGCATAGGGACAAATCCAGGATGAGGCTCTTTACAGCAGGCAGATACAATTCATTTACTGCAGAGGTGTCAAACTCATTCAATGTAGGGGGCCACACTGGAAGGCAAGACAATCGTCATGGGCCTTGTGGCCTCATGGGCTCCCCAACCCTTTTCCCTTCCATGTTCAGAGCTGCGTGGGCCCCCCTTCCTCCCCCCTCCAACCCTGCAGGCTCTCCCACACCTCTTTTCCCTGCCCTGTGGGTTCCCCTTCCCCCCACTCCCAGACCTCTCCCTCCCCACTTGCCCTTCCCTTTCCATTTCCCATACCACCTAGTGGCAGGCAAAAAAAAAAAAAAGTCTGTCACAGGCAGGCTGGCCGCCTACTTTTCCTTCCCCTGGCCTATTTACTGTCTGTCATTTAGAATGCTAGCCTTTGACTGGCTTGTTCCCACGTGGGTCCCAGCCACTCCATCCTTCTTTATTTCTGATTCGTGCAATGTGCTGTCAATCAAATTAGCATGCTGGCTGACTGACTGACAGTGAATAGTTGGGGTGGGGGACTGTGTAGTGGCTCTCTGGAGCCAGTCTAGTCTGCTGTAACTAAGACTCTGGTTGGTTGGCAGACCACAGTAGAACTGATCTGGGATTGGCTGAAGTGCTTCCTTTGTTTTCATGTGCTCCGACTTAGTTCATGTGAGTCAGAAGCATGCATAGCTCTGCTGTGCTGGGAGCCTGTCTTTGAAGCTTCAAGGCACAGTCCACGCAGCAGCTCTGTGGCCTGGATCAGCACCCTTGGCGGGCCAGATCCGGCTCTGTGGGCCATAAGTTTGACACCCTTGATTTAGAGCTGTGTCCAATATAGATTGCAGATTGGCAGCAGCTGGGGTAGGATGTATTCATTGACCCCTTGCAGTAATTCTACAGACCCCCAGGGGTCCACAGAGAACAGGTAGGGCTCCACTGTTCTAAGGAAACTAGCTTTCACAGAAAGAAACTGACTAAACAAAGGTGCTAAAGATTTTAGATTGCAGACTGCTTCTGACATGTTATAGAACTAGATTTAGCTATCATTCAGTAGCTCATCTCAGGGGTATTCCATGTTATACCTTTCATGAGGATTAGACAGTTCTGTGCCAAAAACTTCCTAAGAATCTGGAAGTATTATGAGCAGCTCAATTAAGGGAGTGTAAAGGTATGGGCAGTCCCTATATGCCCCTTTCTGGCCAATGGTGGTGCTGCAGGTGTGCCCCTCCTTACTTTCACCAAGTGGAGTAGCAGTAGATTTCCTTTAACTACTTGGGGCAGAGATGCACATTAACCAGATAGCATGTCCCCTTTTTGATAAGTCTTTGGGAGAGGAATCTGGTTCAGAGCTCTCAAATAAAGTCATCAAACCAAGCATGTGAGTCAGTTAGGCTGGTCTCCTGGTTCCTCTGAGAGAAAAACTACCACCCCTGCTGCCTACCTGGCTTCTCTTCTCCTTCTGGCAAGGTGGGAGGATACAAGAAGTCAGACTGCAGCCTGAACCCAGAAGTCTTCATCATCTCTGCAGCCCCACAAGCCGGAGTCAGCTGGCATGGGCCAGCTGCAGAGGTTTTAATTGGTGTATAGATATATTGTTTCTCACCTCAGCTTTCTGTTCCTGTGTTTAAGTAACAGCCCCATGGTACAGCAGGGCCTTCTGGATTATTCTCAGGCTATAAGCTCCAGCCTTTATCATAAACGAGTTGAACATTTTTTTTCCAATACACTTCTTCATCACAGTGAGCTATGATATGGCTAGGAAGACTCTTGACCAAATGACCACAAATTCCACCATAAGAGGTGCAGCAAGTTTCAGGAAATCTGAGTATGCATGTAGATTTTATCACATTTAACGACATTGGCTTTTAAACTTTAAGCTATTTTTCTGTTTAACTATAGCAGTAGTATTGTCCTACTATGAATGCCATTTCTAAGGACAATCCAGTATGGTTCTTCAGCAGAACTTCCTGTGATTCCCCATCTCCCCAAGTTCAGGTTTATTTTATTCTGAGCACCCAAAACAAAGGGGGTGGGGGAGACGCAGTGATCAAGTTATTCATTAATAAAAACAGGGGTAGTGAAGAAGAGAGAGTGCTGTAGTCCGGTTCCATACCATTTCTAATGTCCAATTGCACCCCTGTTCAGAAATGCCTAGTAACCTGGTTATTATTGGTAGTGAAAAAGAACACATCCAATACTTATAGTGGTACCCAACCTGATTTCCATTTTGATTGCGGCTCCTGTTCCAAGTACTGTGTTTGGGGAAAAAAAGCAATACCTCCATGGAGAGTCTAGTAGTCAAGATAGTGTGGATATGTAAGACTTTTGTAGTCCACAAAGAGTAAAATTGAATTATTACATTTGTTGCAAAAACTCAAACAACACAGAGATCTCTGAAAGTAACATCTATTATTGAAATGTAAACACATTCCGAAAAGATCAGAAGGGGAAAAAAACTTGAGTGCACAAGTTCAAATGTAGAATGAACCCTCTTTTAAAATTATCTTTTAAAATCCACACAAAAGTCTGGTGCTTTAGCAGTAGAACTGATCCTACTTCTCCATCTAGGATCCATTGAGAAATGGATGAAAGGGTCTGGATTTGTAGACTAAATGTTAAGCACGCTGACAGATAGATAGGTTTGTAAACTATTGTTCCGCCAATTGTTCAGACTGGAAACAGGACTGTGTAAAAGAAATTGTAGAAGGCTCTGTATATAATGCACATTTGTAACCAGGTTTGTAGTAATTTGGTGACATGGTTGACTAACTGTGGTTTTATCTACATACAACATGATTAATGCTCGCTGGTAACCATGGTGTGAGTGTACCACCGTGGCAGCAGTCCAAGCTGGCACCCAATTGTCTTTTTCTATAACAGGTTGGCACACTGTTTTTGGCAGCATAGATGGGATTCTTCAGTTTGGTTATTCTTTCCATCCAGCCTTCTCTGTAGAAAAACATCTCAAGGTTCATCACCCCTATGCTGTTTGTGCTGCTCTGCGTATGTCACATCTGGGTATTCTTTTCCCTGAGGAAGCACTGGGGAATAGCTCCCCAGAGTGTACTGATAAATAGTTAGGCATGGTGTTATGTCAGGATGCACAGAACATCAAAAACGATGAGAGTTCGGTGCACCTTATGGACCAGGGGTGGCCAGCCTTATGGAACTCAAGAGCTGCGCAAGTCGATTGTTTAACCTTCGAGAGCCTGACTGAGGCATATGAAGCATCTGAGGAAGTGGGATTTTCTCCTACGAAAGCTCATGCGAAAAATAAATGTTAGTCTTAAAGTGCCACACGACTCCTTGTTTTTTTTGAGGCATATAACCACAGACTTTTACCTACTCCAAAATGGCTAAGCTTAAAATTCATTGCACACTTTAATTTTATAATAAAAACAGGGCAAATATTGATCCTGTTAATGTCAGATTCTAATTATTACTTAAGGTTACCATGAAAACTAGTCCTGTATAGTAAAAACTTAGCTGTCGCTGGATGTAAAACAGTGCAGGCTAGTGGCAAGCTTTTAAAAGCTGGGCAGTAACTTGTCAATGCAGTACCTAAAAACTCTCTGAGGTGCTGATCTTTAAGTATTGCACAATGTTTTGATTTAACAAATTTCATTGTGGAATACAATGCTTCACAGCAGTAAGTTGTGCCAAAAATTGAAAGTAATCTACATTGTTTTAAAATTTTCTCCTTTGTATTTTCATTTATTATTATTCCATGTCATGTTTAGGACTTTTAAAACACAATTTTATTTTCACAATGAGTAAATTGCAACAGTGCCTATGAAAAAATGTAAACATGCTGTGGCTTCCTCGACCACGCCAGGCCCCCCTCTCCCCCCGGCCTCTGACCATTCTGCTGCTTCTCTGCTCTTCCCGAGCATGCCACCGCTTCCCTGCTGGCTCCAACCTTGCTGCACTTTCCCCATTTCACTGACCATGTGGCTTCCTTGCCAGCCCTGACCGTGCCACGACTCCCCAGCTGGCCCTTAACGTGCTGCCCTTCCCTGCCAGATCTGATCATGCTGCCTCCCCCCTGCTGGCTTGAACTATGCCGCACTTTCCTGCTGTCTCTTACCATGGTGCTGCTTCTCTGCTGTCCCTGACCATGCCGCACTTCTCCCCCCCCCACATTTCCCACACCTGCTCTGCTGCCGCCATGCCACCCTTCCGTGCCGTGCTTTTCCACGAGCCTCACTTTCTTTGAAGAGCTGCATGCGGCTCATGAGCTGCAGTTTGGCCACACCTGTTATAGACTAACAGATTTCTTCGGGCATAAGCTTTTGTGGGCTCCAACCTACTTTGTCGGCCTACAAAAGCTTATTCCTGAAGAAATCTGTTAGTCGATAACAAGGGTCTCAAACACATGGCCCACAGCCCGCATGTGGCCCCTAAAGCTGTTTCCTGCGGCCTGCAATGACACTATTATTACCGATATTTCCAGTATCGTTAGGTGAAAAGGTTTCAGTAGTGTGGCCCTTGGGCTAATGTACTAGTCTTCATGCAGCCCTCATGGACTTTTGAGTTTGAGACCCCTGGTGTATAAGGTGCCACAGGATTCTTGTCGTTTTTGCTGTATACAGACTAAGATGGCTACCCGTCTGGAAATGCACAGAACTGTAAACACACCATTTTGTAGTAAAGGAAGCTGCTGCATAGACACAGTTCAACAGTATTTGTTGAATTGATTCAGAAGATCTACCAAAAAATCTTTTATGGTGGACTTTTTGAAAAACATTAGATAGTGATTTAACTCTATTTCCATAGAAGCTGACTTTTAATGGAACAAAATTAGGCCAATGCAGAGTGCTTCTAAAAATCTCACATGCAGTGCATACAGGTTCTAACCTTTAAAGCCAGTTTGTTTTGACCTTGCATTGTTTCATTTGTGTTGTGGTGCTTTAGAGAGATTTTTGTCATTCATGCAGTTTGTGTAATTTAACTTGCTGTGGGTATTAACTAACTGGTCCAGATCACATAACGAAAAGTGACACTGATAAGATGATAGACATTTTAAAATTCAAGAAAATAAACAGTGGTAGTCGCTTGCAATTTGGTCTCGAGTCATGCATCAAATTAACAAATGCCAGTGGAATAATTTGGAATAGAGTTGGGAAGGATTTGCAAGAAGGTTATCTGCACTTAGGAAACCTGGTCCTCAAGGGCTCAATTACTGATGATAAACCAGAATAGCTTTAAAATGAAGTATAATCATATAGAAAACACTTTTTTCAAAGTTGGGGTCAGCTACTAATTAACACAAATGGGAGTTGGTCAAGTTCAGTTGACCCTTTGGCTTTTGATTAGACAGGGTGGTGGGCACTTAAAGTGCCACATGACTCCTTGTTGTGTTGTTTTTTTTTTTTTTTTGCTGGACTAGACTAACACGTCTACCCCTTTTGTAATTTTTAACCAATTCAGTTTACATTGTTTTATCTACATTTAGCTGAAGTTAATACTTCATATTTAATATATTTGGTGCTTGGGTTATGCCAAACAAAAGCTGATTTGACTTTGTCATTGTTCTCCTGGGCTCTTTTAAAGAGACACAGTCAAGTTTTTAAAACAGAAGCATTTAATAAATAAAATTCCCTTGCCTGTATTACTAATATAAGAGGACTAAGATTGTAAAAATATCTTGAATGCCAAAACTGTTAGATTATTGGGGAAATGCCCCCACCATAGACTTGGAAGAATTTCTGGGGAAAGTACTCTAGGAAGAGGCACCTGAGTAAAGTAAAGGGAAGTGAGAGTGGATTAGATACTAGTTAAAGAAATGAATCTCAATCAATCCATTATTTACTCACTGTTGCAGAAGACCACAGGGGCCTCAGTCAGAATCCAGGCTTCATTGTAGTAGGTGCCGTAAAGAACACAGCAAGATATAGTTCTTCCCCCTAAGGATGTAAATTCTAAGATGACAAGCAACAAAAGAAGCATGTGTGAAGAAAAGACTATAATCAAAAGTATGCAGTCTTACATACATGTGTATATATTTGCAATTGTTCTTTTAGATAGTTAAGGCTTTAACTAAGGCTTACAGAAGTTTCCTGTCTTCAGGCATCTGATGAAGTTGGATTTTCTCCCATGGAAGCTCATGAGATAGATAAATTTGTTAGTCTTAAGTGTAACCAGACTCCTTGTTTGTTTTGCTGAACTAGACTAGCATGGCTACTGTTTTTTGGAACTTTCCATGGGTGAGTGAATGTTTGTGTGGAGATCTGTCACTGAGTGGCTACTTTCTGCAAAGTAGCGTAATCCCACATTTAGGTGGAGGGTATTTGCTCCGAACTGTTTAACATTTTTCATTGTTCTGGGAAGCAAAATTTAGTGGCAGATTATTTTTCCTGACTGAATTATGGGTTTGACAAACTAGCAGAAAAGAAGTCATAGGGAGTCCTGAAACACCTCTGAGAACTAACCTCACTTTTTATTTGCCCTCCCTAATCTCCTTTTCTGTTCTCTTTTCTTGTTCTGTGTTCTCTTGTAATTCATTTGCCTCCAGCTGCTCAATTTGTCAGGGTTGCATTTAGATTTAAAATGGAGGACAAGTCAGTTATGACATAATGCCTCTATCACAGAACAGTGAGCGTTTTCTCTCTGTAGCTTTGACCTTAACAACTGCACTCTGAAGTTAATGCTGGGTGACGAGAGAATTGGAGAGAGACAATCCTGGCAACTAATTTAGGCTTAAAGAAAGCCTTTCTTGTTGTGCTCAACTGTTTTTATCTGTTCTTACACCTACATGGATTTGCCTCATACTGTCTTCATAAATAAAATAGCACAAAATGCATCACACCTTTAAGTATTCTACAGAACTGGATTTTATCAGCTACTGTCCACCAACGTATTCCACTGCGATACAAAAGTTTGCAGTGATTTGGTTGGCTCTCAAACTGATCTAACAGCATGTGTCTCAAGAAGTATCTTTTAGAGAATTCCAATTATAGGCAAGTAATGTCTGTATTTACCATTTCTGCTGTGTGTCCTAATCTGAGGTCCAGCTGTGTAAAAACAAACTCTCTGTTTCCACATAAAAAATCATGCCACTTTACAAGTGGATTTTTCTTCCTTTTGATTGATATTTTCTGCATTACTAATATATCTAAGCAGGAGAGAGAGAGCACATTTGCAAATTTCTGAATTCTTAACATACTTTGCATTCATTCTTATCCTTTACCTACCATATACTTTCATTATGAATGTTGTGTTTCTTTCTGATGCGTGCTTATAGCTAGCTTGTATGTTCTGGGAATAGTGCAAACTCATTAAGTTTTGCTGCAGAAGATTTTTTAATAGAATTTGTTGACATTTTCATAACCACTTATTCAATCAATTTAATCCTTGTAAAAATTTGACTAATAAATAATTTTTCTGTGGGTGAATGAACTTTTACAAAATTAGTTGTTTGTTATTCATAATTGGTTAAATAGTTCTTGCAGCACATTTTATTTTGTGGGTTGTTTGCAAACTTTATTGTCCATTATGTGTTGGTCACCTTCAGTCACATGGCATTGTTTCTGCTCTCTGGATGGATGATTTTTTTTTTTTTTTTTTTTTTTTGAGCCTAGTAAAAAAACTAATAGCAAATAATCCGGAAAACATGAGTATTGATATAGAGAGTAGCCACTACCCCAACCTTTTGTGTGAACGAAAATTAATTTTATGATTAATGAATAAAAAGGGGTGCAAACGTGACTGGAAAGAATAGCTATTTGGATATACAACATGGGCTTGCAAATACTATTTTACAGTATACTTCTACATTTTACACAAGTTAATTTTTACTCTGTAATCATTTCTGGATTTCATAGCTTTAAAAACATTTGGAGAGTAAAGCATAGAGTTGATTTTGTTTTGTCTTTTTTTAAGATGATATACTACCAAAGCTGATAGGCTCAAAAATAAGCTGCCTCAAAGCAGTCTGCTCTTGAATGTTCAACCTGCAGGATTTCTATTACAAATACAGCTAAGAAAAGCTGGTTTTTTTCTGTTTTCTGGTTACTCTGCAACTTCATAAATTAACTAGCATGCACATTCTTAAAAGTGTGGATACTTGTACTGACTAATGGCTGGTGGAGTGGGATTTTCTCCCACAAAAGCTCAAGTGATAGATAAATTTGTTTAGCCTTTTAAAGTGCCACAGGACTCGTTTTGTTTTAGGAAAATGTGTAACTTAATATCCAGGCAGAATTGATTAGGCAAAAATGATCAGTGTCTGTTCAAACCAGTGGAAGAATTCTTTAAGTGCTTACAAAAGGTGCTTCGTGAATATCAGGAGACTGAAGTCGTTTATTCTCTAGATAGGTTTGGCCTGGGCAGTAACAGCACCAACATCTAAGAACTCATCTCTAGAGAAATATATCAAAGGGCACAGTTCAGCTCTTTGAGGATGGACCACTGTGCCTGTGTAGTTTCCCACTGGATATGGGTGCAAGTATCCAGCAGCCTAATGGCATAAAGGTTCAGTCTCCATAGTTGTTTATTCCTAAATTCTGTGCTTTCACAAGGATAAGAATTGCAAAGGTAATTTTTGTGATGTGAACACCAGTCCACTAATGTCAGGACTGAAAACCAATGCTTGCTATTGCCATTCCAAATCACTGCTCATTTAGTCTATGTATGAATGGTAAGGTGAAAACTGCAGTTCCTCTTACTGGTCCCAGAGATGATGCTGATTTTTAAGTCGTGTTTTACTCTGTTAGCACATCTGTTTTTAAATATTAAATCGTAATCTTCATGGTTGTGTTTCCATTTCTTTTTCAGCATCCTCGTCCTGTGACTGGAGGCAGCAGACAGGAGAACTTCCCTACATCAATGCACTGCCAATGGTAAGTCTGCTTTTAATTACCTAAGAAAAGCAGTGCGATTCTTCCCTCTAGTGCTGCTGTAAGTCAATCTCATACTGTAAATAACATTTTGAAAGACTTAAGCCATGTCAATACTACAAAATTATGTTGATGTAACATAGATTGGCATTCAGCCATCCTATTTATTAAAGCGGTTGTGTGTATGCTTATTTGCCTCCTTGTGTCGGCAGCATGTATGCTCCAACAGCAGTACTTGTATTGATTGTATTGTTAATATTGATGCAGGACAGCTCCTGAGATCTAGTTACTGTCACCATAACCAATATAGTGTCTACACCAGGGGGTCTCAAGCTCAAATTACTTCGAGGGTCTCATGAGGACTATTAGAGGGCTGTGAGGAGTAGTACGTTAGCTCAAGGGCTGCACCACTGAAATCTTTTCATGCAACGATATTGCAAATATCAGTAACAATAGTGTCATTGCGGGCCACAGGAAATTGCTTTAGGGGCTGCGTGTTTGAGACCCCTGGTCTACACTGACACTGCATTGACTTTTGTTACATAGACTGAGAGCTATGCCACTGGGGGAGGTGGTGTTCCTATAGCATTGTTTTTCAAACTTAGAGTTGGGACCCAGTACTGGGTCACAGACCCTTAGGCACTGGGTCATGGCATCCCTTACTGCTGCTGCCGAAAGACTGGAATGTATTACTCTAAGATGTAATTATGTGGGCATAAATTATTTTTTTCAACTGGCTCCCAATGAAAAAAGTTTGAAAACCACTGTATAGTGTTTTAGAACAGTGGTTCTCAACCTTTTGTGGGTTGTGACATGCTTGTTGGCATATCATGACTCTACAGGACACACCTCCACACTTCCCCAGGTCAGATCCTTCCACCTTCCTGGCTCTCCATGCCACACTGCTGTGAGGCAACACAGTAACGTGTCCTGACACAGTGATTGAGAACCACTGTTGTAGAGAGTCATTTTTATCAGTGGGAGCTAACCCAGTAGTGTAGATCAGGGCTTGTTTTTAGCATGCAAGTAGAATTTTCTGCATCAAAACCCAAAGCTTTCCACAGGTAGACAAAGGAATTTAAAAATATTTCCATATTTGATCTTGTGGGAAAATATAGGATCATATTTAGTTTTCAACATATAATTTGAACATTTTATTAGTACCTTCACTGTATAGACAACTGTTTGTTTGTTTCTTCTTCTGGCCAAGAGCAAGGGCAGGTGGGTGATTGGGTAGGTATCCTCCTACCCCTGATACAGTGCATGAGCTCATTGCAATACTACCAGTTTCTCTTGTTAAAAAACTATAAAGTGCCAGAGGTTTCTTGTTTCAGCACATTTACTAGCATAAGATTATTGAAAGTTATTTTTTGCTTGTAGAGAAATGGGTAAGGCTGATGTCATCTTCCGTAACTCAGCCCATGTAATGGTAATAAGCATCTGTCACGGGGTAAGCCCTCCCAAGCGCCCCCTTGTGGGGAAACAGGTAGAGAGTTACCAGGGAGGGTGCCCCTGCGAGCTTCCGAACATACAGTTATCGTATACTCGCTCAGCCTTGCAATCAGGGCAAACCGGTCTCATAGCCAGAGACAAATATAATGTCTGTTAGCTGCCCTTTGGTCAGGGCAGCACAGCCTTGTAGCCACAGCCTATAAGCAAAGAGTCTATAAGCAACAAGTCTGGTGGGGTGCAGTGCCCAAGTAGGGGGGCTCAGGCCCTCCCTCTCCACTGAGCCCCAGGCCAGGGTCCTACGGGTGCAGGGGTTATAGCACAAAGTCAGTGGGGATCCAAACCAAAACACGCTGATTAGACTATTGCTACACCCAGCACCACACTTTGGGCCTCCTGGACTAGTTCCTACCTGGGACAGAGTGAAGGCTTGGTCGGTCACTGGGCTGTGGTTCCCTCCTTCCTGAGACTGCAGTTTTTGGCTTTCCCATGGGTCTTGGGCGTTAACTCCAAGGCTCTCTTTGCCAGGCAGCAGCTCTGCAGGGTCCATCCTGACCTCTGAGTCTCCTCTGGATTGGGGCTGGTGTAGCTCTGGGGCAGAAGCCTCCAGCAGACGTCCTTCCCCTCTGCTGGCCAGCCCTGACTGAGCTGTGCTGCTCCCTCTTGTACTGGGGCAGCAGCCTGAGCATGCCCAGCAGGGCTTAAGGGGCAGAGCTTCCGCTGCCCACAGGGCTGGTTGGGTTACTGCAGTGTGGGGTGAGTCAGCCCTGTCACAGCATCATAGACTACAGGTAGTCCTCACTTAGGGACCGGGTTCCGTTCCTGAAACCTGGTTGATAAACGAATTGGTCACTAAACGAGGAGCAGCCCTTACCGGTATTTCAGGCATAATGTACTTTACTGGTAGTGGGTTTTTCAACCATCGGTAGATAGTTTTAATGTCACCTTTGCATCATTTATAACATTTTTAATATATATTTTAAATGTTTTAAGCTCTAATGTACTGAACTTAGTTTGCATAGTGTACTGTAAATATAGGTAATCTGAGAGAGTTGATGCGAGTTCTCGTACATTGCCATAATACCAACTCATCAGAGAGCCGGTCATAACTCTGAGGGGTCACTAAACGAGTAGGTCACTAAGTGAGGACTAGCTGTATTGCAAGTTTAAATCTGGGGACTGTTTTTAGTAACTTTTGCTTTGCAATGGTTGAACAGATGGAGAGCAGAAGGGAGGGCTGGGGATGAAGGTTTAAAAATGAGCATCAAGAAAGGGTTGCAAATTATTGCGCTTATCAGCTGCACGTGTATTTGCTTTCCTTGAAGTTTTTATGTTCTCTTTTGTCACAATGCAGCAGTTTTAAAATCTTAACCTGTAGCTCTGACCTGAAAAGTTAGTCTATGCAAATAGCGTTTTAGGCCCTGTATTTGTCCATCAAAAAATCTAGATCAAATGTGCTTGGTTTACAAGTACAAAAAGTAGGTGTTTTTGTTTTTGTTTTTTTAAACTGAGAACCCTGAAAACTTCTCCTGGATCCTGAGAGTTAAACTGAGTTCTTCACTTTGTATAATCATGAGTATTAAAAATCTGCAAGTAAATTACGAGCTTAATAAACTTTTACAAGCTCACTGCCTTCATGTAATGCTTTAGTAACACCAGAGATGGCAGAGCATGTGTGTGGATATAACTGATTTTGTTCTGATACAGAATTTAGTAAACAACTCTGTTGATGATGCACAAGACTGAAAAGCTATGTTGGCTGTACAAGACCACCAGTGGTGAAATTTAATACATTATTGTCTTGCTATTAAGGAGAGCAGATATAATTCAGAGAAAATCACCACTGTGTAGAAGACCTACACAAACCCTGTGCACATCTTAACACTCAGCTAAAATGGGGCCTAGGTGTTTCTCAGGCATTATGCTGGCACAGCGATGAATTTCACCCACAGAGAGTAGCTCAGTCACTTTTCAGAGTAGAATGGCACTGTCTAAAAGTGTGAGGCTAGCTATGCTCTCAGACCTTCCTATTGGTTTAAACATTTTATTGCTAATCTCGCATCAAGCACCACTGATTTCTCTTTATTTCAGACTGGGTGAACATCATTTTAGCCAAGTCTTGAAATACAGTTCTGGGTTATTGCTTCTCTTAGAAACATGACTCATTCCATATTAAGCTGATCTTAATTTTAAATTAAATTTTAAAATATTGAGAAGAGTCTGTGTTTGAAATCTTACTGCATTGTGTTCCAGTTGTCACTCTCCACGAAGTATATAAAAAACGCAGAATTATACAGTCTCAAGGGCATGCTATTTTGTACAGTAATCATAGAAGGTACTTAACTGCTACTCGAAGAATCGAGAGATACTCTTCACTGCAGACATGGAATGTATTTTATTATCCCAACGATTTCAGAACTATTTACTCATCTTTTAATTAACTTTGGTAGTATTTGAGCGTAATTCCAAGAGACAGGTTAGACAAGTTTTTTGTCATCCCGAATGTGGGGATTACTGTATTGGTGGTTTTCCTTGTGGACTTTGTAGATAAAATGGTGGGAGTGGGTGATTGGAAAACAATTTGGATTCTTTCCCCCAACACCAATGTCTAGTGCTACAGTTCTAGGATTCCATACTGCAAGATACTAAGTGCCAAACTTCAGTCCAGAAAAGCACTTAAGGTAAAGCCCATTTTAATGTTCTGCAGGTGACTAGTCCCACTGAAGTCAATGACACCACTCCAGGTGTTTATAGTAAGCACATTTTTAAGTACTTGGCTTGATGAGAACCCTAGTGCAAGTACCTTAGTAGAATTGAGGTCCGTGTATGTCTGTCTGTTCCTTGTATTTAAGGATCCAAGAACACTTTTTCTTTGTGTTGTTAGTGTCCTTTTAAGCTTTTCAGTCAGAAACTCTGATAAAACACAGTCTCCCAAATTCTCAAATTTGTGCCTTTCTAATTAATTCACTGTATACTCTATGCAAAAATGAATAACTGTGTTAATGCCATGTAAATAGATAAGTTAGTATACATTTTCCATTTTAAAGGAAAATCTTGAAATTGAATACAAGGAAATTATATCAAATTTTACAGTATTTCACCATAGCCAAACAGACGTTATAGCATAGCTGTAGTCTTTAGATATCTACCCCATTCAGCTGTAGTGCTGCTGGGAGCTTTCAGAGAAAGCTATGAAGGAGGTGGCTCAGTTTAACAAATTATTCATGCTAACTCAAGAGATATGAGTCTGCTTTACTGCTTATCTTAGGAGTCCAAAACTTCACAGCTCCTTCTTTGTTAATATAGTGAATACGTAAAGAATAAAATCCAGGCCTCCTAGTCCCCTGCTCAAATCACCAAATCATGTGGGGTTTTTAAATAAAAGACCTTAGTAAAGTAACTTTTGCTATTTGATAGGTTACCTATCTTTCTTGAAAAAGGAAATGTAGTGTTCAAAGTGTATTTTGACTTTAAATACATGGCATAGATCCAGATTACATTCTTAGCTTTCCAATTTTTCCTATAAACAATTATCGTTTTTATAAGATGTTTTTGGTTATCTCTATAAAAATCAAATACCCAAAGTGAAAATAACCATTACAATTATTTTGAAGTTCAGAGGCCTTGAGTGAGATCCTGTAGGGAATATTTTTTGCCTCTACCCAGTAAACCAGTAAGCAATAATTCCTTATCAATATTTTTATTGGATAGTGTTGAGAGTATACTAATCATTTATGAAACCAGTATGAAGGCAGTATAAGTACTTAAGAGACTACAACTGAAATATAGCATGACCCTGATAAAACAAAGAAATGGTCTAAAAGTCAATAAAATGAGTCAGTGATTCACAAAGGCAGGAATAATGAAAGTGAAAAATATAAAATGGCTGAATGCAGTAAGCCATAAATAAGATCAAGTTTATTGTAGATGATCAACTGAATGAGTCTACTATGTGGTGTATTACTTAAAGGACAAATGCCATACTGAGCTTTATTAATAGAAATAGCCTGTCTAAAAGAAATCAGGTAATTTATTCTGCATTGTTTAGAGCAGGCTAGGTTTCAGTGGGACAGAGTGTTCATTTCTTTGAATGATGGTCCCTATTGTATCCTACTGAGAGTTATGTGCTTGCGCCTTTGCTTTGACTGGTAGCTTCGCCTAAGGCGATAAAAGGCAGGGAAGACCAACCACACTTTCAGTTCCTTCCCACCACCTCAAGTTCTTAGTCAGAGCTTTTGCTTTTCTCTTTGTCCTTGATGATGTGCTAAAAACTTCACCCCCAAGAAAACTGTTTCTAATCTTATACATATCAAATTAGGAGTTTTACTGATTTTTTTTTAAGTAGTTTTAGTGTTTATAGTAAGATTTTTTTTTTTTTTACAGGATTAAGGACTTTGGGATGCCGCTTCGGTGGTTTTCCACCAACCCCTTCCCATCATTTTCCTTGCACCCTGAAAGACAACAGAATTCAGGGTCTTCACTTCCTGCCCTCACTCATTTTCACTCTGAGACAAGCACGAACACTATTTGTTTTGCTTGGGGGATGCCCATGTCAGGCCCAATGGTAACATCTGCCGCTTCTTCCCTGCCTGTACTCTAGAACAGTGGTTTTCAATGGGCATAAGAACTATCCAAGTGTGCTGTGAAATATTTTTATAAACATAATGAAAATCAATGTAAAAGAAACATTGTTTCATCTTAAACAATGTTCTGTCCAACCATAATTACAACTTGGAAAACTCATATAAATTAATCATCAAATTAAAAGTGAGGTATTGGTCTTTTGATTCCAAACCATGAGCATTCTAAACGCAGGTGGCCAAAATTGAGATGATGTATTTTTTCCCCAGTGGATTTGAAACATTGATACATTTGCTGCTTCTTTAACTTGTATGCATTATGTTGCAGACCTCTCTAGTAAGACTGTAACTAGAGTAAATGTAAGTAAATGTGATGTTTGAGAAACAACTGAGCTGAAAAAAGTGGGTGTGTCGTGGAACTGTTTCCACGAATTGAATTGAAGTGTGCTCTGTTACTGAAAAGGTTGGGAGCCACTCCTCTGTAAGGCTGGGCGCTATGTCTTAAGGAGCCCCTTATGGAGTTTGCTGTGGAGCCTCAGTCTGCTCATGGCCAGGGAATGCAACCCCTGCCCCACAACCATCCCAAACATCAATCCCAGTTGGGTTCCACAGGTATCTGCACAGTGGGTCCCATTCCAGGTCCTAACCATGAACTGTGGAAGCATGCAGAGAAGCATGGCAATTAATCTTTCTCAGGATCCCAGAAATATTCTCCACCATTCACGAGCCCCAGCCGTAGAGGTGGAGGAAATTTCCAAGGTCCACGAGAGCAGAAAGAAGTCACTTTGTTTGATGAATATGCTGGTCCTGGTTCTTGAACCATGCACATCTCCAGCATGGTCTCTGCTGGCACACTGTGAATTGTTGGTCCTGGACAAGGCCATTTACTGGTCCTGGTTCTGTCCATAGACCAGGTGCCACTGATAGTGGGGAAGACTGGGTAGGCTGTTGGACCTCATGAACCATTTCCCCTGGAACAAATGAGGTCTCTGCTTGATCAGGTTCATTTGCCTGCTAAGAGGGTCCCCTTTTCCTACGCTGGATCTGCTGCCATCTGTTCATGTTCCTATAGCACACCCCATTTTTTTTCAGCCCTATCAGTACCCTCATTTATAAAGGATTCTGGTTTCTCAGAGTTTGTGGATTTGGATACTATGCATGGTGCACAGCTTCGCTTGTGAAGCGTTACTTTCAGAGGGTTGTAACAGCAATGTTGCCGTTCTCTCCCTTTCATTAGCCCAGGAGCCATGGATACCAGGCTCCATGGGCACCACCACAGCAGCAGCGGGATCAACGAGGCTGGCCATATTGGAGCTCCTAGTCCCAAAATTGTCTCTTTCAACCCGGGAGGAATCCCTAGTCTCACTGCCTTGTCCTTCATCAAATAGACATTTTGAACCAGGGCTGGACAATGCACTGGTCAGACTGACTGGTATCACATTTTAAATTGCACCTTGACAAATTGGATAGAAATGGAAGAGTGATAAGGATGGTAAAAACTGTGTGAAGCATGGGGAGGGGAAAATCTCAGAAAGGGTTACCGTTACTGAGCCTTCTCTCAATCCCGGTGCAACACATACATGTCAAGGAGCCCTCTATTGGCCTCTTCATGTATAACACGATCTGAAGTAGGTGAAATAATCATTAAATGCAACTTTGTTAGAAGCAACTTCCATATGAGTAAGGAGGAGACAATACACGGATTCTGGGTAATCTGTAATTGATTGCATTGTAAAACTAGAAAAATTATCATCAGTTGTTGCCATATTGGACCATGTGTATCATATTTAGATCAAGTTTAGGAATACAGCATAATGCCAAAAATAATGGAAGGTCAAAGTTTGACCTTGGGGTTGTGAGCTGTCCTATTCATTTCAGAGGTTGCTAATTTGGAAAGCAATGATACTTTAAATGTTAGTGCTTTTCGCTTCATATCAAAGCATTTGAGAAGTAATGTAATAATGAAGCTCTACTTGTGGGCAGGCCTTTAAACATATGTGGAGGGTTAAAGGAGAATGGATTGGCTTTATTTTTCTAAATGCTGTGGATTTACCTTTCAAAAGTTAGGGAAATACTGTATACTAAAATCCTCAGCTCCTAGCTGTGAAGTTCACCAGGTTTTGTTGGCATCATGGATGCACATGTGGTGTCCTTAGTCCATAGTCCTCCCAATTGATTTATGTAGTACAGTCTCTCCAACTGTAAGTTGGAGTTGAGGATAGTATGTCCTATACACTTGGACCTGGACTGATAGGTCTGACTGGGACTGATTAGGAAAGGGGTCCTCTTTGTAAGGCTTCATGAGGGATATATGGAAAACAGGATGTACGTTATGGGATGGAAGGAGCTGTAATTTAAAGGTGATGGGGTTAATTTGCTGACAGGTCTGGAAGAATCTGAAGAACTGGTGATCTAGCATGCCTGTTGACATGCAGGTGTTTTCATGCAATACAGATCTTTAGACCCCCCCCCCCCGGTAAGAGCTAGCTTTTCCTGGTGTTGATAATCTGCATACTGCTTATGGTCCCTTTTCAGGTTTTTGAGGTTGGCCTTAATCTCCTCCTGGGTATGATGAATTCGTTGGGTTCAGGAATGCTGCTGACAAGGCTGGTTGGAAGTGAGGGTGGAGCCCAAAATTTGTGGGGGGAGGGAAGAGGGAAGCAAGAGGTGCTCTGCCCTGTGGAAGTCTGTTCAGCATTACTGTATGAGAACTTAGCATAAGGAAGGTGGTAGAACCCATTTCTTGATGAAACTTTTTGAGGCTCTGTGGATGGGTGGGTGCACGCCTTCCCAGATTTAAGGACTAATCCTCCCCAGCTTGTTCGGAGGAGTCACTCAATTCAGGCATGAAGATTATAGAGGACAACATATGCAAGTAGGGATCCAGAGGGGGAACAGAGTGGAGAACTATGGACAGCACTCAGTGCTTCTCGATAGTATCCAAAAAACTAGTGGTTATGGCCCAGAGGAACTCTGGTTGGAGATGTAACTTCAGAAATAGATCCTGCAGGCACAGAAAATCACCCCCCTTCAAATTCTTCATTCTTGTATGGTGAATGGCCACCTTAGCCAGTGCTTGGAGGTTAATAAGGTTTTGTCACTTTGGAGAGTCATGGATAGGGCATGTATCAATCAAGAAGTGTGGGGAAAAAGTGCAGCAAGAAGTTAAAGAGGAGATTTTGAAGTAGCTGGAAGAGGGGCTGCAACCTGGCACGTTTGATATAAATAGGCGTCAGAATCTTTCTCTTGCCACCAGAAAGGTCAAGTTTTTGGGGAATTTGTGAACAGCCAGGTACGTATCCATACTCATGCCTCCAGGAAGGAGGTCCCAACAAATGTTGCTGTAGGGTTAGGTTGGAATAAGGATGGGTTCCTCACCCTCCTTGGGTGATAAAACATCCTCCATTTTGGGTTGGGTCTGGGCAGCATACAGGAGTCAGGAGTTGAAGAGTGTGGAGTATGAGCACATAAAGCTGTTTCCTTGGAAGCACGGCAGTTGCAGATCTGTCAGCCAGCTCAGCTGGTGCATGGAGAGGTCAGGAGACTCACTGAGCAGAGGAAGCACTCATTTTGATGGTAGGTGAGGACGCCTCGGGTATTGCTTTATTACTTGATTCACCCTCTCGTCTGCCCCTCTGTCTTAAAGTATCTGTAATGGCCTGTTTGTGGGGTTCCATGGGACAGCCGGACTATTTCTAGCTGGAGGTGCTCTGATGGTATGCGTTCCCATCCTATGTGGAGCATGGCGTTTTAGTTCTGGCTCTCACTTGCTCAGGCTGTTCTGTATCAGATTCTCTTAAGACCTTGCAGAAGTCTCTCCTCTGCTGAAAATAACTTCACTCTACTGGCACTCAGCATGCCTACTATGACTTCCTGAGCAATGTTTCCATAACAGGTATCTGTAAAGAGCAGCATGGTTGTCTGTATAGACATTTTCAGGACAATGTCAGTATCAGCAAATCAGTATTGCAATCTCTGTCCAGATGTATCAATGTGCCACCATGTGAGTTGCCAGCTGTGGAACATGTATCACTCAAAAGGAGAAAAAATGGCTACTTGCATACATTCTGTGAGATGCAATGGACACATACATGTTCCATGATCCTCCCAACTTCCCTGTTACCTTGGTCATTAATTTCAAAAGTATTAAGAAGGAATGGAAAGGATAGAAGCAGAAGTACTTCATCCATGGCCTCAGTTCAATGCATGGGGGGATCAGGGATGCTTGGTACGGCTGGTGGAAGTCTCTGACTCAAGTGCATGGAGTTCATGTACTTCTACAGTGGACTATATATATGCGAAACATGTCTTGAAGAACAACAGTTATTGTAGGTAACTATTTTTTTTCTTAAGCTTTCTCTAAAGGTTCCTTCAAGTTACTGTGGGCGCTAAGCATGTTTTGCAGACGACTAACAGCAGAGATGCAAATAAGAACACTGTAAGGCAATGATTCCCAACCTGTTCTCTGCCATGGTACACCTGATACCTTTAATTATTTTGAGGCATGCCACCATATAGTTGCCAAATGAACTGATGAATATTCATGAGTCAATTCAGAATTCTTCAAATAGTTTTTCAAAAAGTTCTGTGGCACACTTGCTTAGACCTGACAGCACACCTGTGTGCTGTGGTACACTGGTTGGGCAATGCTGCTGTAAAGAACAACACTGGAAGACAAAGGCATTCATCCTTCAAACACTTGCACATGTGCTTAACTTCATGCATGTGAGTAATTTGTAAACAAGCACTACTCATGTCATTAAAGTTAATCATGCTTTAAGGTATTTGCTGGATTGGGCTAAAACTGATTCTGAAATTCATTGTTAAGCCAGAAATATAACTAGAAAAGTTTTTCAAGAGTTTGGAACAAAATAAATTCAGTGACAACTGTCGACATTTTTAATTTGAACCAGAATGAGGTAGTCCAGGAAAACACTGTAAAAGGGGCAAAACGCAATAATATAATCTGGCACAGCACGTGAAATTGGACACATTTCATGATTTTGACTAGGACCCTTAGAATTAACAGCATTTGTTTAAAAAAACAAAACAAAAACAAAAACAAAAAAACAAAACAAAACCCCAAACCATTAAATGTTTGTCTAAGGTGCAATAAAGTATTAGCCTAGAAACCGATTATATACATGATGCATGTGTGTGATTAGGAATAGTGGAGCAAGAGAATTCACTTTATACCTTTGGGTAATATGATGTTTCAGTTGCCATTTTATAGCATGCTACTATCATAGCATTGGCAATTATGAAATACAGTGGGGCATTGCATTTTGTAGTACAAGAAGTAAAGGTAGCATACATACTATAAATGACTTGTTAGGGGTTAAATTCAATTAAGTAGAGGATTGTGACAGGAATGAATTTAAAGGTAGAAAATGTCATGCATGCATGAAGTTGAAGTGAGGTTTTACCAGTGATGTATTCATATTCTGCAAGGGAATTTCAATCAAATTTTTCCAACCCCTCTTTGATAGAGTTATGAAGAAGTCATTTCATGACTTCATTTTCACTAGAACTTAGGATTTTTGTTACTTAAAACATATTTCTGCTCCCTCAACTCAATGGGAGCTATTATGGGATAAAGATAATTGGTTGTGAAAGTGCTTTATTTCTTTCACCTGATAATTGATTATGGTTGAGCAGTTATAGAATATATGGGCTAAGGACTTTGGGGAATCATTATAGGACTCAACATGAATTAGTAACAGATAATGTAGTTGTACGTAGATTTACCAAGACCTGTGAAAATATTCTCTCCCCCATTTGAGGACAAATTTGAAATATTTATTCCATAAAAGTTTGGTGCCTTTATATTTTTTAATGGTTTCCCATGTGCTAATAGGGAAGGCTGAGCAATATAAATTTTCCTCTGGCAGGAACTAAACATTCAAATATACTTTTGTATCCTGGTTGATTTATGGAAGATTTTGTTGTGTGGACATCAAGCTAAAGAACTAGTGGAATCTGTTTATAGGGATGTATAAAAAGTTACTTGTTAATATATTATTGAATCCTCAAGAAAGGATGCTCCCAAAAAGGAGAATGAAAAATAAGTCTTATGGCACTTTTAAAGACTAACCAATTTATTTATCACATGAGCTTTCATGAGAGAAAATCAGGAAGGTAGAAAGAAAAGAGAGAGAGAAACCACGTCCTTCCTGCTATGAGGTTAAATTCACTATGGATACAATCAAATGAAAGGTGAAGCCACTGTGCTTACGAATGAAATGGAGTCACCATTTTGTCTCTCGGGGCCATTTGTTGGAGTATTTTCTCTGCCAAATCTCAAAATATTTTACAATTTAGAAATAGGATTTGACTAAGAATTCTCAGCAGAGTCATAGACATGCATTTTATATAAATAGAGTATTTAGCCTCTGGCAGGTAACTAGTGCAGTGGAATCACAGGACTAGAAAGTGCTGGACCAATGGACCTTTGTGGAATATTCTCTGTAACAGAAAAGAGAAAATGAGGATGCTTGTCAGTCTGCTTCTGTTGCTTCTGCTGATGGGGGGGGGGGAGGGGTTGCGGGTGCAGTTTTTACTGCCAGGGGTTTTCTTGTGTCATAACTTCTTCCCTTTATTTTTCTCTTTTCACTGTTGTTTCATCGTTTTTGTTCCACCATGTTCTGTCTTGTTTTTCTCCCTTCATGTGTTTCTTTTAGCTTTACTACCATCTAATCCTAGTAATAGCTCAAAGGTCTAACACCAGTACTACAGCTAACATTAGAATATGTCTCTCAATCAGCGTGCCCATCTGTCCTATGGGGAGGGGAATTTTAAATGCCTAAAAATGTTGGTTCAGTGCCATATGTCCATGGTAAAGCCCTATCAACTGAAATGACCCTTGTTCTCCTTGTGAATGATTAGACAAGTGTGTTGGAAATTTAATGCCAAATATAACTTGACAGATGGCTAACCTTTTGTGGCCTACTAAAACAAAACAAACAAACAAATAAGCCTAAACTGGAGGCTAAACACTTGTGAGGGGGAAAAGTCCATAGGAAACCTGATGACAGATCATCTCTCTGTGTCCTGGTATTTAAGGGATGCACATGTCAAGCAGCATGCTAATTGTTTAGCAACATAAGTCTTCAATATGCACATCTCAAGTCAGGTCCTGTCCTGCTCTCATTGAAGGCAAATGCAAAGCTCTCATTTCAGTTATGTGGTTTCTGGATCTCAGTAAACATCCACAGTAGAGCAACAATAATTAGATTGCTTTAGGCCTTGGTAAAGTGCTATTTGGTATGAAAGTTTTTATTTGGCCACTAGATTTGGAGAGCCTCCAGCCCCAGCAGCACGAGGGTATTGCCTGTTGTCGATTATCAAAATAGGGGTGCCTGATTTTTGTATCTATTACCTATTTGAGAAATATCCATACCTCCATTGTGGCTGCTATATGAATTAAAGATTATAGCACCAGGCTCTGGTTGAGTCTAACCTTATTAGAAAGTGCAAGTCATTCATTTTCTTCTCAACCTGGTTTTGTGTGTGCATTCTGAGCTCAGTTTGGCAGCACTGGGCTGTATTGCAGTGGCAACATGCACAATTGTTCAGAACTAGGGAGACTCTGAAATGATGACATACGGTTCTTCTAATCCAGGTTCTGATCTTAATCCCAGGATTAGTACTTTCCTAGAAGAACAGTTTCTGACTTCAGCACTTGTGTAAATGAGGGCTACTCACATCAGGATCTACTCCAGAGTTTTAATTTTCTATCCTCATATAAAAAAGGCACATGGTACAAAAGACCAAAAACTATAGTCAGAAGGTCTCTACATGTCGTCTTAACACATGGTTTAACATGTTCATAACATGTTTTACAGATATGTTCCTGTGTAATCTCTATATTCTTAAAATGTGATATTTTATACTTTATGTATTTTGTGTTAAACAGTAGCAGGAACAGAATGACTTGTGCTATTTTGGATAGATGAAAAAGAATGTATATGAAAGTCTGAATCTGGTAATTAGTAGAAGTTATAAAGCCAACATACGTGGTTTCATCATTTATTTGGGGGATTTTTTTGGTCAGAATAATTGCTGCTCTTTGTGTGAATTACTGCATTTCCGGTATAGGGAGTGTATTAAAACGAAAAGACATATCTGGTGGAGCTATGTGGGGATTGGAAGGAAACTCTGAACATGTGTTAATGATAACCTGGAAATAAAATGGAAATTAGCAATAGTTAAGAAATGAAGACAAATGGTTAAGCAGTTTCTGTTTTCATGAAAAAAAAATTAAGGTATCAGGTAAGTAACAAATTACGTAGGAAGAGAGATGGTCAAAAGTTAAAAGGAATGAAAACACAAGCTTATGGTCACAAGGTCAAATGAGGCATTAGTTTCTTTTCCTCCCGTTTGGTGCAGTTCACCAGAAGTTCAAGAAATTCTACTGTGCGATTCAACTGAAACAGGAAACAGAGCCCGAAAATCTGGTTTACTAATAGAGCATAAACAGAGAAATAATCAAATCAGCTTAACACTTGATATCACCTTTCTCATTAAAATACAACTTTATGTTGGAATTCCATTCTAATTACACAGAGCCCTGTTTTGCATATAGAACTAATTTACAGTGCCTGCTATCCCCAAAATTGAGACCTTATTCTACTAATGAGCAATCATAGTGGATTTAAGAAACAGGATGTTTTCTGGGAATTGGGGGTTGGAGAGGAGCTAGTGACCTGAGGTGTAGCTAAGGACAGTAGATTTCCATGAAATAATCTTTGCAGAAGCATCTGTTGCTAATCTGAACTGAAAATGAAAACAGATTTTTGCGTCAAATGGGTGACAGTTTTTTTTTGTTTATGGTATCACTCATGGGGTGCTAAGTGCTTTCCAGACATTCAAGAAGGGTTAGTTCCTACTTCGGGATGCTCACAGTCTGGTACAAACTGGGCATTTCTACAGAATTCATGTCCTCTATACCAGTGGTTCTCAACCACTGTGTTGCCAATCACTGTGTCACCACGCAGAAGTAAGTGTGTCATGGAGAGCTGAGGAGGTGACTGGATTTGGCCTAGGACGGGGGGCTGATGTGTGCTGTAGGGTCTCAGTCTGTCACCAAGTGCGTCGTGACCTACAAAAGGTTGAGAACCACAACTCTATACTAAGAGATTGGACTCTGTGAATTGTCTCTTGACAATGCAGTCAGTCCAGAAGAACTTCTTTAATAGTGTGTTTAAAAAAAAAAAAAAAAAAAAGGCAAACAAATTATTAAAACTCAATATAGCGATGTTAAGATTGCAGGTCATCTTTGCTGTTCCATTTCCCCATGCAACTTACTAAAAAATAATCCTTTCAGGCTGGATCTTTCCATATTTGGGCTCAGCCTTGATATTGCCTCTGCCCTTGTAGTCGTGAGAAGCCTGATCCAAACCCTGCAAAGTTAATGGAAAGTTTCCCAGTATTTTGCATTGTGCCCTGTGTTCCTCTTTTTCCTGCCAGTCAGATTCAGAGCCAGCCTGTTTTAATTGTGAAACTTCCCCATTCTGCTGCACTGTTGGTTCTTGCTTCCTTACAGCAGGTTCCTCCTGGCTGAAGTTTCTCTACTCTTTCCATCTTACTATAGCCCAGATAAACCCAGCTCTGCCTCTGTTCTGCTCCAGCCTGTGTTGGCTTCCATAGTGGATGCAGAGTTCACAGTGTATCCAAGCCATTCTTTTTAACCGATGTCAACTCACCCCAGCTGCTGATATTCAGTGCACCGGTGGGCTGGAACTAGGGGAATGCAGAATACATCCCTGGCCAGGCTTGCAGCTGTCCCTGCAGCTGTCTACAAGTCCGGGGAGGCGAAAGTGGGTCACAGAGGAGGATTCATAGCTGAGACAGAGCTATCTTTGTGCCACCCATAAGCTGTTCCCCTTAGTGAGGAATGCTCCTGCATCCAGGCGACAGAAGACTCAACGAGCAAAGTCCCTGCAGCCTTCATGTTTTTTCCCAGCGGGGAATGCGTTCTTGTAACATCCTGCTGCTTTTGCAAGAAGCAGTTTAAATGGGGCTCCTTTCCCTTTGTATGTGCAGCTCCAGCCTCTCTGTCTTTTCCAGAGACCTGTTGGGGTCTTCAGTGGGTAAGAAGTAACTTCTTTCTCGTGGCCAGCCAGAGTCATACAGACATTTCACCCTTTGAAATGGGTGAATGGACTCGGATTTAGCCTCCACCTCCAAATCCTCAGCCACTCCATCTCCACACTCTTTGTGTAATAATGCTGTTTGGATGCTCCTGGGTGGCAGCATTCTGTTGTTGGCAGTCCAGGGTAAAACATCATCTTCAGTTGCTTATAGTTTCTGAAAGGGCTTTAACCCAGAAATAAATATTTCTTTCACACAGTAGAATACAAAGTAAAGGTGCAATTTTGCAAGGCATGCCAACATATATACATTTAATAGTCTGCTGTCCGCGTGCTCAGTACTTGAATTTTTCATCACTATTGCTATTTTTCATCAATATAGGGTTTTTTTTTTTTTGGTGTGATTAAAGTTAATTTCATGGTTTAAGAGTAGTTTTGCCATATGCGTGTCTTCAAACTGCAGTACAGAATGTTTTCTGTTGTTTATATATAACTACAAATGTGAATACCTTGCATAGTGTTCTGGAAATTAATTTTTCCAAGGTGTCCCTATTGTTCTTTATTATATGTATAACATACCTGTGTGTGTGTGTGTGTGTGCGCACGTATAATATATATAGTTTGTGTTTTTTACCACAAGTCTTTTTAATATAGTTGTTTGAATTTAGTCTTTTGTATGGCTTATATAACACTTTTCTCCTCAATGAAACCTTCTTGCTACAGGCTTCACGTTTTATGTTGCTAAACATTTTATTGTGGTTTTAAGGTTTATTGTGGGTATCTTAAAACAATGTTTATTTTATGACAGTGAGTCATAAAATTGGGGTCCAGGCCACTGTTCCCTCTAAGCTGTGCGCATGTGTGCACCCACACAGGTCATGAAACCCATGCACACAACAAAATATAGAGTGCAAAAAAAAAAAATTCAATAGTGCTAATATTGGTGCCCACAAAGAGATTTTTTTTGCGCACACAGAGAAATTTTTTGCGCTCACATTCTATGAATAATTAGAGGGAACATTGGTCCAGGCTACAATTCAGATCTATGATTTCCCCAAAATTCATGGCTGATAAGGTTCATATCCAGTAGTCTTTTCGTACCCCTCTGTTTAACTGTATATTTTTGTCTTCATGTCTATAATTGGAATGAAGGAGTTTTTCAAACTGAAGAATTTTTTAGGTATATTACTTAGTGCCTTAGCATATTAAAGCCAATTTTTAAACCATGTATCCTTGTGGGTAATGGGAGTAGACCTTTTGTGTAAGGGCCTATTCCAAAGCCAAATAAAGCCAATGAGAGACTCTAACTGCATTTAAGATTCTTGATAGTTTTATAATTAGTTACAGTAGGTTTTATATTTTTAACAATCATGTAACTTTAATGTGAGCCATTTTGTCAGTTGTTTATAATTCTGTTACTGTTATCACAATAGTACGCCTAAAGTATATGGCTTAATTCTGTTTACTGTGTTTTTATGTAAATTCAGTTTCTTTTTTATGTTACTTCAATAAACATTACCTCTGTATATTCATTAGATTGTCTGTCTCCTCCTTTGTATTTGTACATCATCTCACACAACGTGTCCCCAATCCTGAATGAGTCCTTTGAGACCCATAAATGTTTACTTTTGTTATTGCTAACGGTTATATTATACTGCAGAAAAATTGTGTTGTAGTTGCATTATATTTAAACAATAGTGTATGATCAGTTATTAAAGATCATTTTGTAATGCAATACACACGTAATAAGAGGCAGAGATGAGCTTCCGTTTGCTTATGTTTATGTGCTACACTGCATAATTTTAGTACTGTGTTAACATTGGTTCTTAAAATATGCATTTGTATGGATCCAACTGTAAGCATGCATGTGTGACAGATCAGATTGTTTCTGAATAACAGCATCTGTCAAGGTCACATGTGCCGCATGACTTCTTGTGGTCCTGTATCAGGGCACAATGGATGAAGCATCCACAGCCCTCCTGCAGTTCCCTCTTGCTTCCCATGGTAGCAAGGTAGAAACTGATGAATATCCAGTTCTCTAGTTCTTAGCATTGGTTAAACTCCTTCAGACTCTTCATACAGCTTTCAAAATCCTTCTGATTTTCTGCTGTATGGCTGCTGTGAATGACATTGATTCATTTGAATTGAAGATTTACGATCAACCCTTCTATGAAGTTCCTGTACAGGCCTCCTTGTATTAAGCTTTTCAATATGGCAGGTGCAAAATCTGTAGTTTTCAGGCTCTGCACATGGTAAAATGGACCAGCTCCATTGAATGGTGGACAGAGCAGGGGACACTTCTGCTTAAGAGAGTCACGCATACTGAGCATATGCTCAGTGATCCTGTCGTTGTCTACAAGAATTAACAAGTTCTATATAATCTACACAGTTGTAGATTAATCTCCTGTAGCATCTTTAGATCCTGAGGAGTCTAATGCTAGAGTACTGATAGCAGTCAGGCTAGCTTCACCGAGTGCCCTCTCAGAAAGACAGGTGACAGCAAAGACCAGTGTGCCAAAGATGACTGAGATAAAATCTGGTATCTACATTGGCATTGATGATACCCTAGATTTTTCAGGTGTTGAAGTGTGTCACCAAAAATGGGCTGCTCCAAAGAGTGAGGTAGAAACTCTAGTTAGTGGTTCCCAACCATTTTGGCTCAAGGCCCACAGATACCATTTTACAACCCTGAAGGGTCACCAGTCTCATTGACTTATAAAAAAGATATTGATGCATGCATGATTAAGGACTACAAATCACTGAATATTTAAATGTTTTGACATGTTGATTTTTACATTTACTATTTTACATCTTGTTTTTAACATCTAATTTAGTTTTATACCTAATTACTCACAAGATACCACACATTCACAGAAAAGCAATAGCTCTGTGTGGTTTCTTTTGGCTGTGGCAAGGGACCACAGGTGTGCCACAGAGAAGGGCCGCTCTGGGTGGCTTCTTTTTGGAGCACACTTGGGAACAGGTCCCCAGGCACGCTGCGGAGAGGGGCCATGACCCAGTACTTCTGCAGGTTGCAGTACACTTGGTGGCATATTGTGTCCCTATAGGCATTTCCAACGTACTGATGCATAGGAGGCTCTATGGTTGTGGGGGTGTTGTGTGGCCAGTGCTCTTCTCAGGTAGAGGTGCCTAGAGACATAGGATTGGCAGGACCTCATGAGGTCATCTAGTCCAATTCCTCACTAAAAGCAGGATCACTCCTACTAAATTATCCTTCTTGTGGCATTCATGTTGCCTGTTTTTTCCTTTGCAGCATGCTCTCTCAGGAGTTAGTAGCCAGCCTGCTGCTCTGAACAACAGTAACTCCCTGTGAATCACTGTAAATGTGAATGTTTGTCAGGAGACAGTGCCAAGTAGAATGGCTACTCTGACTCCAGAATTTTTTTGCCAACTAGACAGCAGAGCTGTAACTACAGTGGGGAAAACGGGGCTTTGCTCTATTATTTGCTCTATTTGCTCTATTAAAGGGCGGGTTTTGCAGCACCGGCTCCAACTGCCGCTAATTGCAAGGGGTGCGTTCTGATTGGAACACACCCTGGGCGGCAAAACAGAGCATTACGGCTCTGCTAGATACTCCGACCACAACTGCACGAAGACCCAATTGTTTGGACTTCTGCTGTCTGGGGAGGGAAATGGATGAAGATCACTTAAGCTCTTGATCCATTTTACATGCTTATCATCTGAATTTGGCCAATATTTGTTTGCCCAGGACCTAGCTCAGTTGGATCCTGATCCTTCTTGAGGTCTTTAGGTTCTCTTGAAATATTAATGATCATAATAATATTAATTCTTAAATTATCCACTTTGTCCCTTTGTTGGAGGGAATGTCATAGCTCTTAAACTAGCTAGCTTGGGCAGCTGAATGGGAATTGCAACCATTTGAAGAGAAGATTTGCAATTTTGATAACATGGGAGTCCTGAAGCTTAGTTACAGAGTAGCAATGCTTTAGGAAGGTCACCTCAGGGAGAACGTGTTCTTGCAATAAGTATAACTGATGTCCAAATGGGCAAAGAATTGTGGAATTCTGATTTATTTTTGAAACAATTTTTTAGCAGACCTCTTAGTCTAAACACACAGAAGAATGCATATATATTTTAAATGTAACTTTGCCAAGGCCAAAAATGAGGGGAAAAAAGTGTTTGAATTATCTTTCCTGATCTCAGCCCTGTAACTCAGACTTACAGAAGAGGATTTAAGAACTCTAAAGAGAATTTCTTTATAAACAGTGCAGCTATTACTCTTAGCCAAACTTTGACTCTGTTGTTAAAAATATAGAATCCTATATTTTGGGGATTTAAATCTGTAATGTATTTTCTAAAGCTAATAAGAATCAAATTCTAAGCAAACAGACGTGTGTGACTGGTGCTTAGAAAAAAGACCAGGAACTGTTTCTTCTCATACTTGAGGACATGCTATGAATTAATTTCCGTATCCTGTTTTAAAATAGTAAAAATCATATTTATTGCTGTGTGAGTTAATTGTATTCTCATTTTGTCCCAACTGCAGTACAAACTTGTTAAAAAAGTTCTAAATAGTTTGTTAGCCCCTTCTATACCAAGAACTAGGGACTATTACCCCTGTTTTGGTAGTGGAAACATTTGATTCCGATGATAGGTGTAGAAGTCATTGCATAGATAATCTTGGTCATCCTATATTAAGATTATTTTCTGCACATATCGTCTACCAACCCAGAAGCAGCTGGAGCTGCCAGCAGGGACTGCAGAATGCTAGGAAAGACCATGCTTATTCTTTGGCACTTTCAGTAACCTCAGGCATTCATCTGATTATTTTTAACACAGACTGAACCTGAATCTCTGTCTGTGGGGTTGCAGGTGATGAACTTTTAGTAGCAGTAGGTGTAGAGCAAATCAGCTGGGGTCTCTGGTCATTGAGTAAGGCTGCATTGTGCGTGTGTGCATGCGCGTGCGTGCACATATTTCTTCTGACATTTTGCTTTTATATTGTTTAACAGCCTTGTCTAGTTAGATGATAATCTCCAGAGCAGGAAGTAGGTCTTCATGTGCTTGTGTTGCACAAGCACAATAAGACTGTGATCTTGAAAAACATCTTTGGGAAATTAGATATTTGCTGTTCAAATGAACAGTTTGCTAATAATTTCATGTCTGTTATGAACTGCTGTGAAAGTTCTTTGAGGAAAAGATGGATGCCTGAAATAGAATGGAAGAAAATTGTTGAACAAAATAAGAATGAGTCAAATCTACCAATCTGATGTCGTGGTGTGTGTATATATTTATGTACTTTATTTATTACTTTTCTTAGGTCCTGGTATCCTGCAGTTTTTACCAAATGTGTAGCTAGGTAGAGGCCTGACTGGTACTTAATAGGGTTTGTGTCGTACTCTAATAATAAACATATTGCCTAACAGTCTATGCTTGACATATGGTTACAGTCTTTTCATCTGTTTGGCATACCTGCACTTTCCCAGAGTGCAATGATACAGTTAGGCTGCATGATGTGGTGTGATGGGATAATCCTTAAAAGCTAGCTCTGTTAAGAAAACTAATAATGTTTCCTCAAGTTTCTAATAGTCAAAATGAGCTTTGCCTTAATAATTTGTTGTGGGGTGGGTGGTTATGTTTGTCTTTTATTCCCTAACTGTTTCTCAGCTGGTGTGCCCTCATGACTGCGCAGGTGTGCCATGGAGTTTTTTGAAAAGCTACTCAGAGTTCTGGGTTGGCTCATAAATAGTCTTGAGTTCATTTGAAGGCTATATGGTGGTGTGCCTCAGAATAATTAAAGGTATTGAGGTGTGCCATGGCAGAGAAAAGGGTGGGAACCACTGCTCTAGCTTTTACTTCTCGTTGAAAGTCAATGGAAGTTAGGTTTCTAAGTTACTCAGGTGGTCTTAGTATCCTGCCTAGTTGTCCTTTGTATGTATGTCTGAGTGATATTTTCACACTACATTTCATCATAAGGAGTGTGTGTGGCTAAACAGCCATGTGTGTTCTTTTCACCGCATCCTATGAGTCACAAGCTGTAAGGAGAGCAAGGTCTGGAATTCAGCAGAAGGTCAGCGAAAGGGATGAGAGGGCCAGTAAGTTAGCCCTTGTGTCATTGAAGTAGAGCTTGTGTAGTTCTAGTGGGGGCAAGTGAGAGAGATTGTAGGGGATGTCTGTCCATCGGTGTCAAATCTGCGGCCTGCAGGCTAAATGTGACCTGTGAACCTCTTCCATCCAGCCCATTGCTGTGCTCTGCAGGACCACACCCTCTCTCTATCTAACACGAGAGAGAGAGAGTGAGTGTGTGTGTGTGTGTGTGTGTGTGTGGTCTCATTATACCCAGCGCTCTACAGTGCTGCGAGATAGTCAGGTCTTGCAGTATCATGGAGCTCTTGCTATGCGAGACTGCTCGAGACTACACTCTCTCCCTAACAGAGCAAGAGGGAGGTATCATGGAGCTTAGTTTCACATGCACAGCACTCTGCGATGCTGTAGTAATTCAATTAATGGTAGACATGACCCACATAAAGTCAAATCTGGCCGGTCGCAGCAAATGAGTTTGACACCCCTGGGTTAGGGATGAGTACTGACAGGATCCTCTTGGTTGCCGCATGACCATAAAAAATTTTTTAAAAAGGCGATACATAAATGTTTTTAAATTACCCAATACTATGAATGATTCCAAATGTGAATAAATGAAAAGTAACTGTTCTTTTTTTAATAACCTGCCTGACTGCCATCTAATAGATCCAACCATAATGTAGATTATCAATATTTCTGACCCTTATACTTGTCAGTTAGGGCCTGGTTTAGACCTACATATTTTTTAAGACATTGCTTGAATAATATTTATGGTCACTGAGTGACTTCTTTTTAGCTAGCGTGTGTGTGTAATAATTCAGAATGCTTTTGAAATGATTTATTTTGCACTGAAACCTTTCTGGATGTTCCAAAAAGGAAACTCCAGCAGAGAGGATGGAAGGTATGGGACAGGCATCCATCTAATCCTCAAATGCGTAGTTCACCTTTCCTCTCTTACTTCCTTTTAAGGAACTGTGCATCTCCTCTCCTGCTTGCACATGACAGTTAGTAGTAAAAATAAATTATTAGGTATACAATAGATGTAAAAATATGTGGTGTGATGAATGGTATTGGGTCCCTCGCTGGCCTAGTATCTTAATTTCCCCTTACAGGCTTTTTTAATCCTTCTGGCTTGTGACTTCTCCATGTTGTAAATAGTTGTAACCTTAAAAGTGAACTTCAAAGTGAGATAGGAAATGAGATAGGCTAGATAGTTCCATTAACTACAAATGGCAGACCCTGAAACCCCAAGGCCTGCACTTCCCTCCCTATGGATATGGGAGGAATTAGAAGTGTCAGGACTGACTCTCACCTTTCATTGAGCAACAGCAAGGGAGGAAGAAAAATACATAGCCAGTTTTCTTTGTAATGGAAACCAATTCTGAGAAATGAAACTGGTCACAGCTCCCTCGGATCTGGGGAGGGCCTGAGGCTGGGTGGTTGTGGGAACCGGTGCTTCCTCGGATGCCACTGGGGCCACCTTGAGTTCCTCCAAGCTGCCTGCGTACAGCTGAGCTCTTTGCTTTGAAGTGCAGCCAAGGGCTCTTGTGCTCTGTAGATGTTACAGAAGCACAGCTGTATAACTGTAGCCACACTGCTGAAAGGTCTCCTGCAGAGCTGTTCTGGTTTGGTGGAAGAGAGCTCTCTCATCCGCGTAATTGAACCACCCCCAGTGAGCAGCTGTAGCACTGTCGGATGGAGGAGCGTGTCCCACCACAATCATGCTGTCCACACTGGTTGGGAAAACTTGTGTTGAGCAGAAGGGTATTCTTCTTTTTCCATGGCCCTGACCACCAAGTTTTACTGACAAAAGGGCTTGTATAGACAAAGCCTAAGAGCAAAGGGGTCACAGGCCCTCTGTAATTTGCGCATTAACCACTGAGGAATTTCCTGGCTATTAATGAAAATAATTTTCTCTAAAACTGTAAAAATCCTAATATTCACCAGAATGCATAAAGCTCTCCAGTGGGAGAAGCAGCCTGGTGCTCCATCTACCGCTGTTTATTTGGAGTTTCTTGGAAAATTTATTTTCTTCTTTTTAAGTTGGCAGCTGGATACTGACCCCCTGGAGAAGCAGATTGGCTTCACTTCTGCTTCAGGAGGCTTAGTCAGTTGAGGATGTTTTCAGAAGAATTGTTTTGCTGGGCCTCTCTGGGATTCCCAGGCTTGCCTAGACACAGTAAAGTGATTGATCATTGTAGACAGAGTCAGTTATATTTGTGGCAGAAGGTTGTTTTGCAGGGCAGTCCACAAATGCAAACCAGAAGGAATGCCTACTGGCACTTTCCACAGCCTTTAGCAATTCTCTTCTGACTTGCGCTGCCTCTCTTGTTAAAGATACCCCAGAATGCATCATGCTGCACCAGTCATGTCAACGGTTGAAAGAAAGTAGTTGTCTCCTTTTCTCTGCCCGTTGTCCACTAATAGGAGTGTGCGGAGTCCATGCATAGATGCACACACACAGCAGCGATAGGTGAAGAGTTCTCCATCTAGAGCATTAGGTAACTAGGTGGTTTTTGAGCCACAGGATGGGACCCGGTGCTGGGTCACAGGCTCGCAGGTATTGGGTTGTGGTGTCTGCTGCTGCTGCAGCTGAAAGACTGGAGTGCATTGCTCTAAGATGGAATTGGTGGGTCGTGGGCATAAATGATTTTTTTTTCAACTGGGTCCCAAGGAGAAAAGTTTGAAAACCACTGATGTAACTGATGGCCATATGGTGAGTGGTCACCCCTTGTCCCTGGTAGTACTGTTAAGAATACCCTTCAAGGGATACTTTTCAACATGCATGCTCGGCCGTGGGCAGAGTTTGAAATAGCTGGGAAGTTGTACAGAGCACTTCCTCTTATCTGAAGTTTCAGCACAGTCCTTTGCTAGTTTTAGACATCATTCTCATGACAGCTGAGTGAGATGTTCTTAGACATTGCAAAAGTTGTTAAAAGCTTTCAGTCAGAGCTAGCAGGAAGTGATGCCATTAAAGCTCCAAAATCTTCATATTTTCATTTCTTGGGAGGGATTCTTACAGTTCAGGGCCTAGCTGGCACGTTCAGTGCCTTGAGCGATTATAGCCTCAACTTCTGAGAATAAAGGAGCTTTACTTGGTACAAATGAGATGTTCTATTAGTAAAGTTACTTAGATTATTCTACATATAGCTGTTACAGAAATCTATAGTAAATTTCAAGTTACATTACGTAATACCTCTCTAAAAATGTACCTTACTTTTCCCAGCTACAGCTGCCTATAACTAAGGCTACATATAAGAATTTAATTAGAAAAAAGTGCAGTGATATTACTTTAGCAGTGATAAAGGTGTGTATCAGAAGTCAATTATATTTGTATTTGTTTTTGTTTTGTTTTGTGAAACTGGCATTTTGTTAGTGGGTGCCTAATTACCACTCTGGAAATAAATGGTAGTTCATGTACTTTCAATAGGAGTGGGTGGGTGATGTTCTGTGGCCTGCCTTTTGCAGCAGGTCAGACTAGATTAGGGATTGGCAACGCGTGGCATGTTTGCCAAATTTGGCACACGGGCCAATCCTGAGTGGCGTGCAGTGCTGCTCAGGCTTCCTAACTGGCCCTGCCACCAAGTGTGGCCTGGAGGTTGGGGTACAAGAGCCAGTGTGGCTCGGCACAGCTTGGGGACCCAGTGCAGCATGGGACCTAGGGCCAGTCAGTCCCACAGTGGAGGAGAGCGGGGCGGCTCAGCCACCCCCTGACACCCCAGGGTTGCCTGCCCCGAGGGACCCTAGCCTCCCTCCTCCTGACCTGGAGTCCCTGGCTCTGCCCCTGTTTGGCTCCACCACCAGCACCTGCTGAGGGTGCGGTGGGTGAGTCTGTCACCAGGGCTGGCAGAGGTTGCCAACTCCTGGACTAAATGATTGTATTGGTCCTTCTAACCATAGAATCTGAGTCTAACAAATTAATATTTATGTTTTCACTCTAGTTTTCTGCTCATGTAAAGGAAAGTTTAATTTATGTCCAGTATGCATCCTTCTTTGCATATAAGTTTGACTTGGAAAATAAATCCAATGTTTGCATCATTAATAGTCACCTTTAAAAATGGTGTTTCAGTTTTTACAGAAGGCATAACATCAATGGCAAGAGTGGAATATCCCTCAAAATCACTTTCAAATGGTAATTTCAAAATCTAGCATTGGTACTCAAGCAAAACAGATTTTTTTTTATAGACGCTCAAGAAGCAGCAAAACAATGTTTTGGTTACATATCACCTCGATCTGTGACAATCGAATCATGGTTATTACTTTATTTCTAGTTTGTATAAACCAGATATGAAGTCCTCATTTCACATAAGGAGCTTGTACACAAATCAAAGAGTGAAGAGGAGTAGTTAGAAGAGAGGGCATCTCAGGGGTAGCATGTGAGTCTTCAAAAGCAGAGCTTATAATGTGCACATACAGATGTAAAATGTATGCACATGTTATGGTAATATATATATGTGAACATGATTTGTGATTATGTACTTTAAATATTTTATATAATAAAGTGTATATATTTATATCAAATGAGTTATATTTAGATGATTTATATATAAATGTATTTGTATATATTATGAATATTTGTATATAAATATATTTGTATATAAATACATTTAATTTGTATGATGTAATTAATATGTATGCATGATTCATAATGTGTATATAGATTTCTAAATCACAGGCGTGTTGTAAGTTCCATGGCTGTGGGGCCAGCTAGATCCAACTAGGAGTCGTCTGTTAGACCGGGTACCCCGCATAGCATGTTTTTTTTCCCTCAATTGCTCCTCTTCTGTCCTGTCTTCTCTCCTTCCTATGGATATTCATCTATAAATTAATGAGGCATCTGTATAGTTCCTAGCCTTTTAATGAAATCTTAAATTAGAATTTGCTTGGAATATGCTTGTATTTGAGCTGCTTTATGGCTTGAATGTATATATCTATTTTTAGCAAGTTACTTCAAATGACTGGAGTGCCTTTTACACAAACTAGTCAAAAACACAAAGTTGTATCCTGCAATGTTTTTTAAAAGCTTTGTGTCTATTTTGCTGCTTTTAAAAATAGTTTTAAATGCATTTCACCAAGGTTTAGAGAGCAGAACATCAGATTGTCTCATGACTTCTCTCATAATAAATGGCTTTGTGTGTGTATATTGTTTATTTTTGTATCTCATTATACACACACGTGCATGCTCTTAACTTTACCATAATAAGCACTGGAAAACAATGGTAACTTATGTGGAACCAAAGCTTTTCTGCACTGTGTTTGTAGTTTCCTTTAGTTAGTCATAATAATACACACTGTAATAACAAATTTAACTCTGTGCCCAGAAGTGTGAACTGCAGTGAGACCATAATTTATTAGCTGGTACATGTGAAATTCACTGACTTGTGGTGCGATTGTATCATCAGAGTTCCTTTTGCCAGCAGACTTAATCCTCTGCATTCAGAGTTTACCAGTGCTTGCTACAAGCCCGAGAAAAAGCTTGTTAGTGCCAAAGATTTAATAATTAACTTAGCTATCTTTTTGTCTTTAGCTATTTCTGTTGTATGTACATGGTTAGTAACTGCAGTTCAGTTGACAGGAGAAGTTACTGAAGGTAGTGTGAAGCTCAATGGAGAACTTGCATTTTACACTCCTCTCCTGGCAACAGTCAAAAGTTGTTTGAAGATGACCTTTGAATTGCTCCTCCATTGCCAGCCACCCAAAGGAATTTTATTTGAATTTAGTTCAGAGGATTTCATGGCTGTGAAGGGAACAATTAAAGGAAAAACTCTAAATACATATATAAGAAAAAGAAACCCCTTATTTCCATTTTCATGCAGTTATCTGTTATAAATGTACATACTTTAGTATGGTTTCTTTTACTCTTGTACATTCTGTTGTGCTTACTTGCTCTGTATGCGCACATGTGGGAGAACCAAGTACAGTGATTTTACTGGCACAACTGGAGTGGCTTCAGAGAAGAGATGTGGTAAGGTACCGGTCTGGGTTCCGTTGTTGAATGTGCTGCAGACTTCTTCCATAACCTCAGAGAAATCACTAAGCTGCACTGTGCCTCTGTTTTCCATCTGTAAAATGGGGATAATAGCCTTTCCTTAACTCACATTGGCTTTATGAGGAGCCAGTTGTAGTCTTGTGGTTAGTATACTGCAGTTCAGTTGACAAGAGAAGTTGTTATTGAAGATAGTATAAAACAGGTCTCGACAAATCTATGATTCTGGTCATCATGTCAAAGTGTTTTAGTAGCCTGTCACCTAGCTCCACTGCAGAAATGTAATGGAGGGAGTGCCCTCTGGTGACTGAAAGTAAAATTGCTGGTGCCTGGCTGTGAGCCAGTTTTGTCCACATCTGGTATAAAATTCAATGCAGAGCATACAATTTATACTGAAACTGACAGCAGGACAGATTATAACAAGATGGTATAAAATAGTTGCGTGAAATTTTTCTATATGTTGTTTTGATTGCTAATTGTGTCTTTTAATAAGTTGCACAGTTATGACCCTATTTTTCCTTGTCCAAAGCATTTTTTTTCTTTTAATGAGGAGGTAAGGCACTGAGTTTTGAAGCCAATTTTTAATTGTTAAATTTGTGAATGAATCATGCTGCCCTTGAAAACACTGGCTAGATTCAGTTTAGTGGGTAAGCAACTTGCCAGTTACAGTATCTTCTTTCACCTTTCTGAGGTCACTGCTGTTCTAACTTGAAACTCCATTTCTGTTAGTCATAGCAGTCTCTTGAGCCAGAGTGTGCCAATATAGAAAACTGTGTTACTTCTGTGATATGATTTATGAATAAATAGGGGAAACTAACTCCTTAAAGCCGTTGAAAGTTATTCTTAGTCCTTCATTTAGAGTTTAAACTAATGTGTATTTCCCTCTGATAATACGTTAATAGGGTGCTGTATTAAAAGGAACATGAGAGCTAACCAAATTCTAGAAAACTCAGAGTTGTAACAGCTGTCTTAAACTGTAACTCTTTCCTACCTAACTCAGGTTCAGCTTCCTCTCCTTATTTGGGAGTAACTGGACAGTTTAAAGCTCATTGTTCATTCTTGATATCCGAGGCTGAAAGAAGAGTCTCAGATCTGACATCAGTAATTGCAGCATTGACCCAGATATAGAAAAGAGGGTGAAGAGAGAAGCTGGTGAGCTTGAATCCCCTCAAGTTACATTCTGAGGCCTAGCTGAGTGGCTTGAGCAAAGATTGGAGGTGGGGGGGGGAAGCAGCACAGGCAGAATCAGGAAGCCTCATGTTACTGTGGCAAAAAATACGCTGCCATGCCAGGGCCTAACTACGCTCTACTTCAGGGTCGATAACCTTTTGAAAGGGCGTGCCCAGTTCTGCTCTCTGACCCACTGCTAGTGGGGGCTGAGTGGTGGGATGGAGGGGTGGGGTGGGGTGAGGAGGACTGGGGAGCAAGCCAGGCATGGGATGGCAGGGCAGAACGGGTGGCAGGAGAGTGTGGAGATCAAGGACCCTGCTAGTTTCCCTTCCCCCCAGCTACCACCCCCCATTCCTGACCCACTGACAGTGGGCTCTGGCCCCCCCGGCCCTCCACCCCCACCCCAAGCCTCTGGAGCAGCCTGCACCATGCTGCCAGGTCCTTGGTGGTCGTCAGCACATCTGGATGCCACCTAGAATGAGCCCATGTGTTGTCTTAAGGGCTGTCCCTATGTGAGGGTAGGGCCTATGGCCAATTGGCTTGTGTGCCTTGCCCCCTCCTGCACTGGTCACTCCTCCCCTGGGGGTGAGACGGGCTGGCCTGGGGGTGGGACCCCCCCCCGTGCCCCCATGTCCTGTCCAGCTGTTCCACCCTGGGAGCAGGTAGGGGTGGCCCAGGGCTGCGTTCGCACTCCTGCTCCTCTTCAGTGCCTTTGCTTTCCGGTTGAAGGCAGGAGTGAGGGCAGCGACTGCGCATGGAATCACGGGGCCCAGGGAAGTCGCCCCTCTTGCACTCCCCTAGTGACAGCTCTGGCCACCTTTGGCATGCATGCTGGAGGTTGCTAACCCCTAGCATAGGGTCCAAGTGGAGAATCCATGTTGTCAGACAAGCCTGTCTCAAGAGTGCCAGTACCTGCAGTGATGGGGCACCCAGGGTTTCCAGGTTTACGGATCTTGGTTAGCAGACAGAATATCCCTAGTTGGCACTCTAGGGCTATGTCTACGTAGATGTGTTCCTGTAGGCAGGAAGACTTAACAGTTAGTAATACTGATGTTTTGATAATGCGTGGAAGATTTTGTTTTATTGCTCTTAACAAACAAAGGAATCATACAGCACAAGGTGCTTCAAATAGCCATGTTTACTGAATATATTGCACATGAGACAAGTACATATACATGCTGCATCTCTTGCTGAATTCTGTAAACTTTGCAAACGTAGAACACAGCGAGAGAGACTCAACTTTTAAAAGGGATTGTATGCTAATCTCATTCAATACAATTTTCAGTAAAATAAAGCTGTTTAGACCTTTTAAAAGATTTATTAGGGAAGTGATGAGCTAGAAGGAGAGCAGAATTAATCTGGCATATGACCTTGGAGTGAAAACTTAATAGTTTACAGAGAAAAATTTCGCATCAAAAGGAGTTTTATTTTCAAATACAGGGACGTGATCGTTTGCTAACAAATAATGTTCAATGGCTTTTTGATATTCAAAGATGTAATATTTCTGAGGCATCCTTGAAATGTTTTATGCCAGTAGCCTTTTGTTCCTTGTATTATTTTTATTAAGCAGCAGATTTATAAGTCACTTCTGCTACAAGCTGATGAGAGAGAATTTCGCTGAAGTATTCTAAAAATGCATTGAATCATACACATCCAGGCTTTAGAAATGACCATTAGTAGATATTTTGGGCCCAGATCATGTCAGCATTTATGCAGTGTACCTAACTGTAAACTAGTAGTCTCACTGGCATCAATGGGGCTGGTCACGTGCTTAAGGTTTATTGCATACAGTGTGTAAGTCTTTGCAGGACTGAGGCCTTTAAGAGGTTTTGGGGTCCATCTTATTGTGATTAGGAATTTTGACTTTTTTCTTTGTTGAAGAAAATTAGAAATACCATGTGTTTGCTTATCAAGGAAATGCCACTTTTATAAGATATTGTCAGTCAGTAATATTATTTGCATGGAACTTTGTACCATGTTACTACCTGTTTAGTTATCATATGATCTTCTAGTGCTGTGTTTGAGTGTATTGCCTTGTCTCTGAATTCTTTAGCAATATTAAAATTGACATATGTGACATCAGGAATATACTTGCTAGCTGAAATGCATTTTTAAAAGGCCTCCTGGAGTCTCACAGGATGATTTTGAGAAGCTAATTAGAGATTATTCTGTTTACATGTTTGACTTTCTCTTTTAACCCACTTTCTATGTTTTATTTGTAGGGAGGGAGGGTTTGTTCCTTCTAAGATGTAACTGAAAAGTAGATTTTTTTGGTGTTTTATGTATTAATCAGCCTCCTGCTGGTAATACCTTATATAAATGTCTGATTCTCAACTTGATGGTTGGCTGCTCTCAAGAAAAAAAGGATTAGAGCATTGTTCAGGGAGTATGAAGTAGGGAGTAGCTAAAACTTATCAGTGACAAAGTTCTTATTTTCATGCAAGTGGTTGAGGGAAAGCTGGACCAGCAATTACATTGACAATTTAAAAATCCAAGTGTTTTGCTAAACCGGACTAAAATGGCTACCCCTCTGAAACTTGTCAAAATCAAGATTGATATCCTTGTTAAAGATCTGCTCTCTCAATTATTGTGGGGAAGTTCTATGGCTTTTGCAAGCAAGGAGTCCTGTAGCACTTTTGAAGACTAACAAATTTATTTTTTTGCATGAGCTTTCGAGGGAGAAATCCCAGTTTGTCAGATGCTTGAAAATGGAAATCTTATGGTATGGGAGGGAAAAATAAATCCAGTGAAGTTTAAATGACAGGATCAGGTCAGCCTAATTCAGCTAATTAGCAAATTTGTGGCCTTTACTATTGACACAGTGTCCATGTTAGTCTTGTTCAGCAAAACAAGCAAGGAGTCCTGTGGCACTTCTAGAGACTACCAAATTTATTCATCACATGAGCTTTTGTGGGAGAAAAATCCCACTTTGTCAGAAGTGTCCCCGTCTTTGAAGTGTCTGATGAAGTGGAATTTCCTCCCACGAAAGCTCATGCGTTAAATAAATGTTAGTCTTTAGAAGTACCACAAGGACTCCTTGCTTGTTTTGCTGAACTAGGCTAACATGGCTGCCCCTTTGGAACTTTGTTATTCTGGAGGTTGGACTAGATTGTCATTGTCTGGCCTTGGAAACTATGAATCTCTGTGTGGAATGGTCAAAAGCAAGGTGTTCTCCTGCGCTGGCCTCCATACAGGCAAACCACAACATTCATATGGCTCCATGTCTCAGGACAGAGCTAATAGGATTTTTCTTTAGCTCTCCATTTTTATTGTGAGTGCCTTCTCACTATTTTTGTGCTGCATTAGTCTGGTGTTGGGGCATTCTTTGACTTTTTGGGTTTCAACAGTCTTTATAGTTATGTTCTGTCAACAAACATTATTCTCTTTAACAAAAGGTTACTTCTGCTAACTGAGAGGAATCAAGTTTACACATGGATGGCTGAGTCTATGCTAGTTCATCATCTCAGTGAGGTGCTTCTTCTCTAATGGGGTTGTAAAATTCCATGCTGATTGAGCAATACGTCCTTCCGACAGTTTAATCTTGCATAGAATAATTTGGTATGGAATCTTGCTGTACATAAGAATAGTGAAAGCTACTGAAAATATTTAAAAAAAAAATTATTTGTGCCAAACAAAACCAACCAAACAAATGTTTGCCTCTGCCATTCTGTGTTTGGCAATGGCACCTTCAGTGAGAGCCCTGTACTTCAGTTAATTTGAAACATGCAGTAAGTAATAGGTGTTCCCCTCTTTGCTTGAATTTTTTTGGTGTATGGGCATATTGAACACTAGAGGGGAAAATGAAGACTATTGCATGATGCTCAAAATCTTGTAGCAAGAACTTAGTAGCACTTTCTGTAGTTGGTTGCTAGCCTGTTTGATATAATCTTTTGTTCATAAAATCTAAAAGATTGGCTAAGTAACAAAGGTGCTCTTAGTTTTCAGAAACTTTTAACACATATTTTGCTCTTAACATTTTGTTCATGGACTCTCCCTGAAGCATTTTTTTTCCCCCAGACTATTTGAGTTTAGCAAGAGTGACATTTTTCTTCCATTTCATGAACTCTGCCTCTCTTCCCCCTCCCATTTTATTCTTTTGTTTTTGTGGTGTTTTGTTTCATCAAGGCTGCAGTTTTACAGTGTCTGCCTGGTTTTCACTGCCAGAGCTGTGCAAGCCAGTTGCCTCTTGAGTTTTTTTGTTTTAAAAAAGAACCTTAGAAAGGATGGACAGACGGACAGAACAAACAAACAAACAAAAAAACCCAAAACCCCAACCCTAGAATTATGGCAGTGTAAAAATTTTAGATATCGTATATTCTTTATGAAATTTTTATAGTGTTAGCTCTGTTATACTGCATGAAGTAATTTCTGTTTAAATGTAAAATCTTTGGCATGGATCTTGCTAAGACTTTTGTACATGCATAACTTCATACTCAGATAGTCAATAGAATCACCTGCTGTATGAGAAGTTAAATGTGCGTAAGCCTTTGCCAGATTAAGGTCTTTGTTGTTCTTGAACACTATAAAATACATAGGATTTGCAACAACAGAGTTAATGTTGACAGGGTAAATACAAGTTTAGGGATTTCACTGTCTTTTGAGTTCTTAATCTTGCAGCCCTACTCTGTAGCATTACAACGAGTTTTGGGGTTTGTGTTTTCCCATTTAATTTTATTGTTCAGCTACAAAGTATTAAACTGTGAGTGGCTGGTAGCAATTTCAAACCTGCTATCTGTGTCCTGTTCTGAGAATTGCAAGAGGTTAGGACCAGCATTTCAAATTATACTTCATGTGTGCAGTGGGAAAAGCTGTACATTCCTGTTGTTTGTCTCACCTGGACTTCCAGCCCCCACTCTGCAAGTATACATTTGAATGTTCTGCAATTCTCTTAGCATGTACAACTGTGAACTGGGCTGCGTACACTCTTGCTAGTGTATGTTTTTAACCTGCTTTGAAAATGTTGGCTTTAATTTTAGTATATTGAAATAAGAAGAGAGGTGCAGCAACAGATATCACAACTCAGCTTTTAGCTACAAAGAATTTGTGATCAGACAGAGTTTTCTACCCTGTCCTCAAAACCCTGAGCTGGTGTCCAAATCTCTCCCCTCTGTGGCTGTATTTATGACCCAAAACAATAACATCATGAACTTTCGCATAAGCTTCACCTCCAAGCATTGCTGTTCCTTGGGCAGGGTCTCTTGTTGTCATCTATGTTCTTAGCTCTGTATAATACAGGATTAAAAAAAAAAAAAGGCTGCCATTATTTCTAAAGAATTTAGGACCTAGAATACACAGCCACCGAAAAAAGTGAGAAGTTATGTGGGGTGGAGGTGGTTGTTTTTGATTACTTGTTTTTATAGTCAACTCACTTTGTATGGACTTTGCCAAGAAACATACAAGTCAAGCAGTAGTCTATAATCACTAACTTTGTTCAAGTATTTAAAAGGCTAAAAATGAACTTAATGAAATTCTGAAGTAGATAAATGCAACTGAAGTTGGCTGAGTTGCATACCATCCCGGTGTAAATGACAAAGAATGTATCCAGTTGTGTAGGGTCTGTTTGAAAGACAACTTTGTTGCTGACTCACACTTTTAAAATCCTGTTGAATCAGCGTGCCTTTCACCTAGTCCCTGTTTCCCTCTCTGTGGCAGGTCATTGGACTATAAACAGGTTTCCTGCTGTTGCGCTAACAGAGGCTTAATTGACTGATGAATTTCCAGTTTTTTTGTGTGGTGGATGAGGAACTGTTGGGAGAAAAGGGTTTCCTCTCAAAGTGTTCAACATGTGCTAATGTGGTGCTTTCCTGAGACCTCCCTGTTCTGTCTTGTCTGGCATTACCACAGTGAACAATGTGATTTGGTAATATGAAGCATAATTTTACTGTGAATGTAAAATACTTGCAGTTCTAACTAAAATTTTGGAAGTTAGTATAGCTTCTATGAACAGTTCACCCTCTTGCTTCCCCTTCTTTGCTTAAATAGAAGGATCATTATCCCTTTAATGGTTGTTGTTTACTAAGATTCAGCCTGGAGATAAGTTTTATAGTTTCAAACAGTGTTTGTAATGTTAACTGTTTAACATCAGCTTTAGTAGCACTGGTAGTAGCTGATGCTATACAAATCATGTTTCCAGAGAGATTCATAGGAGCCTATTGGAACAGTAGATAATAAACGCCAGCTGAAAATTAAAGCTACATTGGTAAACGAGGTCAGGTCTTTTTCTTTCAGTCAAGAACAACTAGTTGATAAGTGTTGCTAGAACTAGTGAAGCAGTGTTTTAAAACTCCACTGTTGCACAAAACATCAGGGCTAGCAATGGGTATGCTGCGTTGTACTATTCAAAATCTGTGAATATCTGCTTTCCACTGACTGGTATGTAGCATTTGTGTCAAGCCTGGATAGGTCACAATACTTCAGATTTTAAAAGTACCATTGGTCTCTCTGACCTTAAAATCATGTGATTCTGATTGCTGCTGTTGTACTTGTTTCTCCTCTCCCTCCCCGTCAATTCCAGTGTGCTTTTAGAAGCTACTGCCTAGACTTTCAGAGCTAGAAAACAGATCCAACCCTGCATTTGGATCCATAAAGTAGGGTTCAATTGCATGATAAAGACAAGTGGTGTATTCCCTATGAAAGCTTGATGCCAAGTTTTCATGTGGTCTAAACTAAAGCATTAATCTTCAGCCCTGCTGTCTCATTTAATATTAGCTGCTAATATCATGTCAGAATTGGAGTGGGTGTATGAATTACATTTCTATTCATGTTTAATTGAGAAATTAGACATCTTTGCACTCTGAGCAAGTGAACAATTCAATACATACACACAAGTGATACAAAAATACATATAAATACATTGGTGTGTTCTAGTGAAATGCATTCCCCATCTTCTCTTTTTCCCTTATTTCCTTCCATAGATGAAAAGCTTCCATTCGTACAGACTGTTTCAGCTATCAGGGGAATCCTGGAAGGGGAAGGGGAATGGTAACAGTTGGCTTCTCACATCTCCTGTCATGAAGTTTTAAGAATGAGTCACATTTGTACAACTTGTTATCTGGTCATTGATTTGGATCTTTTGGCAAATTTTAAACGTGTGCTGAACACTGATCACTGGTTAAAAATGAACTATATTTTGTCATTCAGAACCAAAGCCAGCATATTAAATTCTGATTCATTTGCTACATACATATATCATAGCTGAGTTATGTTAGCAGACACTGGTGCTTATTCTTAGATTGGTTATTTTGGAATACTAAGTGCCCTGCAAAGCATTTCCTTCCTTGGGTTCAGCTCTTGATATAGAATACCTTTGTGAAGTTTCAGAGTTATCTGTGGTGTCCCTTTTTGTGTTTGGTGGTTGTAAATCCTCCTTAGCTCAGTGTCTAGAAAGTAATTAGCATTCATACGCCATAGCACTTGTTTTGAAGTTTTGCCTTGGACTTTGGCCAAAATTACAAATGGTTCTTTAACTGCAGCTTGGTCGCAATCTCATTGAAAACAGCATTTTTTTGACACAATTTCTCCTTACTATCCTGTCCACTCATCCATAAGCTGCTTATTACCTTTTTTCCTAACAACCCCCATTTCCCTTAGCCCCCAAGTCCATATTAGTTCACTCCTAATGAACTTACGATTCTATCTGTGGCAGAGAACACCACTTCCAACATGTACCCCACAGTTTCGCACTCATGAAAACATGTAACTGCTCCAGTACAGACAGAAACAAGTGTACAATATGGATCTCTTGTGTTTCCTTTTAAGGAGATTCTAAGTCCTGCAAGGACTTTTGTGACTTCTAAACTCCACATCGAGTCCGTAAAATCTTTGTATGAATAATATGCTGGTTTAAAGGAATTTAAAGCATCTGCTGACTTTACATTTACTTGATCTGTGAAGTGTAGAGGCTCCCTTAAAATCCATATCTGAATAGCCAGACTGAAAAATGTTGGAACAGCTCAAGCAAACACATAGCCATGATTTGCAACACCTATCATCTTCTAGGATGCAAGGTTAATTTACAATGTGAATTTTACTTGGTGCAACATGAATAACTGTGTGATAGAGGAACTGATTTTTCTTTCTGACAGCTTTAAATTTTACCCGTCTCCCCCCAAGCCCTGTATTTGTGGTAATTCCTTGTATAAAAATATTTGTTAAACTGGAGATGAAGCTGAACAGATGAACATATCAGAAACATAAACTGATCAGAGCCATAACTGGAACATCCATGGTAGGCATTTCTGTCATCTTTGACATTATTTTGTCATTCCAGTCATCACTAAAGTAAGTTGTTGTATCAGTGCTTAGACATTGGTAATGACCAAATTAGATTGTTGTAAAATTCTAGGGAATCATCCTGAGAAGTTAGCTTGAATGGGATTTTTTTGGACTTTGACATTCCACTCTCAACTAATGTTTGTGTTCTTATCAGAAAAACAGAGGCAGGAACTGAGCTGAAAGTTTACTTGGTATTTTCTTTTAAAAACATTTAACATAAACTCCTAAACCAATTGAGATATGGCACTTTGTGTAATGTTATTTGGTTTGCCCCGTAAGTGTATGTGATGATTGATAGGAAACTGTGAATAAGAGTAGTAGAAAAAAATGTCTTACACTTTTTCCTTTATTCTTTCAAATACATATTGACAGAAAGTATCATAATATGGTTTGTGTTACAGGTGGTGTAATATCAAGGGCTGTACTGCTGCCTCATCACAATTTTGTGGGTTTCAGAGAGTAGTTCTGGTAAGGACACTCAATGATTTATATATTTATTTTTTAAAACACAGGTGGACTATTATTTTGATATAAATTGGTATCAAACATTATATGCATTCACTTTATTGGTTAGGTATTAATTTTTGCAATCTGCTGAGTTTTTACATTATGTATTATTTTATTTGATGGTCTTTAACAGCTCCTTTGGAGCTGTTACGTTCCAGTGTATAAATCCATATTCGGCACCTTGAGTGCTGTTATGATATAAACTTTCAACTCAAAGTATGGAAGTGTTATTAAATAAATCTCTGACAATACAATATGCACCAGCTGTATTGTCTCCTTGAAGTATGGAGCCATTATCTTAATATGCATCAATTTTATACTTTATTTTTTTATAGGTTATGTACACAAGTTTACTCACAGAGACTATGGGATGTTAAGTGCTAAAACTTTGCCTGGTTTATACACACACACACACACACACACACACACACACACA
>ML682074.1:4319592-4609764 GCA_007922195.1 Podocnemis expansa | reverse complement strand
ACAAGCACACACACACACACACACACACACACACACACACACACACAAGCACAGTAAATGGGCATATTTACTCATACAAACTGTAACATTACTACTAACCTGTCCCCTCATTCTAATATACTGCAAGAATGCTTCTGTTTCATGTTGGGTTTTTTTTTTGTTTTTGTTTTTTTTAAGATACATTTATAAATGAATTTCCCCTCTGGTTGCACTTGACCGCCTGTATTTTTCTTTAACCTTCCTCTCTTATCTTTTAGTCTGTTCTCTGTTTCATGGCCAGAGCCATAACAGAGATAGGATTACCTCACTTTTTTTAATAAAGGGAAGATTATTTTTCTGAACTGTGGCCTGACAGCAATGTGCATGTACTGTGTGAGAGCACAATTGTGCCTGTTCTTGTAGCAGTAGGTAACTGATACCGTAATTGCATCTGTGGAATTTTTAATATAGACTGTAATTTAACAAATGTCTTGTGAGTACAGCAGGCGTCTTTTTTCCACTATCTGGTACAGTTTACAGTAGGCCTTCTTTGTCAAGAATCTTACATATGTAGAAGACACTCAGACAGTGATGGGTTGTTTCAACAAACCACATCAGTGTACTGGGGAACAGGGCAGAGAGGGGAGGGTCTTAATGACTCCTCTTCAGATGTCGATCCTGAAAGCGCCTGGTTACTTTGGCACCAGTCCAGCAAAGCACTTGAGCAATTAAGGCAGTAGGGCTACTACTATGCTTTCATTGTAAAGATTGAGCTCCACCTATGCAGGCTTCTGTCAGATCCTTGCAAAACAGTGTATGTTGTGTGGGAATGCCAAACGGGGTCACCTACTCTGTGTGTATGGTTTCAAAAAAAAAAAAAAAAAAAAAAGAGGGGGTATGGAACAACTAGGAAGGAGAAAAGGGAAATCCAATTGGTAGATTTGTGTTGGTAAGACTAAAGAGTAAGCATCTGTCTCTATAATCACTGCATTGGGTTAGACGTTAACATTTGGGTATGCTTGTACACATAATGTCTGGTTTTCAGCAGGTGGTTGTGTTTACTAGAGTATGGAATATATACATGGACACACAAGCACATATTCTAATACATGCTTCCACATCCTGATTTCTAAGTTTTGCAAGGTAGAAAGATGTGCACTTCAGACTAGTGTAAAAGAAAAGCAGAATAATCAATTCATGAGTAACATTAATAGCTATTCTCTTTCTTTATCCTCCTGTACCCTCCAGTGCATAGGGCTTTTGCTAGCATAAACAGCTCTGTGCTTATCTCAGTTTTGGGGTGGTCTGTTCAGGTTTCCGAGTGCAATGTTGATGGATTTACCTTCTTTCTTTATTGTTCCACATAATGTTTCTGTAGATTCCTGTCTTCTCTTTGTAGATAGTGTTCAAATTATTACTTGATATGGAAGTCATGTTGGTGGCAACTTTTAAATGTGTCTCTAAATTGTCGTTGTCTTACCACATTTGATGTTTTAGATTGGTTTGGTTTACTTAGAATTTCTGATGTTGCAAGAAGCACTTCCAATGGACTCTGAAGATCTATTGCAGGCATTTACTTTGGAATGAATTGGTCTTCTCAATTTCTGTTGTAGACTTCAGTAACTCTGCTTCATAATGGAGGACAGACATGGTATTGGTGTTCAAAATTTGTATTTTTATGTCCATGCTAATTAAGCTGTTTTTTCCAATCTTTTCAAGGTTTTGAAAATTGTTTGCTGTTTTTAATATTTGTTGTTTGACATCTGTCATGGTGTCACCATCATTGCACATCCCACTTACTAGATCAGTAAAGTGACTTTTTACTTCTTTTTAGTGTTACTTTCTCTACTCTAAGGGTGATTTTTGAATCACTGATAGCCATATCTTTTGTCTTTCCCTTATTGATGAAAATAACTTGTTTTGCCATGTCTTCCAAAAGCTGGCTGTTTTCTTCCATTAAGTGATGTGTTGAGCTAAGAAGGAGCATGCCATCATCAGAAACAAGGTAATCCAATTGTGCTTTCATTTGTCCATAAAATTCCTCAGTTGCCTTCTGTAGTTACTTTCTTCATGACATAGTCAATGACCAGCACAAACAATACTGAGGATATAATGTACACTAGCCTTGCTTCAGTTGTCACGTCAAACCAGTGACTGATGTCATATTCAGCATTATATAGATCTTTGATGATTCTAAGTACTTTTGCTGGTATTTCATAGTGTTCTAAAGTTTGTCTCTGTGTACACTGTCAAAAGCCTTCTGGAAATCACTAAAATTTATCATGAGGTGCTTGCCACTCCTCATTTAGTTGTGGATTATGTCTGAGAGCAACAGTATGGTCAGCATGTGATCTCAAGGTCTAACACCTGGTTGTTTCTTTCTAATGCGAAGGTCTGTTTCTTGATGCTTTCCAGGATGAGGTTGTGCACAATTTTTCTAGGCACTAAGAATAATGTGATTCCTCTCCAGTCATTACAGGTGGTAAGATCACCCTTCAGCAATTTCATTTGAAGGTCTCTTCCAATTCTATTGGGATCTTCTCATCATTCTGTATCCTTCCCCTGAACAGAAGGAAAGTCTGGAGGGCTGTTCTGTCACTTGCTTTAGCGTCTGTTCAGGATTGTTTTCTTCTCCACTTGCTTTTCCATTTTTGCACTTACCAATGGCTGTTCTAACTTCTTCCATTGTAATATTGCCTAAATAGATATCAAGCTGTAGTGGTAGGTCTTCATCTTGTACATCTAGTAATTCTCTTGGGCTTGATCTATTTAAAACAGATTGAAAACATTCTGCCAATTTTTTCCTGTGTTATTCTACACTGTCTTTTTATTTGCATCTTTAATAGGGATTCTGGTACTACTAAAAGACCAGAGTGTGCAATCAGTGTCCTAGTTTTCCTCAGTTAACTCCATTAGAATTCTTTAGTTCAAGCTGAAAATCACTTTTGTGTGTGTGTCTTTTAATTGTGCACTCTTGATGTGTGGTCTTCTTTCAGCCTTCTTCGTTCTTTTAACTTGATGTTCAATTCAGTACAAAAAGACTGTGGCTACTGCCCACATCTGTTCCTGCGTACACACTTACCTCTGCCAGTGAGCTGCAAAATGTTAGTGAAATGCAGAAGTGATCTGTTTGGTTCCTTGCAGTACTGACTGAGGAATTCCATATTGCTTTATGGATTTCTTTATAAGGAAATATTATTACACCTGTCACTAGTTTGTTCATATTGGACATTTCTACTAACCATTCACCATCTTGGTTCATGTGCAAATCCTTGTTGAACTTGCCCATAATGTTATCCAGTCCATCATTGTTACGTCCAACATTTCTGTTAAAATCACTCATAGTTACTCTTCTATCATGTTTTGGGACCTAAGTTAGCATCTTATAAACAGATCATAAAGAGCCTCATCTGGCTTTTTTGTTGGTTGATGCATAGAATTGCATGACTGTTAGCCTGAAGAATCCAGTCTGAAGGCAAGCTCTAATAATTCTTTCATTGACTGATTCACACTTCATCACTGCTTGCTGTGCTTCATTCACCTTTAGGATTGCTATGTCAGCTTCATGTCTACTATCCAAGTTTCTGGAGTAGATGGTGGTCTTATTTGTTTCTGTAAAGTATAGTTTGTTTGAACTTGCCCATCTATACTCACTGATTCCAAGGACATCAAGACAGCATCTATCCATTTCTTTAATTACTTCAGCAGTTTTAGTAGCTTAATGCATTGTTCTCAGATTCCAGAATCTGATTTTCATTGTTGACCTGGCCTTGAGCAAGAGGACTTTTCAGGATGTGAGTTTCCTTGTGGGTTTAATCAGTGCCCATCATATTCTTCTGCTGAATTTGATCTTGTGTCCAAGCTTCCTGCATAGCAATCTGACTCTTGTAGTAAGTTTTCTATGATGTTTCCTTTATGCAGCGAAGTTCCAGTGCTAGAAACAACCTAAAGTCCATAGCTCCTTATTCATTGTTTGGAGCTGCCCCGCTTGTGGATGCTTGCCATTTGCCATGTGGGGGATGCCCTTGGTAACTTTAGATGCCCCTGGGTTAATCAGGTATAACATAAGGAAATTCTGAAAGTCATAAACATTGTGTGTGTGTGTAAACTAACTGCCAGTAAAGATGTCAGGAAGTAATTGGGATCAAAGAAATATGGTACTGAGAATTTATAAGAATAGTTTTAAGTGCTGTGAACAGTATTTATTAGGGTATAATGAGATTTAGAGAAACGGGCTTTCTCACTTCTGTTAACATCTTACTTTATTGACCTATGTTTTTAAAAGTGTTTGTTTTCAGAGTTGAGGAAATGTGAGATCTGTAGTTTTCACTTCTGAAACTGTGGTTTGGAGGAGTTCTTTTTACACGCTAGTGGACATTTGCTCTATTTGAAAAGCTATCTCATGTAATTTGGCAGCATTTCATAAGGAGAAGATTTGACTAAACTAGCAGAGGTAATTGTAATTACCTCATCCCACAAAAGAAACAGTAGAGGTCATTTGTGGGGCAATTAAGAGACATCTACACTGCAGCTGTCTTATAGCTGTCTTGCTCCTGCTAGATACAGCGCATTTCTGTCAGGGCTGCTGTTTAGGTTTACAAATGGCAAATATTTTCTCTTCACAGTAAATTTTCAAAAGTAGGAGCTATAATAATATTTCTAATTGCTCTTTGCAGTGTAAATGGTTTTCTATGAACATGTAATTTAGTTATTTTACAGTTATCTTGAAGAAAGTGTTTAATTCAAAATGTATTTTCTTTGTAAATAATGGCTCACCGACCATTTGAATATATATTTTTATATACATTTCAATTTTATATATCATCAAGTTAAATGTTTCTGGATTCTGAAACTATCTCAATATACTCTATCCTCATACTTATGAATGATAATCTGATTTTAAATAATGATTCTCTTCAATTGCAATTGACTAAGAAATTTCTCTGGAATAGAAGCAGACATCTGATATTGTCCTGAGCAACATGGAGAGGAAGCATTTTTCTGCCTTTCAGCTTCTCCTTTGCATGGATTCTTTATGCCTTTCAAACCACTTTTATTAATAGCTTCTTTTGTAGACCCTATTACTTTTCTTGCACTGGCAATTAGTGCAGAGTTTAAGTGTAAAAATGCATGTGGGAGAGATGCAGAGAAGACTTCATGATGGAATGATATAAAAACTTTGAAGGAATTGAATATGCTATATTCCTCACAAGTACAGCAGTGTGAATTCTGTAGATCTCTCATACTTAATAGAAAAGCAAAATCTTGTTTAAAAATCATGGTGGTTTGAATATTTTTTTTGAGATTGATTACTGTATCTGACCACATGTTCAAACAGGCTACCTTGGTAGTAAAAGACCACCTCGATAATGACTTAGAGGGATGAAAAATTGCAACAGAATTAAGATCCTCTAAAATAACCTTAAACGTGTGTGAAATAAATTTCTACTAGTAAAAGTGTCAAAATTAATAGTTCAGTACGTAGGAACCATTGGTGGCTAGAAGCAAGTGTTGGAAGCCAGAGAATCTCCTCTTTCCAGTGGTATAAAGCTCTTATTTCTAGACTAACAAGACTGCAAGACATCTGACTTAGTCACTGGCCTAGGCAAGTGACTGTTTCCATCCTTAAGGAAATTTGGTTTCATCTAGGGCAGTGGTTCTCAACCAGGGATTTATGTATGTCTGGCGGTATGCAGAGGTCTTCCAGGGTGTATATCAGCTCATCCCAATGAGGATTTTCCAAATGGGGACTGTGACCCTTGGGGACAAAGGAGGGGCCGGTCACAGGCACTTTTGCCTGTAAGCTGTGCATGTGTGCGCGCACACAGGTCATGAAACTTGCGCACACAACAAAATAAAGTGTGCACAAAAAAAAATTCAGTGATGCTAATATTGGTGCTCACAAAGAAATGTTTTTGTGCACACAAAGAAATTGTTTGTGCACACAGTCTATGAGTAATTAGAGGGAACATTGGTCACAGGATGGGTTTAGGGGGTTTGTGAGTGAAGGATTGGCATTAGAAGGTAGTAAGTAAGCAAAGCAATTGCTCTGGGACCAACCCACAGGGGTCTCTGTGAAGCTAAGTTACAAGTTTCAGTCCTGGGGAGTGAGGCTGAGGCCTTGGATTCCTGAAAAGGTACAGTAGTCTGGAAAGACTGATAACCTCCGACTTAGGAAATGCTGGTTGGTCTCAAAGAGCAAAGAAAAATGCATATTTGGTGGCAGGTGTAATTGTTAAAAGAAAAATGATTGCTGCTTAGAAGTTTAGTGTTAGAACAGTTCCTGGCAGAAACTGATCTTTGTGCAGAGTATAGGAGATTGGGTCAGAGGTGACCAGAGGTAGAGATGTACGTGTGCCATGTGGCTCTACAACTTACCAACTGGATATCATATCTACATGCGTTCTCATAGACAGTAATAAAATATTTGCATTGTGTATACATGTCACAGCGGAGGCTTCTTAGGCCTTGTTTCAGTAAACCACTTAGCAAAAGCTTATCTTTAAGGTGAATAAGGTAAGAGTCAAAAGAGCAGGTGCCTGCTGGAGGCATGGATATGCTTCTTGTTGAGAACATACCAACACTGTTGAAGGGAATTGTCACCATGCCTCAGTGGGTTACAGCTGAGGATGCCAGATTCAGGAGGAAATGCTGAAAAACATGGCCACCTCACCTCAGACTGGTGACTGTCCTACAGGGTGAAAACATGGTGATCAGGAACAGTCAGCATGGATTCACTAAGGGCAAATCATGCCTGATGAAGCTGATTGTCTTCTATGATGAGATGACTGGTTTTGTGGATTCGGGAATAGCTGTTGACATGATGTGCCTTGACTTTACTAAAGTTTTTGACATGGTTTCCCACAGCGTTCTTGTCAGCAAGTTAAGAAAGTATGGTTTAGATAAATGCACCGTAAGGTGGATAGAAAGCTGGCTAGATTAGCAGGCTTAGTGTGTAGTGATCAATGTTTCAGTGTCTAGTAGGCATCCAGTAATGAGCAGAGTGTCCCAGGGGTCGGTCCTGGGGCCGATTTTGTTAAACATCTTCATTAACAATCTGGATGATGGGGTAGATTGCGTGCTCAGTAAGCTTGCAGATGACACAAAGCTGGGGGAAAATGGTAGATACGCTGGAGGGTAGAGGTAGAATTCAGGGAGACAGGGCCAAAGAAAGTCTCATAAAGTTCAACAAGGAGAAGTGCAAAGTCCTGCATTTAGGATGGAAAAATCCTATGTACTGCTGTAGGCTGGAGACTGACCAGCTAAGTAGCAGCTCTGTAGAAAAGGACCTGGGGATTATGGTAGACAGGAAGCTGGATGTGAGTCAACAGTGTGCCCTTGTTGCCAAAAAGGCTAATGGCATATTGGGCTGCATCAGTAGGAGCATTTGCAGTAGATCAAGGGATATGATTCTTCCCCTCTATTCGGCAATGGTGAGGCCATATTTGGAATACTGTGTTCAGTTTTGGGCTCCCCAGTACAGAAGGGATGTGGACAAATTAGAAAGCATCCACAAAGGGCATTGAAAATGAGGAGAGACCGAAGGACCTAGGTTTATTTTGCCTGCAGAAGAGAAGACTGAAGGGGGATTTGATGACTACCTTCAACTACTTGAAGGAGTGCTCCAAAGAGGAGGGAGTTTGGCTATTCTCAGTGGTGACAGAGGACAGAACAAGGAGCAATGGTTTCAAGCTGCAGCTGGGGAGATCTAGGTTGGATATTAGGAGAACTTTCTTACTAGGAGGGTCGTGAAACACTGGAATGGGTTGCCTAGGGAGGTGGTGGAATCTCTGTCTTCGGGAACTTTTAAGATCCCGTTGGATAAAACCCTGGCTGGGATGATTAGTGGGAGTAGACTTGCTTTTTTAGCAGGGGGTTGAACTAGATCAGTGGTTTTCAAACGTCTTTTCTTGGGACCCAGTTAAAAAAAATCATGTATACCTGCGACTCAACAATTACATCTTTGAGCAATGTACTCTGGTCTTTTGGTGGCAGCAGCAGGGGGTGCTTCCACCCAGTGCCTGAACGTCTGTGACCCAGTACTGTGTCCTGACGCTACCTTTGAAAACCACTGGACTAGATGACCTCATGAGATCCCTTCAAGCTCTAATATTCTGTGTCTACTATTAGACATACCAATCCAGTAACAAGCGAACTTCTGTCTCCCCATGCTGGTTAAGTAGAAGCCAAAGAGAACAGTCTCCGTAGACATCCCAGCCTTTATTTCAGCATCCAGACACTAGACTTTAGAATAAGTGATTCTGGAAAATCAGTTGAGTTAACCAAAGGTTTCTTCTGGTCTTAAGAGATCAGCCACATAACCAGGATGATATATAGCTCCAGTATTACCCAATAATCATGCTACAGCCCTTCCTTTCAGAGTCAGCAACCTTTGCTGGCCCTTGTACCAACCTCCCACTCTCCCCCAAATCCTCAGCAGGTTCCAGTGACACAGCATGCAGTGACTCCTTTTCCCTGCTCGCACTGCCTCCAGCTGGGGGTGGGTCAGCAAGGGGAAGCAGCTGTAGCACCACAAGGTCAGGATCCTTATGTGCTGCTGTGAATAGAAGCTGGCACGTGTGCCTGGGTTTGCTGACCCCCTACTTTACAAACTAAAATCTAAAGAGTTATTCATAAAAGAAAAGAATAGAGCTAACATGCTGAAGGGAACAATGTACACATACAATCATTGCAAAGTTCTTGTATCTGGTTTGTAGCAAAGATGGAATACATGGCTAGTTCACACATGCCTCACTGGAAATTACATTAACAGCCTGGGGGGTCATCAGTCATTGTGTAGTGCTTCCTTGTTAGAAATCCAGTCTGGAGAAATGAGGCAGGAAATAAAGATAAAATAGAAATCTTTCCAGGGTCTTTTATTTATCTGATGTGGAAGGAGTTTTGCTGGCCCAGACAAAGCTCCCAGCATAATATATGGAAAAGTAAAGGCACAAGGCAAGTTAAGGATCACATGAGACAGTCAAATGCCGTCATTGTTGACTCACGGAGCAAGCCACTGGCCAACATTTTCTCTGCCATGGCCCACCTTGCTACCTTTAATTAATTTGAGGCACACCACAAAATAGTTTCCAAATGAACTCATGAATATTCATGAGCCAGTGAGCCAATCCAGAGCTCTGAGTAGGTTTTCAAAAAAAATTGTGGCGCACCTTCTCAGACCTGATGGCACACCTGTGTGCTGTGGGACACTGGTTGGGAAACGCTGGGCTAAGGCATCTGCAGGAAGAGCAGTGTGAGCAGAATGAGATTCTTTTATGGCCTGTTGTGAGAGTCAGTTGTGTTTGATGGGCTATCAACACAAAGCTGTCTGGATTCAATGTCAGTTTTTACCTGCAAAACAAACACAGAGTCCTGTGGCACTTTTAAAGACTAACAAATTTATTTATCACATGAGCTTTTGTGTGAGAAGAATCCCCCTTCACCAGGCACTTGAAGATGTTCCCCATCTTCAGGTGTCTGATGAAGTGGGATTTTTTTCCCAAGAAAGCTCATGCAATAAATAAATTTGTTGGTCTTTAAAAGTGCCATAGGCCTCTTTGTTTAGCTGAACTAGACCAACATGGCTACCCCTTTGGAATTTTTACCTGGTGGGTGTTGTTCAGGAATGCAGAATGTAGGTAGAATGCCAGTACGTAGTCAGTATTTATAACTTTCAGTATAAAAAGGATACATGCATATAAACAAGATAATCATACTCAGCTAATCATAACTTTCCCATTAGCACCTTACACAATACAGTACATACAAGATTTGTTGTAGTTGTCTAACTGGCAGCAACAATGATGTGCATGGTCATACTTCAATCATATACCACCACAATATGGAAACACAAAAATGTGGAGGTCCAAAGGGGAAGCCATGTTAGTCTAGTCCAGCGAAACATGCAATAAATAAATTTGTTAGTCTTTAAAAATGCCACCAGACTTCTTCTTAGAATGTAGGGTGTTCAGGTGTATTTCCTTATCAACAGAATTAGTGAAAATTGAGCTCAGTGAATACTAATATCCCTGTTCACCTCATTTTCCATGCTTTGCACCGACTCCACCATACACAGTGTGAATTCACAGACTACTCAGCTCCACACTAAACTCTCTTAATTTCAGCATAACCAACCACAAAGCGTGCTGCTAGTTCCTCACAATTACATCCAGTTCTGACCTTGGCTGGATTAAGAATTGTCCCTGAGAAAGGAGCACAGTGACGAAAGCTAAATAATATGATGATTATACACGACAAGGTATGTGGCTGTAGTTAAGGTGGTATGCCTGAATGTAATTGTGAGGGTCTGGAGGTTGTAGCTGGGTTTGTGTTAGAAATGAAAGGGAGCTGATTGTGCTGCAGAAGAGTGTATGTGTTGTACAAGTTATGGATAGAACTGCACTTAGGCTTTTTAAAAATATCTCTCTAGGTGCATGACTGCCAGGTGGCAGGCATCTCCTGGGGTGCTCACGCAGTTGGTAGCCCTGTCACTCCTTCCTGCACCTCTGCTGAAATCTCGCATGTCCAGTACAACCCTTTGTACTGTTCAGCCTCCCAGACATCTAGTGCAGGGGTCTGCAGCCTGCGGCTCCAGTGTCCCATTCAACTCTTGGGTTGCCCCCTTGTGGCTTCATGCCCCCCACTGCCATCAGGGGACCCTGCAGGGGACCAGTCCTGGTTCCACTCCCCCCTACCCTCCTGTCAGGGGACCCTGCAGCAGGAACCCTAGCTCAGCTCCCTATCCTTAAGGAACTATGCCCCCCCCCCCCCCCGAAAGATAAGACGAGCCATTCTTAAAAATGGCTTCAGTAACCCGTTGCAGCTCTCACAGCACTTGGCTCTTGAAGGAATTTTTAAAAATGGATTCATGTCTTGTTCAGGATGCCAGTCCCTCAACTAGTGGCAGCTGTGATGACTCCTGAGCAGCAAGTTTCATTGCATTTCCTCCCATGTGACTATGCTCCCTGCAACTTCTGCCAGGAAGGAAAGAATACAGTGAATGCAACAGCAGAGGCAATTACAAAGGGGAGCTGTTGGGGGGAATGGAAGGGAATGAGAGAAAAATGGGGAGATACTGTTTGCCCCGTGAACTGCTAGCCAACCCCCAACACCTGGAACTGCCAACACAAACAGTAAACCTCTTCTCCCTTCTCCAGTCAGTACCGGTTCAGCTGCCTCAGAAATCCCCTACCCAACTGCTCCAGAACTACCACTACCCGCTCCATTTCCCAGGTATCCTCATATGCATCCGCCCTGGGAGTTTCCAACAGCAGCAAATTTCACCCAGCTTCAAGAGCCATGAACCTAAGGTACCTTACATCCAGCTGCCTTGAGAGTTACAACATGCGTGAAATGTTTTTTGTTTTATAATGTATTTAGTGAAAGCTTTTCCTGATGACTTTGACTAATAGGAAGGATTGTAGACTGGAATCCTTCATGTAGTGCAGTAAGATGATATTTTGAATGCTCTATCAGTTCTTGTCTCTCTTGTGAACAGAGAGAACTTATGAAGTAGGACAACAATGAAATTGATCCTTCTGTGCAAAGGTGTAAAACCAGACTAGCTATGGATGCCATTTTGCCTACAGCTGCTGTAGGTTGTGTCCACATATAATGGTTCTCAGGACTGGATGGAAGAGTTAAAGATCACTAGTGACAAACTGCTACTATAAAATGTTTAATTGCATTTAATGCTGTGAGGAAAGGAGTTGGAATCTTACAGTGCCAAAGTAATCTGCTTATTATATCGTGTTTATTTCTCAGAATAGCCATTACTGGTTTTAAAAAGTTTGAAGTTGGCCTCAAACAACAAAAAGTCTTGTGTGTTTTGCAATCAGAGATGAAGCAGATGTTGAGTAAACAAGGGAGTTGATTTGGAAAGGGTCTGATGCACATCTTGTACCTCAATGCAATGATGGGGTGTATGTGTAACTGTGGAGTAAGTCTGGCTGCTGTTAGGTATAATATGAATTGACTGGTTTCCCAGTGTTGGCTGCATCCTTTAGAAACTGAGCCTCAGAGTTTTAAATTAGGCCTTAGTGTTTTAAAATGCTGTCTGCTAGCTTGTCACAGTTTATTTTTAAGAATAAAAAGATGGTTGAATAAAACGTGACGGGTAAAGTTTTCAAGAGTGGCTAAATGATTTAGGAGCCCAAGTCCCATTTTCAAAAATGAGGCAGTTAAAATTAACTAAATTAGTTAAAAAATGAGTTAGTGGCAAGATTTCCAATAGTATTTAGGTATCTAGAAATAAGGTGCCAGTTTTCAAAAGCACATAAGGAGATTTGGTTGCCTACTTTGCAGATCAGTGGAATCTAGGTGGGTGCTTCTGAAAATCACACCAGGTAACGATCAATATCTTTATGTGCCTAAAATACCTTTGAAAATCTGGTCCCTTAATTTAAACTGAAAGTCAATAGGATGTAGGCTTCTAATTAATTTGTGTGTTTCTGAGCATTTTACCTGACATCTGTTTTATTTAAAATGTCATCCTTGTTAAATCTTTGATGTTCATAACCAAGTTTTATCTGCAATTTTTCCATAATCTTCCTCTCTTTAATACAGCGTCACAATATGAGCAGTTATTTTGTTTTAAGGATCATATTCTCCCCCCCCCCCATACTGCTGATTCAATATTTCTTCCTGCTGAGTCAGCCTTTTAATTACATATATGCTCATGTATGTGTGGAGTAAGGTTTGACATGTTACAAAAACTTTGTTCCCTTTTATCATGTGTGCATTGGTACAGACTTGCTTTTTATTGTGTTGATCTTTTTGAATGAAAAGGGAGTTTAAATGCGGGTTGTTTATGGGGTGTGAATAGTGAGAAAAATGGCTTATTTTGCAGATTTCACTCTTCAGAAATAGAAAAGATAGTACTGAGGATGTGTAGGGAAAGGAAAAAGTCTCTTTCTAATATAAATTCCTGAACACCTCTCTTCGCATTTATAGCCTTCAGTTGCCTCCAGTACCTTTCCCTTTTTTACAAATGTAGGTCCTGATTTTATAACACTTTTTCTCATCTGAATGCTCCCATTGGCTCACCTAGGACCACTTTATATGAGTAAATTCCAGATGTGAAAACACGTGAATAAAGGAAGTGGATTTGGGTTCTTGAGGACGAAACCCGCCCCCCCCCCACTTATGCAAAACCCCTGATATTAATGTTACTTTTTTTGTCGTTGTACCAAATACGTCAGTTCTGCTTTACTTGTCTTAACTTTTTTAGGTAAACATCTTGGGCCCTGAAGGAAACTTGTCAGATAGCTTATGTTCAATTTATTTTAGGCTTTATGGCTTGTTTTATGGCTTTGGAGAGCTTTGAGCAGTCAGAGTGATGAATGCTGGCACATATTTTCATTACTAAATACCAGTGTCCAAGTGCAGTGTACATTATCAGTGTGTTTAATATCTAGGTTAATGTGGGGGGAGAGGAGAAGAGAGTCTATATACTATAGTTGTATTTCTTTCATTAATATTCATAAACACTAATCTGCATGTTTGACATCAGTCCAAGACTCATGGGGTAGTACTGCCTTTCATGCTAATAAATGGCCATTATAGAAACATACTGAGTGTCATTTCAACACTGTTAATTCAGTTTGTTCCTAGTAGTTGCTGCTAGCTATTTCTTCATCATGCTCTGGAGCAATATGTCTGACCTAATCTTAAATAAGTAGCAGATTCTGAAGCAGTAATGCTCAACTAATGGTAATTAAAAATTGATTATATTTCTCCTGTATTTTAAAGTTTAGATTTTCAGGCATAAAAACCTAATAAAGCGGAGTTGGAAATTCTCTATATCCCATACAGTTCTGTGGGCTTTTTTTTTTTTTTTGGTGGCATTTTCTCACAGTGGTTTGCTGTTTCCCCTTTCATTTTTCAGAAGAAGTGGACTTGTAATTAATATTCAACAGAACATCTGCCTCAGGAAAAAAATAGGCCGCCTTCATGCACTCACAAAAGAATTTCATAAAAAATTATTTGTTAGCCCCGAACTAGGTGCTGACAGAGTGTATAATTCTAAAACCTTCTTTCTTTTGGAGAATAGCATATAGGAACAAGCTTAATAATGAGGAAGCAAATCAGTTTTATTTGCATTTAGAAAAGATCAAACTCTTCCCACCTGCTCTGTGAACAGAATACCTAGTTATTGTCTTTTCTTCCTCCCTCCCTCTATTAAATTGCCTGTCTGTATCTCCATTGTAGAAGTTGTGTGATCTGCCTGGCAATCAGCTTTTTATTAAGCAGCTTAACATCTAGGGCAGTGGTTTTCAACATTAATGTGTTGCCACACAGTGGTAAAGTGTGTTGGAGAGAGCCAGGGAGATAGCTGGATGTAGCCTGGGGTGGGTGGGCTGGTGTGGCCTGTGGGATCACGACACAATGCCAAGTGTGTTGCAATGGGCAAAAGGTTGAGAAACATTGATCTAGGGAACTCAACATGCACACATTGTCCTGTTCCAGCAGTCATGGTTAGAGAAGACCCAATAAGTGTTCCTTTATCTTTCTTTCTGCCATGCTGTCTAGGAAACATTTTCCTTGCCTCATTTGTGCTCCTTATTTATGTTTTTAGTATATTTTTTACTAGTTTTTATGCTTCATATAGTACAGTATAGTTATTTACTTACCTTCATGGTGATGCAAAAGGCATTTTATTTTCATGAATAAAGTGTTTAAAAAAGCCCAAAGAGGGCATTTTGTTTTTGTGGCTTTTTATAGCCAGGGCAGAACAAACATGCTAGTGATTCTTCAGGGTGATGCTGTTGGAGGAGGTCAGGTTTGCTTAGTTTTTTCTATCTAAGATACCAGTGTAAATTGCTCCAGCGTCCTTAGCCACTCACTGAGAAAAGAAAGAAAGGGCCACAGAGGATTTTTCTGGTTTCTTTGAGTCCTGAGTACCTTTAGCAATGTCTTTTTAAAACAACAATAATAATAATAATAATAAACCCAAAGCAGCATGCCAAGGCAAGTTGTAAATGAATGTGCCTCTTCTGCAGCACCTTCTTCAGGTCCTCCTGTGGTTCCACAGTAGCCAGGCTCAGTTTCCCTTCACCCAGGAGCAGCCATATAAAGCAGCAGATTTGCTGTTGTCCAATTGATCTTTCCAGATTGACTTAGGAGTCGGTCAAGATCTGCTAAGTTGATCTGGAAAGCAACTCAGTAAAACCATCCCCTTAAGTGGCACAGCATTGCATTGATGGAAGCGCATTTTCCATTGGTGGAATATAGTGAAGACGCCACACCGACAGGAGTTAGGAAGTTGATAAGAGTTGTGCAAGCTAATTCCTATTGACTGCCACTGAATTTTACCACCATTGTAGACCTGGCCTTCAAAAGTCTGAGTTTCATGACAGTGCCCCTCCTTGGGAGCCAGTTTATTAACCCAGTTTTTGCTCAAAATCAGTCTCTTTTGTCTCAATCTCTGACTGAGTACAGACCTTCCTTTCCCTGAAGTTTGTCTACTTTGCAGCTTCAAATAAAGTCTCTTTCTGAGGTAGTCTACAGAGACTTTTCCTTTCTGAGGCCTGCCTAATCTTTCACAGTCCCTTTTTTTGAAGGTCTGGTTTCAGTTTTCCCCACCTAATACTGCAACTCTTCTCCCTGTCTTCTGCTTACTTTCTTTTCTATTTGGAGCCTGTGGGATAGCCAGACCACTCTCCGGGGACTTTGCTTTCCACAATCTAAGAATGCAAATAGTGTAGTGGCTAGCACCTCTGCTTAACATGCAGAAGGTCCTGGGTTCAAGTCCTAGGGGGTTGGACGTGATGATCTCATGAGGTTCCTCCCAACCCTATGATTCTATTCTAAGGTTCCCCTTCTGCCTGCCTCAGAAATCATGGCAGAGCTTGGCCCCAGCTCCTCAGCTGCTCAACTCTGTCTCCAGTTGCATTCTCCCATGCTCCTCCCTCTCTGTCTGTGCATTATAAAACACAGGTACTTTCCCTTTCAGTCAGCCAGCAGTAGCCAGATGGTCACAGGTGCCTTCCTTTTCATTCTGTGACACCAATCAAGACATTGAAGCAAAAAACTCCAAAAAGTGTTTTAAATCTAGGCACACTTAGCAAGTTCTGTTATTATACAACGGGGGCCTATTGTCAGGGCCATCAGTACACATAGCCTCTTTGGTTCTGCTGGACTCAGATCCATTAGTTGTGGTTAAGGTTACCACCTGCCCAGTATTTGACCAAACTGGCTGTTTTTTAATTTAAAAAAATAATCTGCTGGGGTTTGTTTACATAGCTCTTTAGATTTCCATTATCATCATAATACTGGTGGATATCCAATGTTAGTTTTTGTCCAGCTAAGATGCTGCAGTGCTCCCACTTCCACAGTTTAAGCAGTAACAGTTTAAAAATACAGCAGCTGTTCGCCCACCAACAGAGAAGCATACTGCACGTGTGTCTGAGAGAGGGTTTGAGGCGCGTGAGCGTGAGGAGACAAGCTGTGTTATCAGTCTTATCTGTATGTGTTGTGTCTCTACATATTATAAGGCACCTTTGAAGTGGGAAGGGGAGCTTATGCAATTGGTGTGAGCGCTGTGTTTGGTGACAGTCTACACAAATGAATGGCCAGTTCGGTGAGTGGGAGAACTGATTTGAGGTAGGAGCAAAAAGATGTGGGGTTAATGGGTGAGATGGTCATCAGTATGGAAGATAATGTCACTGCTGCTAAGCATAGGAAATTATGAAGAAAAATAGACTGAAAGCTAGGAATTAAAACTAGAGTGGTGGCAGGGAGAGGAGACAAGGTGAAAAGAGCTGGAAAGAGTGCTGCCCACAGGAAGAGTAAGAATGAGGTGGAGCTGGAAGCAGCATGAGCAGGAGAAGCTAGGCTGGACAAACCAACCACATTTCTTTTGGAAATGTTTCTTGGTACAGAGTGCAAGTAGAAATTAAGTTGCTCTAAGACACTGCAAGTGCTGAGGAGTGCAAGCTGCCTCTGAGAGCCTGGAGATGGCAGGAGCAGGAAGTGACGACCTCATGGGTGGCTGTGATGTTTTTTGGAGATGGGGCAAGCATTCCACAGAGATGTGATGAGGGAGGGTCATAAGGCTAGAAAGGGAAAGACAAGCAGGGCAGAAGTCGTGATGAGAAGTTGGACCAGAGGACCAGATTTGGGGCAGATGTCACTAGAAGTGAGGGGGGACATGGTTAAGGAATGCTGGATTTATGTGTGTGACAGGCTGCACCCCAGATCCAGTCCAGTGTGCCTCTGTGACCTCCCAATTCCCACTCCTGAACCCCAATTCACCCTGCTTTGCCAAGTGACCATTCACTCCTGAGTCAGTCCACTCCAGCCTCTCATGTGCAATCGGTCCCAAGCAGTGGGTGTGTGCTGTCTGGCTACTTCAGGGATGGTCCCCCAGCGAGCACCCCCGGCCCCAGTTACCACACCAGGAGCCACTGTATAGAGATTGGGACCCACTCCCAACCACTATATGCTCTAGTCCATCCATTTAACAAAGAAATGGATTGTGCCCAGCCTTCTTCACTCACTCTCTAAAGATCACACAGTTTTAGAAAAAACAACTAAGTTTATTGATCAGACTATAATGCTAAGTGAGAATGTGGGCAATTGAGGCAGAATCACAAAATAAATGAGTCGGGAGAGACCACAGGAAAATAAAAGGTAAAACATGCTTTCTATCTTAATATCTCTACGTAAACTGACCTTGTAGCTCCAGTTCATGCTCAAGGTGTTCGGCTGTCAGATGTCTGCAAGACCAGTCTCTGCCAAAGACCAGGCAGGGCCCAGATCTTGCTTGAAGTTGTTTCAAGATGGAAAGTCTCAGCTAAAAAAGCCTGACTCTTTCCAATTGTTTTTCTTTGTTCCCAGACCCCCATGGCCCCTCCCTTTCTGGGCAGAGGTGATCCCTTTGTCTCTTCCCAGCCACCTCAATTAGCATATCTTTGTCTCCTTCAGGTGCTTAAAAAAACAAGGAGTCGTGTGGCACTTTAAAACTCACAGATTTATTTTTCGCATGAGCTTTTGTGGGAGGAAATCCCAATTTGTCAGATGCTTCGAAGATGGGTGAACTTACAGAATGGAATGAAAATAAATGCAAGGGGGTGTAAAACATAGGATCAGGTCATACAGTAACAGCAAATCAGAGCAGTAATTAGGTTCAAACCATGGGAAGCCTGAAGTCAAATTACCTATTGTAATGGGAAAAGAACCCATAGTCTCGATGAAGTCCTGCTTTCACAGAATTTAGCTTGCATATTAATTTGAGTTCAGCTGTTTCTCTTTGAAGTCTTGATGTCCCAGCCACATCTCTGACGACAGTCGTTAACAAATCATTTATCAAGTGATTAGAAAGATGGAAGTGCTCAGCAACTGGTTTCTTTGCTTTGTGATTTCTGGTATCAGCTCTATGTTCATTTATTCTTTTGCGCAGCGATCCACCTGTTTGTCCAATGTATAAGGTGTTGGGTGGGGTGTTTCTTGCACATGATGGCATAGATCACATTAGTAGATGAGCAGGTAAATGAGCCTTTAATGGAGTCTGCTTGCTGTTGAGAGAGAGCTCTGTCTGTCCCCCTCCCCCTGAGCCATGTTAAACATGCTTCATGTCTGAGCACACACATGAAGTTGTAGGAAATGTGATATTGTACCACTCCAGTGGAATAGGTTATGAGCATACATGAAGAAACATTGCATGTTGTACCTGGCAACAAAAATCATACAATCAAAGTGAACAGGAAAATCATATAGATTATACCTCGGGGTATACAGATGTGCACCCTGTGGCAATGTGGTTGGGAAGAGAGTAGAGATGGGGAGGAGAAAAAGAGTTAAGTAAATCTGGTAGGAGCTGTAGTGGGAAAGGGGAAACCATGCAACTGGTGAATTTCAGGATTTGTCTTGGTGACTTCAAAACAGCTCATTGATTTGTTAACTGAACTCAAGTAGTTTGCTGATCTACCTTTTTGTCCTAAATCTCTTGTCACAATTGGGATGCTGCTGTGATAGTATCAAGAATCCCATTAGGAGAAAACAATTGTAAGGACTGCAGAGACTGTATCATTCCTGTCAGTAACCTAACAACATTAATAATAACAAATGGACCTGTGCCAGATGGCTGGATCATTAATTGCTATTTGCTTACAGGGTTTCTAAAACAAACAAACTAAACCTCAGTCAGAACTGAGAACCAGCTTATTTGAGTCTTCTATAACTTTTAACATTTTTCTTATAGATAAATAGGTGTTATTTGAAGTTCAGTATTAATCTGTTCTTCAGTATGCAGCTCAACAATGGCATAGTGAGAAACTGTCACTTATAAAACACTGGTATCCATCAGTTCAAACAATTGATGTAGATGTAGTCACTGTGTCTAATAGAAATAAAGTCACTGTAATGGAACTTTGTCACAGGATCAGTGTCTCCTGTTTTGAGGGGGAAAAAAAACACAACCCTCAGCTTTGCACTCATATAGCATCAGTAAACCATATAATTCAATTCAATTGACACAGCCTCTTAAACAGAACTCCGTATGATGTATTGTGGGAATATCAGTAGCAACATATTTGAAAAAAAATAACTGGCATGTGAGAATGATCAGGAACATTCTAGGCATTAGGTTTTCTAGTGAGTAGAGACAGGAATAAATCAGCTATGAGAGTACAGACATTGTAGGATATGATCATTGTTAAATGTTAGATTTATAGATTTTTGTACTGTTTGGATCGGGTACTTACGCAGTCACTTTGCGCTCACACCCTTCTTCTTCAGTGGGGCGTTGCACAGAGGATGTTTCCAAGCGTTGGTCCCTTTTGAGTCCAGACAGGCACTCTCAGTAGCATGCATTTTGCCTCCATTCCATGTTCAGAGGTACTCACCTCTGTGTGTCTGGTTTTTTGTGGCTTTTGTTTTTTTTGTTTGTTTGTTTTCTTAAGGGCAGATGACACACCACTTCTCCAAATAAGGTCATTTGTTTTGGGTTCTCAACCTGATCCTCACAAATTATTTCTTGGGCCCTGTGATCATCAGATCAGTGTTCTTCGGTTCTTTTTTCTGAAGATGCTGTTCTTGGGAGCTATTTAGTCAGTGAGATGAGCAAGGGGGCACTCTCCTTACTTTAACCTTCAGTAAATTTTTCACAGAGGCCCTTACGCAGCAAATCAGTTGAGCAGGTGCAACACTTTAAATACTCAGATGGGACTGTTCATGTGCTCAGTTATGCACACACTAACCGTGATGTGTTGGATTGCTTCTAAAACAAGATTGGGATCAGTCAAAATCACTATGTTCTCCTTTCTTGTAGAAGTGTCTCTGAATTCTGTTTCCAGAGCCGAAGAATCTTAGTGTCTCCCTACTCTGGCTTTAAAAAAAATAACTTACCCACATATTTAAGCTAGGGTCTTTGTATCCAGACCCCAAGAACCATATTGATTTTTAACTAGGCATCCTAAAGGAACTTTATTTCGGTTTACGAGTGGAATTGTGGAGTCTTACTTTGTCAAGAAAAGATCATTGCTTTCCTAAAAGCTAACTCTTGGGACAGAGAAAACAGATGTGTTTCAACAGGATTATACCAAGCAACAAGATAGTCTTCTCCATCTTTCCACTTTTTCAGATATTATGGTGTATGTATATATAGCTTCATATATGGGTGAGGCAGATGGGTTTGGCAGGTTTCCTTTCTAAAGTCATCTAACCCTCTCTCTCCATTGGCACCGAAGTATGGTCAAGGGTAATTTCTTAATTTTTAGTTAATGTATGAACTCCTGTGACAGTCTAATTATTGAAAGGGAACTAAGTTTGACTCTTTTAATACATTAATATTAATGTGTTAGTTATAGTTACTGCTGGATAATTCAATTAGATTTCAGGGGTAGAATGTTCACAAGTAAAAGCCCTTGGCCCTTGAGATCCTCCACTAGAATGTCCTTTCCTGGTTCCTATCCCAGATGTCTGACAGAGAAGCAGAAACCACCCACTAAGTGTTCCCTCTTTACCCCAGTTTTGTTGGAATGTGTCTGTGTGCTGAAAAAAACCTATAGTTGTCCTTTAAAATGTAACTAATAGCTTCTCCAAAAAGAGTTTATCAGAAGTCATGTATGTCTTAAAAAACAGCACGATAGTTATTCACATAGGGTATGTCTGGAAGGGAATCTATTTTAGTGTCATGTTTAACAATTAGAATTTATTTTTAAAATTGTAATGTTGAGAATAGCAAAATGCAAATCACCAACACAGGAAATCAGACAACAGAGATACTCTCCAATCTTGTCTAGAAAATTGCTGTGGCATGTTGTCTGTAACAAAGGAACAAAAATATAAACAACATTGAATGATATACAGCTCCGGCTTAAATATTACATTTTAAATTTTATGTTTAAATATTTCTGTAGTCAGCTCTAGGCACTTGCAAACTCCATGGCCTCTGAGAAGTAAATTTTTGATTTTCAGCATAATAGTGTTTTCTAATAGTGTCTTCTAATATTCAAACAACCCTGAATAGCAGCACCTTCCATCAAAATTCCATGGAAATACATGTGTAAGAGCTGTTGCTTGATGTTTAACGTTCTAGCGAAATAGTCCATAATAAGATGGTTACACATAAAACAGCTCCCTTTATAACTTTTAATGGTAGCTGCATAGTCTTTAGGGACAACGTTGATTTCACATAGAATAGTATCCTGTTAACCCATAGCTCAGATAAACCTTTTTAAATAAATACCTCAATATAAAGTAAGTAGAAGGGTATTTTTAGTGCAACAGTCTACAGATATTGAAGTAAATGCAAACAAATCCTGTGTGTGGGTGGGTGTGTTTTTTTTAAAAATCAGGTAGCAGACATTGTTGCCATTAAATGACTGCATTTGAAATGCACCAATTTATATTGAATCAGAAGGAATTATTACTAAAAAGGTTCTGCAACAGTATGTACATGTATTTTATGTTATGTAACTTTAAATTCTTCTTCGAGCAGTGCTCCCGACTGCTCCACTTCAGGTGTTCACGCTCCGTGGCACCCCCGTTCGGAGATTTTTCCCAGCAGTGGCTCACGCAGCGGGCAGTTGACAGTGGCGTTCCTTTCCCGCCGTTGGTGACGTCAGCTGCTCGCACTGCCCGCTGCCGTTTCTCCTCAGTCCCTTTCTACCGCCCTGGACTCCGGACGGAGTCGGCGGTGGCTCCCCAAGAAGACCACAGATATCCAAAAAAAAAAAAAAAAAAGAACAACAACAACAACTCAAGAAAGAGCTGAAATCACTGTCGGGGTGAAATTGACGAACACCTCTGATCAGCGCTATGCCGAGCTCAGCCAGCTTCAAGCGCTGTGAAAAGTGCCGTGAGGCAATGCCTGCCTCAGACGGTCATAGTGCCTGTGTGAAGTGCTTGGGAGAAGCACATATTTCACACAAGTGTGGCCACTGCAGGAGCTTGTCAGCGAGAGCCAGAAAGGAGAGAGAGCGAAAGCTTAAACTCCTCCTGTTGGAAGTCTCCCTGAGACCAGCGTCTGACCCCGGTGCCTCTCCTCACGCTGGTGAGGGAGCGCGCAAGCGAGCATCCGCTGAGTCTTCCCCAGTATTAAAGAAAAAACAAAAAGGAGAAGAAATTACCTATAAGAAAAAGCACCGCAGCTCAAAGCAGGTGCCCAGTAACCCGGCGGAGCCGGAGATTTACAAGAGCAGCTCTGCGCTGCTGACGGCTCCGCTCCAGCTTCAAACGCCGTTGACGGCTGTCACGGCGCCGACCTCCGTACCGACGCTTGCGGTGCCTGTCACTTCACCGGTACCCAGCGTGTCTGTGGCACCGTTCCCAGCACCGTTGCCTTTGTCCATGTCGGTACCGGATTTTCAGAGTCCTCAACCAGTCATTTCCCTTGACAGCCAGAAGTCAGCACAGCCACTAGCTGGGCAGATACAGACATCGCCTCTAACTCTGACAGCTACGACCAAGGAAGTTGGTCCAAGTCAAGGGCATACTAAGCATAAACGCAAATCAAGGCACGTGGAGCTGACAGACGATCTGTCTATACATTCCTCACCCATGTCGCCTTTATTTCAAACAGATTCGTCAATTACAAGTCAGTCATCTGCATCGCCTTCAGCCTCTACATTATCGATATCAGCTAGTCCCTCACCGAGTCACTCACCTGTGCCACAGGCAGCGCCAACTATAACCAACGCTGCCAATGTTGCTGTTCCCTGGCTCTACCCCCCATGGGTGATGCCCCCACAACAGGGTGTAAATTACTTACCATGGCAATACAACCTGCCACTACTATCGAGCGCTCCTTTTCCAGCGCCTGTGCAGGCTCAGCATCAGCCTTTGGCAACGACAAGGGCAGTGCCAATCACTGCAATGGCAATGCCAGACAACCCCTCACCAGACACAAGTTCTCAGGACAAGAAGGATGACAGCAGACAGTTTAAAGAGCTATTTAAAAGGGCAGCTGAAGCCATGGAGATTTCCCTACAGGATGCTCAGCCCTTGCAACATAAGTTGTACAAGATACTACAGACCACGGGGTCACACAAATTAGCTCTCCCGATGGACGACGGGATTATGGACCCTGCAAATAAAATCTGGCAGGCACCATCATCAGCTCCTCCAACAAGCAAAAATGTCGATAAGAAATACTTCATCATGCCTAAGGGGAATGAGTTTCTTTTTACACATCCCCAACCAAACTCACTGGTAGTGGAAGCAGCGAGTCACAGAAACAGACAATCGAATCGCAAATTCTCTTTTAATAACAGGGAAAACAGGAAATTGGATGCATTGGGGAAGAAAGTGTATACATCAGCAGCATTACAACTGAGAATAGCCAATTATATAGCTTTGCTAGCAAATTACACTCATGAGTTATACACTAAATTGAAAGACTGTGCGACATCAATTGCGCAGGACAAACAAGAACAGTTCAATGCCCTTTCCACTGAGGGACTATTAGCGGCCAGAATAGCCCTTCAAGCTTCTCTCGATGCTGCAGATGTTGCAGCCAGGACATTAGGAACAGCAGTAGTGATGCGTCGCGCTTCCTGGCTTCATGCAGCAGATCTTCCCAAGCAGATGCAGACGATAATTGAGGATCTCCCCTTTGACAGAGATCACCTGTTCGAAAAGACAACAGACCAGGTTATGCACGGGTTGAAAGATTCTAGAGCAACTTTAAGAACACTGGGGATCTACCCCATGCAATACAACCGCACTTTTTATAAGAGTCAACCTGCTGGCTACAGACACATACAGAGACAACCTAGCAGAAGAGGTGATTCCTATAGAAATAGGACGAGACAACCGCGCAGGAGCAGACAGGGAAGCCAGGCATACCAAACACCACAACCTGGCAACATAAAACATCAAATTTGAAGGTCAGGTCGAGGGACCGGCCAATCCACAGGATCAACATGTTACTCAAACGCCATCTTACAACCTAATCTTCCGCAACAGATTGCAACCATTCCTCCAAGTCTGGAGGCAGATAACATCAGATCGATGGGTCATAGAGATTGTGCAACATGGGTATTCTATCCCATTTACTTCCAGACCCAGATACCAACCCCCTTCCCCGTCCCTTTTCAGGGACCCCGCTCATGTACAACATCTCTGGGTGGAGATTCAACATTTACTGCACATAGGCGCGATCGAACATGTTCCCATCGAGCAAAGGGGAAGGGGATTTTATTCCCCGTACTTTCTAACAGAGAAGAAAACAGGGGGATGGAGACCAATACTCGACCTCAGACGTCTCAACAAATATATTCAAGTAAGGAAGTTCAAGATGGTGACTTTGCGCAACATCCTTCCTGCTCTTCAACAATTCGACTGGCTGGTATCCCTCGACCTAAAAGACGCATATTTCCATGTATCCATACGCCCACCACACAGACGGTTCCTAAGATTCCAATTCCTACAATACCATTTTCAATACACGGTCCTTCCATTTGGACTTTGCACAGCCCCCAGAGTATTCTCCAAGATCATGGCTCCTATAATAGCATTTCTACGACGGAGACACATAGAGATATTTCCGTATCTAGACGATTTCTTAATAAAGGCTTCTTCACAACAGCAGGTGGTTCAGGACCTAGAGACCACCATCAAACTAATTCTGTCACTAGGTCTGAACATAAATTACGAAAAGTCAACTCTCTCTCCAACACAACGAATACATTTCATCGGAGCACGAATCGATTCGGTAGTACAAGCAGCATTTCTACCGACCGACAGAGTGCAGAACCTGCAACAACTAGCGTTCAGTATTCAAAATTCAACCGTGGTATCAGCACACACAGTGATGAAACTGTTAGGGCATATGGCAGCAACCACTTATCTAGTGAACAACGCTCGGTTGCACATGCGCCCACTACAACTCTGGTTCCTCAGTCATTTCAAGTGGGCGAGGCAGCCTCTTACAACTTTATTAGTGGTTCCTCACATTGTCCGAGACTCACTGTCTTGGTGGACGGACCAAGGGAACCTGACGCAGGGGGTTTCCTTCAGCCCACCCCAACCTCAAGTGACTGTCACAACAGATGCTTCCCTCCTAGGATGGGGAGCACACTGTCAAGGGCAAACTGCTCAAGGGAAATGGTCCATGTGAGAACGGTCCCTGCACATCAATCTTCTGGAGTTGAGGGCAGTTCGGAAGGCGTGCCTGCAGTTTCTGCCACTGATAGCAGGCAAGAATGTGACAATCCGCACAGACAATACGTCCTGCATGTTTTATGTCAATCGTCAGGGTGGCACCAAGTCCCACTCACTATGTCTGGAGGCAATGTCTCTTTGGGATTGGTGCATCACTCACGAAATATCTCTCCATGGGAGTTATCTCCCGGGGAAAGAGAATGTATTAGCGGAGTCCTTAAGCCGACTGTTCCCGGAGCAACACGAATGGGAGCTTCGGGACGATATTACCCAGGCTATTTTTGCCAAGTGGGGTCGACCAACCATGGACCTGTTCGCCACAGTAGCCAACAAGAAATGCAGTCGCTATCGTTCTCGGGCGGGAATAGGCCCGAATTCCAGCGGGGATGCATTCCTCACCCATTGGGGGGGATCACTTCTTTACGCCTTCCCACCGATTCCGATGATCTCCCGCACGCTCCACAAAATACGACAGGACAGGGCAACTGTGATTGTGATAGCTCCAGCTTGGCCTCGTCAACCGTGGTACTCACTACTAGTGAAAATGTCCAAAACGTCACCCATCACATTACCCATGGTAAAAGACCTACTGTTTCAGGACCACGGCAAACGTCTCCACACCAGTTTAGACCGACTTCACCTAATGGCGTGGAACCTCGATGGTTCGACCATACAGAGCTCCAGTGCTCCGAGCAGGTGCGCAACATCCTCCTAAATAGTAGGAAACCATCTACAAGAACTTCTTACCTGCAGAAATGGACTCGATTCGCGTCCTGGTCTATTGATCGAGGGGTTCAACCGGTGAGGACTCCCATCTCAGAGATCCTGGAATATCTGCTGCACCTGCAGGGAAAAAATCTCACGGCTAACACGATCAGAGTGCACCTAGCAGCTATCTCTACTTTTCATGACCACGTAGATGGTGTATCAATATTCGCCCATAGGGTAGTTAAGAGGTTCATGCAGGGACTATACAACCTATTTCCACAGGTTCAGCCTCCTGCAACACCTTGGGATCTTACCTTGGTCCTGAAGGCACTGACTAGACCACCATTTGAGCCTCTGGCCTCTGTCTCGATGTTGCACCTCTCCATGAAAGTGGCATTTTTAGTCGCAATCACGTCGGCGAGGAGAGTCAGCGAACTAGCGGCTTTAATGGCCTATCCACCGTACACAATCTTCTACAAAGATAAAGTATCCCTACGATTACACCCTAAGTTCCTCCCTAAAATATCAACATCCTTTCACATTAATCAAGTAATAAACTTACCTGTCTTCTACCCAAAGCCTCATTCCACACCATGGGAGAGTGTCCTTCATACCTTGGATGTCAGACGAGCCCTAGCATACTACTTGGAAAGAACAAAAGGGTTTAGAAAATCGGCACGGCTATTTGTCTCCACTACGGAGACAATTTCGAAACAGAGACTATCCAAGTGGATAGCTTTATGTATTCGTACAGCCTATTCAATTCAACAGGCGACTCCACCTGATACAATCCGTCCGCATTCCACTAGGGCTATGGCATCATCCATAGCATTCATTAACAAGATTCCACTTCATGTAATTTGTCAGGCAGCTACGTGGGCCTCTGATGACACGTTTGCTAAACATTATGCATTGGAAAATATTACAGCCTCGGATACTGCCCTGGGGCAAGCAGTACTCCACACGGTTCAGAGGGCAACCCCAAAGTGCCCACCGCCATAGCATGACGACTGCTTTGAAATCACCTGAAGTGGAGCAGTCGGGAGCACTGCTCGAAGAAGAAATGGAGGTTACTCACCTTCGTGCAGTAGCCGAAGTTCTTCGAGATGCGTGCTCCCGACATGCTCCACTACCCACCCTCCTCCCCTCTACTTCGGGGGTTTCTTTTTCTCTCTCGTTACAGGATACTCTCGGGGTAGAAAGGGACTGAGGAGAAACGGCAGCGGGCAGTGTGAGCAGCTGACGTCACCAACGGCGGGAAAGGAACGCCGCTGTCAACTGCCCGCTGCGTGAGCCACTGCTGGGAAAAATCTCCGAACGGGGGTGCCACGGAGCGTGAACACCTGAAGTGGAGCATGTCGGGAGCACGCATCTCGAAGAACTTCGGCTACTGCACGAAGGTGAGTAACCTCCATTTCCCCTAAAAAGACAACAAATGTACATTCAGTAGTAAAAAGTCAAAAGTTTCATAAATTTAAATCATGTGATAATCTCAGTGGCTAATGAAAAATAGTAACTTCAGTGTTAAGACCAACTTTTCCAGCATATTGGCTTAACAATAAAAAACAAAGAGACCTGTGGCACTTTTAAAGTCTAATAAATTGATTTATCTCATGAGTTTTTGTGGAAGAGATCCTACTTCGTCAAATGCTTGAAAATGGAAAAAAAAAATAGCGTAGGAAGGAAAGATAAATGCGGTGAAGTGCTTACAATGTTCATCTTTTAAACGAACAGCAGGTCAGCACAGGGCTGGCCCAAGGTTTTTTTCGAGCCGTAGGCACCTATGATTTTGCCCCACCCCCGGTGGTGGCCTGGGTCTTGCAGGCCAGGTGGTGGGCTCTCCCTCCCCCTTCTCCTACCCCCCCCACCTGACCGAGCCAAGTAGGGGACTGGGCTGGCTCTGGCAAAGTGCTGGACCCAGTTGGTAGGCTGGACTAAGGCGGGCCAGCCAAGGGATGTGGGCTGAGTGGCAGCCCACAGACCACTCAGGTTAAGCCACAGGCTGTCCCGAAGCCAGTGGGCTGCAGGCTGGCCGAGGGGCCCCTATCCCCTTTCATCCCCCCAGCCAGTTCCTAGTCCCCCTCCCTCAATCCTGTCCCTACCCCGCCCCCCCATTTCTGGGGAGCGGAGCCAGCTGAAACAGTTTCCTGCCTTGCTCTGCCCTGGGCTATGCACCTGGGCGGAGCAGGGCAGGAAATTTAAAACAGGCAACTGGCCCCAGTCCAGTAGCCCTGGGCTCCCCTTACTGTCTGATACCATAGGCGATTGCCTAGCTCACCTCGATGGTAGGACCGGACCTGGGTAAGCATTAACTGTGACTTGCACGTTTCTTTCTGTGTAGGGAACCACTTCCAAGAATTGTTGTCAGAAATGAATATTTCCCTTGATTTAAAATAAGAGATGCTCACCGAAGTTGTATAATTGGGGGAAAATAATTTCCATTTTTTTCATGACTTTGTGAGAGCTTCTGTGCTTTGTGCTGACCATGGTAGTCAGAATTTTACTTCCCTAACAAAATGTGGCATGCCCAGCTTTGCATAACTCATAGCATCTGAACGCAATACTGAATATACTGTAACTTGTCTTTTTACCGTAGTATCTAGAGAAGCCTAGTTTCTTGCATCACACAGTTTGACTTGGGGAAGAGATTAATGATTCAATAATTAAATACTGTTTCACTCTAAGGAAAATCAAGAAATAGACTTTACATTGTAATACAAATATGCTAAGTGTTTCCAGGGGCTTAATGCCCAGATTTGAAGCCTGTGAGGATCTGCCTATCATTTTAGTTCATTTTTCTTTTAGGGTTGTATTTCTCTTTCTTTAGGAAGTTCCAAACTAGCTGTGTCACATTGTGTGTTCTGTACACTCAAATTGGCACAGAAAGATGGAGACTGCTGCCATAAATTAGGTCAGTAAAACTGAAGTGTATAGTACAAATATTTACTGACTGAGCTAAGGAAAAAAAAGTCAGACTGGGGAAAGGAAAATTATGTTTCAGTATTTGGAAATAAAGCTGTATTATAGTGATTTCAAAGCAAGACCAAAGCATTAAAAATAGATGAAGATGTGAAAAACAGCTTATGTTTTAGACTGTGAGAAGGAAAACAATCAAAGTATGACTATGTAGAAAACAAGTAAGAGGGCTCATTAGGTAGAATTACAGGGGAAATTTAATGTTTTTATATTGACCTCTCTTCTTGACTTTTGAAAGCAAAAGAATGTTTTTAAATAACAGCACTTAACAGACATGAGTAAATTCTGAAATAGCAATACTTTATCAGTTTGAATGGTGCAAACCTTACAACAAAGCCCGTTTGTCTTATCCACCAAGGATTTTAAAAATGTTTTCCTCTGAATTCAGACGGTTAGAGACTTCCGAATAACAACATTGTCAAAAGTCGGAAGAATGCTAGCAAGGCCAATTTACACTGTGCCTGATGGTTGGAAAAAGTATCTCAAGTGAAAATGTGAAAAAACAAATAGGACATTTTGGTGCAGTAAGTCAATAATATAATCAAAGAAGCAGCAACGTTTAAAGACATATGAGAAAATGGAAAAATGCCAGGTCTAATTTAAACTGATCTGTAATAAATACATCCATAGGAAAATGTTCTCCCTGAGTTACGCCAATGCTTTACCATAAGAAACGCTATCTACTACAGACGTGATCCTGCAGGTAAACTTTTAGAAATATAGAGTACAAGCATTTTGTGAATTTTTCTTTGTGTTGTAATTTTTAGGTTCTGAGCAAAGGCGCTTTTTAATAGCAGTGAAGTTCAGTTTTGCAGGAAATAATGTATTGGCATTTTTGTTAAGACCCAGTATTGTTATCTGGAGCTTTATAGCTTGACAATAAAAATTAATTCTGAAACTTGAAATTAATGCTGAAACTTGAAATTCAAATTATTTGTTATTTGGAGTGCACTAAGAATGTAGGGATCACATCAGCCACAAGAAATGTTCTCAGCCTCAGCTCAACTTTTGCACCAGACTATACCTACAGTGAATGTTTTAATGGTGAAACATCTACCCGCAAAGTGAGTGGTTTTTTTTTTTGATGATGTTTAAGCAGCCTTTTTATAGATGCCCAGATCCCCTGATAGCAAAGTTGTACTGTGTTGTTTCATGTAGAGGTACCAATGTCTAGCAGATGGAGCTTCAGAACTTAATGGACCATTAAGGTTAATGTGCAAAATACTGTGAAGAATAGCCTTTTTGAAGAGTGATGTGTTGCTCAGAAGATTCTTTTTATATTGTGGTATGGAAATTGTGGCAATGGATTGAAATAAGCTTCCCAAAAAATTAAGTAAGCATTTTCATTTCTCTGTGCTTATCGAAACAATTTATTGTCACTGGAACAATTTAACAAAAGTTGTGATGGAATCTTTGACTTATGCTCAACTGTAGGTGTGTCTGTGTCACTGTGCTTGCCAATAGAAGAATTTTGGTATCAGTATCCACTGTCAGCCTGTAGAGATGCTGATCTCTTCATGTACTTTGCCCTGATGCTCACTAGCATTGTATGGAGGAACCCTCCTTGGTTCCTTCTCAGCTGCTCCTAGCTAGAGATAGAGCTTTAGCTGTCTTCTAATGGAACATGGCTTTCTGTAGAATCGCCATTGTTTTTTTTACTTTAGCTACTTTTAGAGCTTTGTCTTCACTCCTTTATTCTTCTATTTAATAAAGAAAAAACTTTTTGTACAAGATAATTGCCAACCCGTTATCTGGGGATCCCACTTGACAGGCTTCACTGGCTATCGAGAAGTCTTTCGATTCCAAAGAGTCTGTCCCAGTGCCTGATGGACATTCTCAATAAGTCTGTTTTCTGGGAGAGAACTGCTTCCCCCAGAAGTTCCTGGATCCAGAAGTGATAGAGAACTGAGTCTTAAGCTCCTTCTAATGGAAGGGAACCTCCAAGCAACCTCAGAGCCATACCAAGACTCCAGATGACAGGAATCCTAATCTCAGCCTTCCACATCTAAGGGGTTTGAATCTAAAAAGACAACCATGAGCTACTTCTGAAAAGAGGGCCATGAGTCCTAACAGCGAGCCACAACCAAACAAAAGCTATCACTGACTCATTTGGTATCATTGGTAATAATGGCACCACAGTCATGTTAATCTGGTACCCAGCACTCTCACAGTGCTTCCAACAGCTCATGACGGGCTTCCTATGAATCTGTTGCTTATAGGCGAGGAAACATTGCTACTGATTGGGCAAGAGAAACCTAGAGAATCCTTTGGTATGGATGTCAGCATTGGTGCCCACTCAGCATTCCAGACACCAGTTGCCCACTCAGTCAGGACTGCGTCACCAACTCCTTTGACGCAGGCATCTTGACCATGACAGTGGCGCCACTGGACTTCTAGTATCTGACAGATGTTTGTCCCCCAAACCAGACTCATTTCTACTCAGTAACACTGTCTAGATGCACTAGCAACATCGTACCGTGCACTGCAATTTGTGTATGCTGAATCAGTGAACAAGAGGACATGTTGCTAAGATCCAAAAGGGTAGATGTGTTAGTCTAGTTCAGTAAAACAAACAGGGAGTCCTGTGGCACTTAAAGACTAAAAAAATTATTTTTTTGTATGAACTTTTGTGGGAGAAAATCCCCCATCTTCAAAGTATCCGAAGAAGTGGGATTTTTCTCCCACAAAAGCTCGTGCAGAAACTAAATTTGTTAGTCTTTAGGTGCCACAGGACTCCTTGTTTGTTTGTTTTTCAAGGGGGCATGTCTCCGTTTGGTCTTCTCATCCAATCTACTCTACCATTACAGGTGTGACTCTCTGACCCTCGGTCTCCCTGGAACAGGCTGCCCTGCTACCAACCACTGGGACCTTTCCCACTATCTCGATGGCTGTAGAAAAGAAAATATAATACACAAGCTTTGTTCAAGCCTAGGTCATCACACTATTCATCCCAACCTTTGTATGAATCCCAAAGAGAGAAGTCTAGGTTCTCCAAACAAACATTTGGGCCATTAACCTACTTTTCACATCCATACACCTCAAAATGACAGTTTTGCAGGTGACGGAGGTGCTATCAGACCAGTTTCTTCAATAACATATAACTCTCTCTCTCATCCCTTGTGGATGCTGTCTCTCCCATTCTGCAGTATCTGAGAACAGCTAACCCCAGGGTTGGCAACCCCAAAGATGATAAGAGCCATTTTAAAAAATTCTTTCAATAATCAAGCGTTTGACAGCTGCAATGGGTGTAGTCTCCTGGTGGGGAGAGCTGGACCAGGGTGCATGCCGCAGGACCTCCTGGTGGCAGAGGGGTCCTGGGGTCAAGAGCAACAAGGGGCAGCCAAGGAACTGCATGTAGCTCAGGAGCCACAGGTTGCAGAACCCTGAGCTAACTCCTGACAGATAGATGCCGGAGATTGGGATGACTATTCCATACATTACAGTTGCTATGCTGGCTCTCCTCCTCTCAGAGATCCCTGTGTATTGGAGTAGCTGCACTAGTACCCCAGTGTGAATCCCCAGAGCAGGGCCAAGGATTCATCCATGGAACTTTTTTGGAGTAGAAGGTGGTCAAAAAGAAGGTTTTTGTGGCATCTTGATTGCCTTCTGTTTTTTATTCATATTTTCACCTACCGGCATTGAGTTTTACTTTTAATTCTACGTCAGAAGTTTGCCAAACTTTCTCTTTTCCCTTTGTTGTTCAGCAGACTATGTGGTGGTTCTTTCCTTGACTGTTGCTCTCTACTCTCCACCCGGAGATGGCTGGAATTCAGTAGTAAAGTAATTCATATATGTATAGAGCTACGATCTCTTGGCATGAAAGGTGACCTCTGTTTTGGTGTCAGTAGTGGTTTTAAACAAGCACTACAGAAAATGGCTAAAACCAGAACTCTGAAAGAAGCCGGAAACTTGTATAACCCTTTTCCTGTAATAATTCTTTAATCTTTTGATGGCCTCACTATGCAAATTGTATACTTATTTAACATGCTTCCTTATTTGTCAAGCAGTGTTTGATATTTCAAAAGTTTGTGTTACACTCTGGCACCTTTTGGCAGTGAGATCTGAAACCTGTTCTCATGTGGGACAAATGCCAGTTATTTCTCCTTACTTCATTGAGCATTTTGCTGGAGAAAACTTTGAATCAGCCTTGCAAAATGTTAGTAGCTTACTTGCCTAAGGTGAATAACAATTTTGACAGACAAGTAAAATATTAGTTTTTACTTCAGTTATCAGCGTAAAGAACAGGTGATGGTATGTTTGTGGCTTTGAATAGCTAGCCCTCTTGGTAGTAATAATGCTATTTGCTAAGTATTACATATTTGTGTTCACATCTAATTTCTGCGTATTATGTCTCTTACTTTTCATATGGTGCAATACAATCTTAAAAATCTATAATTTTAAGCACACTGAGCACGGTTTTATCATTATGAATTCTTGCAGGGTGTGTGAATGTATATGTAATATAAGGAAGCATCTGTGGTGGCCCGTAGAACCCAACAACTTTTTTTTTTTTTTTTTTTTTTTAAGAGGAATGTTCTGGTTTCCAGGAAACTCTTTTCTCTTTAGCTGGTGGTTTAGGGTAATAGGATAATGCACACTATGTTTGAAAATAAAAGTCTGTCTAAATGGGGCTAGTAATTAATGATTTTTTTTTGTGCTTAGTGGAATTGCTGATATATACATGGATGAAAATGACATATATTCCCTATGTTTATCAACATAAGGCTTAAAAATTATGTTTAAACTTGTTTTAAAATTCCAAATGATTATGGCAATTACAGAATTTACACATGTATTCTAGTATGTTGCTAGGCAAAATGCCTAAGCTTGCAGCAGGACGGCTCTTCAGAAATTTGTCAACCCCAGAAGTGATTAGCTTTATTACCTTTACTTTGTGGGTTTATCACGGAAAACTGCCCACTTTTCCTTTGTTTTTATCAGAGTGGTTGTGACTTTAAGCATTATTTGTGAGAAAGGGTATCCACTTATTTTTAAAACCTAGAGCTTGGGTCCTGCTGATTAGCAGTTGTTAGAAAAAAGAGAATGATGAGGAAGATTCAAGTAGCACAGAAACTGCAGTTTGACTTATTTCTCATTTTAAAGAAAAAGAAAGTTCTAGACATAATGTAAAGACTTTAATCTCAGCTACCTGGTGATCCTGGTCCTGTAGGTTTCTTTTGTTTTGTTCTTGGTTAGCTTTTCATCACAATTTGTTGTCCTTGTAGTTCCCCCTCCTTGAATCTTAGTATCAAACAACTAAATAATCATCCTACAAATTACAGCAGGAGCTAGGTGAGGAAGCTGACAGGTTTTATTCCTATTTTGGACAATATAAGAGAGCCTATTCTTTACTCTTTCGTTTTACTTTTTACTGGCAACAGAACCATGAAGGAAATGGGGCATTTTGTTGCACAGTCATGGGACAAGAGCTCATATTTTAGTTTTCAACTAACATTTTCAAACTCTGATACCAATGAGTAGTGGTTGATGGCATTGAGTGACTTTCTGCGCCAGTAGGCATATTTTTAGGAGCCCAAAGTGATTTTATTCTCCTCCGCATCTGCAGATTCACTGGCCCATGTCTACACTGAAAAGTTTGCGTCAATCAACCCGGATTGGTGCACTGGGTTTGATTGAGCGGCCAGTGTAGATCCATTCAATTGATCCCAGAAGTGCTCTCCCTTCAACACAGTAACTCCATCCTTCCAACAAAAGTAAGACTGCATCGAAGGGGGAGCAGTTCCATTGAAGCAGCCAAGTGAAGATGTTGCAGTAAGTGAAAGTAAGTCAGTCAACAGGAGGTATGCATTCTGTGGCACGAAGATTGCATATCACCCATCAACTTAGCACTGTAGTGTAGACTAGGCCATAAGCTGATCATTTACAGTTGCCCCAGAGCTGTAGCTGTAAAGGAAGTACAGGACTGTTGGCAAGATAGCTCCCACTGTGCTATAGACTCCACCAGGTACTAGCAGGTTTGGTTTTATAGCAGAAATGGAAAACATTAATAAGACTTGTGCTAGTCTTCCTTATGTGTGTCTCTCCTCTTTGTGTGAATTTGAGGCTTCCTAAAGTTACAGACTACAAGCAGTTGTTCAGAGGCATGTAAAATTTGGCCAGCCTTCAAGAGAGAATTTCACAGCCTTTTAAATGTACCTCAGTCTTGACTTGCCAGCTACATTTTGCTGTCACAGTTTTCTCTGCACAGTGTCACTCATACCAAGTGGTGTGGTAGTTTTGTTACTACTGAGAATCTAGGATTAGACCACTACATTTTTGCTGTGACCTAAATTAGCATTTTACTGTGGTCTATGGAGTCAAATGCTAGTGTGTTAACTTGGTTATAAATATTAAAAAAGATTCTTTCTGATAGTTGTTTGGATTTCATGCTGATACACACATGAAGAAAAATATTACCCAAATTTCTGTTATGAATATATATTTGAAGATTAATTTTGCTGCTAAATGTCTCTGTTACTGTGCAGACATCAAGTTTAAAAAAAGGAAATGCATATATATTCAAATGTTGATTAAAAGCCAATAAAGCCTTTATGAAAAGGAACTCCGTAAGGTCAAAGTTGCCCCCAAATTTATATGCTGTTTAAAAACATTATAGTCTTACAAAGCCCACATATTACCATGATTTTATTTTAATGGAAGTTAGTTTTTTCTTAAATATATTTCCCTGCAGTGTTTCCAGCCAGTGTGTTTCAGTATTGTATTATTGTTTAAGAACCTAAAAATGAAATTGATTAGAAAGTAAATGTGATTAGAAACAAATAGGAAAAAGTGTGCTATTTTCTTCATTCAAGAGGAAAGATAAATTCTAGTTTTAATAATGTCATTTGCTACAAACTAAATTAACTATGTTGTGTGTGTTTTTTTTTTAAAAAAAAAAAAAAAACACACTTATGCCAGACCTTCAGCTTAAGTCAGTTGACACAGTGCCATCAAATTATTCTGATTTCATCAGTTGGACAGCTGACCCTTGGATTTTTAAGAATGATTTTTATAGCTGCATGAAATAAATCATGATTGAAACTGGCATTGTTTCTTTAGACATGCCTAACTGATTTACAGTTTTTTGCTTTATTTTTAGGGTTATATCCTTCGTTGTGACCTCATGGTTTAAGTGGGAATAAAGATGAGTATAAGCAGTGATGAGGTTAACTTCCTGGTATATAGATACTTGCAAGAGTCAGGTAAGTACATGAATTATGATTGTCAAGATAATATATCTTTGTTTCTTTGTATTCAAGAAACAATTCATCTGTAACTGGGTTTGTCAGAGCCAGGCTCTTGGGATTTGTTATTTAACAAGGCTGCTGCATCCACAAGGTATGAACTGCTTCTTGTTGCTTTCTTTCTATATCTATCTCCATCATGAGGATTCATCCTCATCAATTGCCTCCTGCAACTAAATGAGTTTTAGTCATTTTAAATTTGTGTAGATTTCAGCTAATAAAATAAGGACTCTTTGGGTATCTGAAAATTCATTTCTTCAGAGGACCATTTGATGTTAATGGCAAAGATTCGTCATGCGTTGGGCAACTTGAAGAAGTCTGCTGCAGAAAAATATTCTTCTTGTACATTTCCCTTCTGGAATCTTCTGAAAGACTCCTATGAGTCGTTCTCATGAGACTGAATTACTTGACAAAGCATGACAGTGGAATGAACTGACATGACTGTTTCAAACAAGGAAACATCAGTGAATAAGGCAATCATAGAATTTGTCATTCTTTGGGTAAATGGATTTTTACCAAGAATGTACTTTAGAATCTCTAAAGTAAATTCCTTTTTTTCCTCAAGACAATCTGTTCAGGTTTCATACTTGATTCTTAACTCTTTAGTGTAGTACTAGCAGAAGAAGCAGTGTAAAGCAAGAGTCTAATACTATTGTCATAGAAAGAAGAAAATGGTTTTTTTAGATGTGCTAGTCTAGAGCTGTGACATCTGTAATAAAAGGACAGTACTGCTTTATACAGTTTGTCTAGTAGTGCTCACTGTTTTGTGTAGTTTTGAAGCTACTAGAAACCCATCAGAGCAACAGTATTTAGCTAGACATGCATGTCTGTGTATATTTCATGCACAGTTATTGGTAACTTAGTTGTGCCAGTATGGTTTCTTTGTGGTGGTATTGAAAAGCAAAAGTTGCAAGAAAATCATGCACTGTCTTACTGGGTGCATTGGTTAGACTAAGCTTGCTTTCTTCCACCCTGTCTGCTGGAGCCTAATTTTTGTATCCCATGTGCCTTTTGCATCTCTATCTGATTGCATCTTAAAGTTTCTCTTTCTCTTTGTGTGGCCTTCCTGCAACAGTGTAGTTATCCTCGGACTGACACAGCTACGTTAGTGATGGAGTGGGTGAGGTAATACCTTTATTGGAAAGAAGTTGGTCCAATAAAAGTTATCTCACCCACCTTATCCATCCTACATTACAAAGGCAAAAGCAGAAGCTTTAAAAAGAACCTAGGGCTTTAATCTTTGCCCACAGATGAATTCTGTCTCTTCTCATTCATCTTCAAGGGAATACTGCTTTGGGGACTTCCTTGAAAAGAGACGTTATTTTCAAGAAGCTGTCTAACACCAAGGTTTTATGACCATAAGCAAGCCACAGGGCTGACCAACATCTTCATCAGTAGGCACCAACTTTCCATGGGTCATTAACAATGGCAAGTGTACGATGCAAGAAATTTTCTAGTGTGCTAAATACATGCATTCAGTTTTAAGTTCCAGTGACAGGCATTTCATAAATTGAACCTGGTTATGAATGACTTTACTGCCTCTGCATTATCTACTTTTAGGATCTTTGGCAATGTTTGATAGCCTTAATAGTATTTCTCTAGTGTTTCTGTGTGGTAGGCCATTTACTAGCAACATCATGTCAAATGCAAGGAAGAAAATTTAGAAACTCTCCTTTTTTAGTTTAGCTGCTCTCAGCTGAGAAGACTTCTAAGAAAATTTTCAAAAATGCCTGGTGACTAAGCACCAGATTTTCAAAGGTATTCGAGCACTTAAAGATACAGAGAGATGCCTAGTGGGATTTTCACAAGCTCCTACGTAAGTGGGTTAAGCACCTAACTCCTGTTAATCTCAGTGCAAGTCAGTTGGATATAGCCAAAATAATTTAGAAAATGGGACTTAGGCATCTAACCCATTTGCATGTGCTTAAAAATTTTATCCTAAAACTTTTGTTTTATTTGCCAGTGCCTGCTGTTCAACTGCTTTGGATCAATCTCCTTTTCACACTGAACAATATCAAATACTGGCTTCACAGTTGTAATGTTGAAACTCAGGATAGCCCAGTTCTGTTCGAGTTTAGAACAGGCATAATTTAATGTCAAACAAGGAGTGTCCATTCTGGTAAATCTGACGACTCAGTTGTTAATCATTAAGGCAGGGTTTCTCAACCCCTTCACCTTTGTGGCACAGCTGGGAGCACTCTCAGCTGTGCATGCTGCACTGTGCTGCTGCTGTAGCTCCCCCCCCCCACTGCTGAAGAAATCTCTCTGTAAGAGGGTTTTTTGGGAGCTAGAGGCTTAACTCGCAGACCCTTTCCCAGCTGCCATGAAACAGCTGATTCTTCAGCGGCTCTTGCAGGGAGCCCTGCAGCTTCAGCTCTTAAAGGGCCAGCAGTGTAAAATCAGCCTGCTGCCTCAGCTCTGCTTGGGCTGTTGTCAGCAGGTTGATTGCAGGTGACACGGTCAGCCACTGTGCACAATGCACTTTTGTGTCGCAACATAGTGGTGGAAAACCTCTGCATTAAGGAATGATACAGGCAACGTATGTGGAGATCAGTCACAAAAGGCTGTAGTGTCCCTATTGGTGTGTGTATCAGGAGTGAGGGGTCACTGAATTATTCGATACCATTAAGGAATTAGTGCAAGGATTTGGATTTGTCATGTGGTATGTTTTTATTCCAGTATCTGAGTTTGCCTTTTGTTCTGTGACTTCTAGTAATCTCCAGACATTTCTCGACTATTAGCTAAGGTGCTCCTTTTGAAAATCAGTGCTTTAAAACCATTTTCTTAGTTAGATCATCAAGCGCTTGTTAGGATACAGTTTTGTTCAAGTGACTGTGTGGATCAGGGGAGAAGAACCCAAGAATTTTTTTAAGGGTTTTTTTTTGTTTTTTTTTTTTTTTTTTAAATTAGTTAGTGAATCACTAGTAAGTCTTTGATCTGGGTGATTGGTTTCACAGATTTTCTTTTCTCTTTCTCTAATGCCTTCTGTTTTTCAAATCATATCCTTTAGCATATTTTCAGTAACAGGAAGCTGAAGATGAGCTGCACGCTTCTTTAAGGGTCATATAGTAACCCCTTATACATTGATCAAGACCTCAAATGGACTCTCGGATTTGGAAAACAGTGTCAAGAAACTTCATACAGCTTGATAGATAGTTACCGAATTAGAGATTTCCTCTCTCTAACCAGTAACTGTTAACATTCTGCTTTTAGATGTATTTATTGTCATTTATTTAGTTCCAGCATAGAATCCCAATCTTGGTCTATTGAGTGGGATTTTATGGTTTGATCTGTGTGGGCTTTTTGTTCTGCAATGATGGAGAGTAATGCAGCATCTGCCCACCGCTCACGGACTCCTTAAACTGAGAGAAAGAATAACCAAGATGCAGTTCTGTCCTTATGTTCTGGGGGGGGAATACTCAGTGTTCCAGATGAAATTTAATAAAAGCCTTATAAGTTCTTATTCCATTTACACATTGCTGTTTTAACAGATGATATAGATATAGATATAATAATTTCTAAATGGTTTCCCAGAAGGGAATTTTAAGGATTAATTGCCTGTAAGTGGAAGGTTAGTTGTCTAAAATAGAACTACTGCATAATAAATTTATCTTTTCAGGGCAATCAAATAAGAGGTTAATTTCCAATACTAGTGTTGCATTTTGATAAACTTCCTGATCTTGAATCAGCAAACCACAAGCATGTCATTTTAAATACCAACACACACACACAAAATGCTCTTTCATAAAATTAATTCTCCACTATAGAGACATTTTATTCTTATTTGTTGTAATAATGATGATGATAACAACAATAATAATAAAAAAAAGTCCATGAGCACAGAAAAGTAATGGGTGAATCTTGGTGCCTCAGCAGTGTCTTTTGGTTAGTTTATAACCTGGTAACTTATTATCAGTTTTATTGAGGGAATATGCAGTGTTTAGGAGAGTCAACATAACAGAAACAGACTATTAAAAATAAGAGGAAAAGTATCATAAAATAGAATAGAGACTATTAAATGTATTTTTATCCCACTGCTCGTTTGTTACAAATCTGAACCTACTATAACTAAAATTTTCAGTATATTTTTAACTTGGTGTTTGTAATGGTTACACACACAAAATAAAATACAAGAGAGGAAACATAAAGTTTCTAACTGACATTGCAAAGGAGTGTTTGAGATTTCTCTTTTATTTGTTTGCTATACCACTTGTTTGGCTCTTTAACTAGAAGATCTTGAAATAGTCTGAGAAACAGAGTTGTCAATATGTGAATAAATCAATTCTGATAGTTTCCACCTTGTCTTTAGGGTTTTCTCATTCAGCATTTACCTTTGGTATAGAAAGCCATATCAGCCAGTCTAATATAAATGGTGCTCTGGTGCCACCAGCTGCTTTGATTTCCATCATCCAGAAAGGTCTGCAGTATGTAGAGGCTGAAGTCAGTATTAATGAGGTAAGGAGGTTTCTTGATGCCTACAAAAGCATTATTTGCTTGCTTTCATTAAATTTGAATGCTGTTTTTTTTTTTTCTTAACTTTCTTATGTCCTATTTATCTACTTTTACTTCAGATTCCTTACTGCTGGTGTTCACCATGACTCCACTGGTGGAACCAGAATGGAGTGACATAACTGTGTAGGGGTTCTGCCCAGTGCAGCCACACAACACCAGGCATGGTGTGCTGGCTCATTGCTTAAAGGTCCGTTATCCGTAGAGTTTTTTTCCCTAATATAATGTCGTAGTTAATCCAGAAACGTACGCACGCTATAAAATTCTAATACAAAAGATCAAGAACTCTTCACTTCTGTTTGAAGGCTTTTGTTCTGAGAACTGAGATTAAGAATTAGGCATATATTTAAAGGTTTTGGGGTTCAGATTGGAGAATAGCTCAAAACCTTGGGAACTCATTCAAACTCTTTGGTTTTACTGCCTTGCCTTTCAACTTGAGTCAGTCTCCCTCTTACTACCACCTACCTACCCACCAACAGACCCGGAAACCTCCTTATCTTTGAATTGTTGCCTATTTCTTGAGCAGTGGCATCATGGTTTTCAATAAATGCCCGTGTTTGCTGGGATTTTCAAAGTATATGATGTGCACTTAACGTACTTGGGAAGTCCCACTTTCAGTGCAGAGTGTCAGTAGGGGTACAGTTTGACAATATAATCTATCTGGAATTAAAAAGATAAGGCATGATAGGTAATAATTTAATGGCTGATTTTGCTCTTAGCTTTACTTCTTTTTCCTTTTGCTTTGTGGTTATCACAGTTTAATTGAAGACACTGGCTTGTTTCCTGTCTGCAGGGAAACTGTCCTATAAAGATAGTTTCTGCAAAGATAGAACAAAGAAACTTACAAGGCCATGTCTGCTTGGAAACAAAATTCTGATTGGCTTAGATAATTCTGTCAGTAATGAAAACAGTAACCAGTCTAAGAACCAATAAGGTGGTGATATAGCTCTCAACAGATACCAAATATGGTAAAACAAAGCAATGGTACCTTCTAGAAACTGAAAGTGGGGTTGTGGAACAGGGATAAAAGGCTGCAAAAAGTCCATGCAAACCAAAGGTCTGCGGAGGCACAAATCTACTGCCGAGCAGAGGACTGATCACCCGAAGTTCCCTCCCTGTTGACAAATCATCTCACCAATAAGCTGGCTGGTCGAGAGCAAAATGTCCCACCTGGGATAGGACTGGTGCACTCAGAACTAAGTCAGAGAAAACATGAATCAAGAAAGCCATGGTTTTGTAAGTATTAAAGGATAATGCTTGACGGTACTGATTGGGGCACGGTGTCAGTTAAGGGCTTAGTAATAGGAACAGGTTTAGGAATTGTAATTATACTTTTCCTGTAATAACCCTTTTGCTATCTTTTTGTTTTTCCTTAGAACATTTAAAAGAATAAGAAAAGATTTATTCTAATAAGATGTAAATAAATGAATTAAGTTAGTAAAAGAAATCAAATATACCCAGTGTTTGTTTTAGTGTCTCATCCCCCTCAACTATATCCAAAGAATCCATTTTCAAACAGTAAATTCTCAGAGAGGCTGCCAATTTTACCAACTATGGTAGCTACAGCACTTATAAAGGGGTTGGGGGATTGGCAAAGAGCTGTATCACTCCAAGCTTTAAGGGTCCTACCATTATAATGGGGGGGGGAGGGGGTTCACTCATGGAATGAAAGGAAGAGCTCGGTAAATAGGGAAAACATTTGAATTCAGTTAAGACCAGAATGATGAACTTGCCAGGAGTCTCATATCTTGCCTGAACTTGCTTATTGACCTGTAGTGATATTCATTGCGCATGATGCTCCCATTACTCTTCCATGAGTGTGTTTCCCGCAATGGAGAAAGGTGCATAACTTTAGAGCCCTGCAAATCTGTGGATATCCGCAGATATCCACCTTCTATCCGCATCTACAGATACAACATGGATATCCGCAGACCATTTCTTGCAGATGCAGATCGGATATGGATCCACATATTTTTATCTGCACAGAGCTAGAGCCCTGCATATGTGGATATCCGCATTATATCTGCATCCGCGGATACAACACAGATATCTGCAGACCATTTCTTGCGGATGCAGGTTGGATACAGATCCACTTATTTGCATCCACGCAGGGCTCTACGTAAGGGTTGTTCCTGTAAGATGTCTGAAACTTGCAGTACTGGCTTTATCTGTTAATTAAGCTATGGCAGACAAATAGATTTTGCACCAATTCAGGTGTCCTTGCAGCCTCCTACAGGTCTTTGAATTGGTTTAGCAGCAGCATCTGCAGCTTGAGTGAAAGAAATCCATTTTCTTAATAATAGTCTTAAAAACAGAGGAAGCGCTCACAATAGGAGCAGGAGTACCTCTGCTGATCAGCAGGAATCCTTTCAGGTTCTGAAAAAGAGATCCTTGCAATCTTTAGCTAGAGTACAAGAGACTATTTTTGACTGGTTTTGCCATAAAAGAAAATTAAATTAAAACAAAACAAAAGTTGGAGCAAAAATCACTCAAAAATGCAGAGATTGTGTATGGAAAATTTCATAGGACTTCATAAGCCATAGCTCTTGAAATGTATAGTTGGATTTTTGCTGGAATCACTCATGTTTGAAATCATATTCATAAGCAGCTACCAGAAAGTTGTTTCAAATGTAAGGCATAAAACTGTTGGTCCTAGAACTTCTGCTGGAGGCTTAGGGTGGCTTTTTTCTTACTATATGTGATAATTACTCCAGCTTTTGAACAAAATTCCAGGTCTACCTACAGAGAAATAAATGATAGGTTCTTAATGCCTTTCTGCATTTCTGAATAGCTGCCTTTTTATTATAAAATTGCAACTTTTAGAATTCATAGTTTTTCCTAGAATATTTTCATTAATGACAGCTAACATTTGGTGTTGTCTTCTCTCTGTGTTTTTTTTCCTTTCCCCAAATTAGGATGGTACCTTGTTTGACGGTAGGCCAATAGAGTCTCTCTCACTGATAGATGCAGTAATGCCTGATGTGGTACAAACAAGACAACAGGCCTATAGAGATAAACTTGCACAACAACAGGCAGCAGCTGCTGCTGCTGCAGCTGCAACTAACCAACAGGGATCTGCAAAAAATGGAGAAAATACTGCAAATGGAGAGGAGAATGGAGCGCACACTATAGCAAGTAAGTTGAGGCAGAAAAAGATCACCACCTGTGTTCACAATTGCATGGCTATATCCTTATTATGTATCATAATAATAATAGCTAGTTCTTAGATAGCACTTTTTCCTCAGGAGATGTGCAGCCTCTTGATGTATCTGTAGAGTACCCCTGAGACAGTAAGTGCATCCACAAGATAAAAGTACCTGTCGCCTAGACTTGTGAAGACTGTTTATATGGGATGTTTTAACAGTCAGTTTCTCTCTAGAGTATGAGAATGGAAACTTCTATACTCTGGATCATATATACTAACTTCCAGCCTGGCTCCTTTGTGTCACATGGGATTATTGTTGTAACTTGCCATTTTAAGAATTCCCTCAGGGCAGGGGAGCTCTCAGTTGGTATGAAGCTGTCAGAGATGACTCCTTTGAGAACTGTTCCTTCCCAACCTCACCTCAGCACAGCAGGAGTAGAGAGTGGAGGAGGTAGGTGGGGAAGACAGGGCATAACTCCACTCCACAAATCCTCAGTGAGTTTAGTGAGAGCAGTGCGTAGGTTGCTCTAAACCCATGCTGATGCTAGCACAGTATCAGACCTACTCAGTCAGGGACCAATAGCCAGTTTTCTGGTGGCAACACCAAGCAGATATCAGATGGAAAGGGGAAGAATCAAGGATTTTATGATAATTTAATATATGTCACTTTGATACCAAAATAGATGTCTTTACCTTTTCAACAATTCCACGTTTTCTTGATTCTTTATTCAAAATTATTTGATGCAAGTTCTTGCAGATTTTCTTTACTCAGTGGTTTAGCATTTGAACTGTGCTGGTTTTTGGTTACTCCTGTTCTTACAATCAGGTTCATATTGTGAAATTTCAGAAGGGATAGCCGTGTTAGTCTAATCCAGTAAAAAAAACAATAAGGAGCTGTGTGGCAATCTGTCTTAAAGTGCCACACTGCTCCTTGTTGTTTTCATATTGTGAAAGCTCGCAGAAAAGACATTTAAAGTTTGCTTACTGCAAGCATTAATGGAAGGGCTTAATTACATGAATGCTTTAGTGAAAAAGTATGTAATAGAGCACAAGAGGCACCACCAAAAAATCATTTAAAACTGACTGAACAGTACATTATTTGCTCAGCTTTACAGTTGCATTTTATTAGTGTCTTTCATTTATTATCTACAATAGATGAATCTAGAAAAACAAACAGCCTACATGCTTTAAGTTTATAAATTTTAAAGTTCCATAGTAATATTTGCTGGTTAAAAGTGAATTGTAACCTCAAGCTTTAAAACTACTATACTAAGCTAGCGTAAAAATATGATATATCAGCAACCCCTACTGGCTGGAACACCAAATCATATTGACATTGATTCTCTGCAATCAGTATAGTTTATTTGGTGCTCTAGCAGCAGCTGCTTCTCTTCTTTTACACACTGGCACTAATACACACATTACTAAAACACCTTTGCTGTTAAACAGTGTCTGTACAATGATTTTGTTTAAACAGTGACTGCCATGGATAAATGTGGATCAGTTTAATGTTAACCACTTTTCATGTGTTTCTTGGCTTTCTCCAAGGAAACTCTTGCTGCAAAGTAATTTTTTTTAAAACAATAAGAACAGTGGTAGTTGGCAACAAAGCCGTGTTTTAATCATGAATTGCCCTGCATATATTTTACAGAATAGTGAATATTCAATATACCTCCACATGGATAAGCCATAAGCAGTCATAATTTGACATTAGTTGTTGATATGATACACATCTCAGTTATCAGTTTAACAAGTACTAAGAAAACAAAATGTCTGCCTGTTAAGATCATTTTCAGAAGTGAAGTGGCTGAAATATTGATTTTACACTTGTTTACAGCATTAATTTAAAGATAAAATGCAGAAACTGGATATTTCATGTACAGTAGATGCATTCAATTCCACATTCTTAAGATGATGGTTTATTCTTCCATTTAGTACAAGGATAGCATGCTTTTTTCTAAATGAAATTTTTACATATTCCAGCAAAGAATTTTAGAAGTAATTAGTGACTTGAGCCTCAGTTTTTGGGTGCCCAATGTGAGACACCTTAGAGGCTTGAAAGGCTTTTTGTAATTCATAACCCTTTTTAAGGTTTCTCAAATTGGACACCTGAAAAAATCAAGCCATCTGAAAATTACTGTTACTTTTGAAAACTTTGGCCTGTACGTTGTGTGAATTTACCCCTCCAGAATAAGCCTACCAGTAGTTAATATTGAGCATACAGCAAATGAAACACATCACGCCAAGCTATAAAAATCCAGTCTCTCTTTTGTTGTTTTCCATAATTCAGATAATCATACAGATATAATGGAAGTGGATGGAGATGTCGAAATCCCTTCTAACAAAGCAGTGGTGCTGCGTGGGCATGAATCTGAAGTATTCATCTGCGCTTGGAACCCCGTTAGTGACCTTCTGGCCTCAGGGTACGTTTTCACAAAAAGAAACAAAAATGGCAATTGGTTGTTCGTGTACATGCAGAGACAATAGACAGTATCTCTTGTGCTGTTATCTGGGAGTTGTTGGCATTAGAACATTTTATTTTCTTTTCCTTATAAGGTTTGAAGGGTTGGCATCCAGCTGCTGGAACATTTCGGTTCACTCTGGTGAACTTTAAATTTTATATATGTATGTATCCTAATTATCAAGAGAGTTCTTAAAGAATTCAGTCTCCTAGTAAACCAGAAATTCATCACTGAGACAATCCTGTTACCATTTAAATCAATAACAGTTGTGTCCTTGATTTCAATGGGAAGCAGAAATAGGACCTAAATTCCATATTCTGTGCTTGGTATGATGACATTGTATAATTATGATGAAATATCACATGCCAATTCCATAATGTGAGATGAGGAAAAACTCCCATTTTGCTTACAGCAAGATTACATATAAACAAATATAAATATTACCTGTACAATAACCCCCTTCATAAGCAAACACTTCCCCTCTACTTGATGTTATCGTCTTTCAGGAAATGAAGTAGGCTCTTAGTAGCATCCATTCACTGGCCGGAATTTGCAAAGAAAAATCCTGGAGTGCAATTAACATACATTTGTGTGAAATGTATACATTTGTGTTGATTTGCACAAATGCAAGTATTAATATAGACATATACCCTGTTTATCCCTCTCCCATTCATTCAGCTCTGTATGTCTGAACTCTCACTTATTTTACACCTATTTCTTTTTACACTTGGTCTCACTTCATGTAGTCCCCTGGCATAATTCACTGCCCATTCCACACCCACCCCACTCATTCCGTGTCTCCAATCAGATTGGTTCTGCCATTTGCTAAAACTAATCCTTTGACTCCCTGGCTTATCTTTTCCAGCTCGTGTTGCTTTCTTTCAGCCTGGCTTGGACCATCTGGCTCAGGCTTCCACCAAGGACTGGTTTTATAGGCTAACCCTCTGGACTAGGAGTAGGCAGAAAGAGCCCAGCAAGGGTCGGGGAGCTATAGGACTGGAAAGAGCGGTTGTTTCCAGCTTTTGATGTGAGCCCTGTAGCACCATTCCCAGCCCTTTGTATGTGGGGGGGATAGGGATGGGAACAGTGCTAGCTTGAAATACTGAAGGATCAAGCTGCCCCATCAACTATCCAAATCTGACTATTAGGCCATCCCCAAGATGTATGGAGAAAGGAAAGGAAGGCATTCAGATTTCCTTTGTCCTAGCACCACAGTCTGGCATTCACCATTTCTGTCTTAGGGTTCATTTTTGGCCTCCTGAAGGGAACTGAGTTTCAGCTTCCAGAGGCTGTCTCTCTGCTTGTGTCAGAAAAAGTAGAGTAGCACATCTTAGATTTCCCATGGCAGTGAAACCATTGGCCTTAGCTTGCAGGGGCAAGAAATATAGTAGTGAGTCTTTTTATGTTCTAGCCACTCAGAGAAAACATCAGGCACCTCTGAAAGAGAGAGGCTAAAAGCTGGAGTGGAAACTAGGACTGTTGCAAGTATGCCCACTCTGAGACCTTGAAGAGGGCACTTAATCCTGCTGAGCTGCGTCTGTAAAAGAGGACTAGTAATACTTTGCACACCCCACATGAACATTGTGAATATTAAATCATTTAATTTCAGAACACTCTGTATAGCTCTTGTAAATCTATTGCACTATAGTATAGACCCTTGGTGGTAGTACTCTGAGGCAATGTCCACACATACATCATTATTTCGAAATGAGTTATTTCGAATTAAGAAAATGTTAATTCGAATTAAGTGAAAATCTGCTATCAAAATGGCTGTTATTTCTAAATGGTTATTTCAAAATAACGCCGTTTGGACATGTTGTTTCGAAACAGTTGTTTTGAAACAATGGTGGTGTTTCGAAACAGTTGTTTTGAAACAATGGTGGTGTTTCGAAACAACATGTCCAAACGATGTTATTTCGAAATAACAGCCATTTCAAAATGAATGGAGTTTAAGCTGTTTCAGAATGACTGTTCTTATTTTGAACTGACAGAGCCTGTCATTTCAAAATAAGAAAACGTTGTGTGGACATAATCTTTTTTATTTCAAAATAACCAGTGTTATTTCAAAATAAAAGAGATGTGTGGACATACCCTGATATGCTATGTGGCACTGACTATTTTTTGTTACTGATATGGGTTGGATATTAAATAAACAAACTGGCTGTCCCAGAGGTGGATTGGATTGAACATTACTTTTTATTGCCTTATCGTTCCTCTTGACATGTCAAGTGAGCGGTGAGGGACAGATGTACAACTTTTTTTTATCCAAAACAGTATGGAAATACATACATGATTACCAATGTTCTATAAACCCTTTTATGGTTACATTAACGTCTATTTAATGCATATTAATGATTGTAGGATGCATATAATTATCCTTGCTTCTGTTTATTGTTGACAGATTTTTGCATACATTGCTCAGCCACTTTTCCTTCAAACTAATTATTTTTGCACAAAGTGCTGACTTCACATTCTTACTGGGGCATAGTACCAGGGAGGGTAAGGAGAAGATAAGAGGTAATTCTAGCTCTTCCTTAAAGATCAGAGATGGGACAATCCAGGCCACATTTCTTGTCCTAATAGCCAGAAGAAAACAGAAGAAGGAAAGATAACATACTTTACCTATAAACTTATGCTACTTTCAAGGATACATAGGTATACAAGCTGCCCAAGAAGCAACCCTGTTACCATAGTGACCTGTGGCTCAAGCCTGGCCTGTTAACTTTGATTCTCCTACAATGTGTATTTGACTGATTTATGGAAAATGGATACACCACTATATGTCCATGCTTTTTGAAGAGGACCCTGTCCTTTTGTTTTTGTTCTGAATTAATTTGATGTTATGTTTATTGCATAGATCTGGAGATTCAACAGCACGGATATGGAATCTCAGTGAAAATAGCACCAGTGCCACGCAGCTGGTACTCCGACATTGTATACGAGAAGGTGGGCAAGATGTACCAAGCAACAAAGATGTGACATCCCTGGATTGGAATGTAAGTGGAAATTACAAGTGCTCAAAACACTTGAGGGGGAAAAAAAGCTAGATTCACACAGTCAGATTCTAAGGATACATCTCCACTGGAGCTGGAGGTGTAATTCCCAGCATGGGTAGATGAACACATGCCAGCTTTATTTGAGTTAACAGTGGCCATTTAATTGCAGAGACAAGCTAACCACCCAGACCTAGGGTCTGGAGGGCTTGTCTGTACATACAGAACAGCTGCACCACTGTACCAGTTAGTGAAGATGCTATCTTTGCAGAGAGGAGAATTTCTCCTGTCCCCATAAGTACTCCACCTCCCATCACCATAGAGCGATTATACCAGGATTCCAAGTGGTGTACCTGTGTTGCTCAGTAGGTTGGATTTTCTTCATAAGCCTGTACTGTAGTAGACCAAGCTTCATGTTGGGAGCTAGCTCACCCATGCCTCCAGTGCTAGGAAATTAGCTTGATCAAACCCAGCATGTGTACATCACCCTGAGCTAGAAATTACCTCTCTGGAGATATCATACACATACCCTAAATAACAGGGGCTTTGTTACTGCTGCTGAAGTGCTGCTTCTTTAGCATTACATCAGACTTATTTATTTATTATATGCATTTATTTTTAATATGCTGTAGGTTCTGCATTTTATCTTGGTCCTTATGCAAAACATTTCCATTTGAAGTTTACTTTGTGCCCCCTTTACTTTGAATTGTATAATAAATTAAATAACTTTTTTACTGACAGAGTGAAGGTACACTTCTAGCAACTGGGTCGTATGATGGATTTGCAAGGATATGGACAAAAGATGGTAATTGAAATGCTATACATTTCCATTATGTTTTTCTGCATAGTGCCTCACAACATAGGTTTTTGTTTTGTTTTTTTCACCCAATTTCATGAATATAATAATTTCAATGTAAATTTTCAGGTAATCTTGCCAGCACCTTAGGCCAGCACAAAGGGCCTATATTTGCATTGAAATGGAACAAGAAAGGAAACTTCATTTTAAGTGCAGGTGTGGACAAGGTGAGATAATTTTTGGCTAATTAAAATTTGTTTCATGATTAAATTATACTATAGCAAACAGTGAAAGAAAAATTTGGTAAGTGCTTAGGAGAGAATAAAATCATTGGAAATATGGATTTATAAAGACCTAATCATGCTAGATAAATTTGATCATGTAATGTTCCAAAGTGGTAGCTATGTTAATCTAGTCCAGCAAAACAAACCAGGAATCTGGTGGCAGTTTTAAAAACTTAACAAATTTATTTATTGCAAGAGCTTAGGTGGGAGAGAATCTTGTTTCTTCAGATGCTTTAAGAAGTGGGATTCCCTCTCACAAGATCTTATGCGATAAATAAATTTATTAATCTCTAAAAGTGCCACCAGATTCCTTGTTTGTTTTGGTCATGTAATGTAGATCTGGAGAATTAGCTGATGACTTGAATGCAGTGGGAAAAATAGGCCGGGTTCTCCTAATTACATCAGTGCAAGTCAAAAGTAACTCCTTTAATGTCAGTGGCATTACAGAGTGTAAAATCAATTTATCTAGAGTTTGGTAAAGGTCTTAATATGGTATGTCGGAAACTTTATCTTGAAAAATAGATTCAAATTGGTTTGCACATAGCTCCTATCAGAAAGAATGGGCTGGAAGGTCATAGATCAGGGGTTACCAAACTTATGGAACTCAAGAGCCACACAAGTTGATTATTAAACCTTCAAGAGCTGCACTGAGGCATATAGCCATATATGTTTACCTACTCCAAAATCACTAAGTTCAAAATTCATTGCACACTTTAATTTTATCATAGAAAGAGGACAAATATGGATCCTACTAATGTCAGATTCTAATGATTACTTAAGTTACCACAATAATTAGCCCTATACAGTAAAAACTTAGCTGCTGCTCAGTGTAGAAGACTGCAGGCTAGTGGTGAGTTTTTTTTTAAATCCTAATCATGCTGCACTTCTCCTGCCATCCCCGACATGCTGCGCTTCACCCCACCATTCCGACCCCCTCCCGAACTCCTAGGTTGGGGCAGCTTTCCTAAATTGGTTTGCTGATGTTCTTCCAGGAGCCACAGTTTTTCATTCAAGAACCGCCTTTGGCTCCCGAGCCACAGTTTGGCCACATCTGTCATAGATAAAGAATGACAAATAGCCATGTATCTAATTGCGGGTAAATGGTGAGCACAGTGCAACAAGGATCATTGCTAAACCAGGTTTTAGTTTACATTGTTAAGAAAAATGAAAGTAGTAGTAAACAGTACAGCAGGGACATCCAACCTTTTTTTATGAGGGACCACACTGCAATTCTTCTCTCACTCGGGGGCTGGTGAGCAATTTTTTTTTTTTTTTTTTTTTTTACATTCTTAGCCCCGCACAGCCCACATAAGTGCATCCGGTGGCTATGTGGGCCAAATAAGAGCCCCTGGCAGGTTGTGTTCTGGTCTACAAGTTGGACAAGCCTGCAGTACAGTAATTAAATTCAAAGCTATTGCTGCATTGAGAGGTTTTGTGAACTATTGTTAAGACAGAAGGTGATAAAGACCAGAAAATTAAAGGATGGTAGGGATTATCTAGGATTTTCTAGATTTATAACTTGTACATCTTTCTGATGGACAAATATTTCATATGAGTAAATGAACTATCATGGCAAAACAAATATATTTTAAAATATATCTTGTGGGCCTAATTCTACTGAAACAGAAGTCGGGAATTTTTCTACAGTATTTAAATAAACCATGAACAGAATTGATATTCTGTTACAGAAGTTAGTTCAGGAAGGGTAATAGAAATAATAGAGAAGTGGAAGAGTTTGATTTAGGAGACTAGATTTAAGAATTATAAATACATATAGCCTGTCTAAGTGTCAACAGGAGGGAGGACATAATGGCTTTCACACATTTTAAGTTAAAGGAATTAATTAGGACGGGATAGTAAGGTATAATGAGTAATGTGATGAAATTATAAAGGAAAAAGTTAAGATACCATTAGGAAATGCTTACTTCCTGGCAATTAAAATACATTAGGGTAGCCTTTGGAAGGAAGTGGTGGCAGACTATTGCTTAGAACATGTAAACTTAGACTTGATTAAAAGGACTAGAAAAAGTAGACTAGTGACCAGTCCTGGCCAGCAGGAAGGTGGGAGTAGATTACCTGATAGAAGTTAATGATGAAAAAGACCTATGACATGAAGCAATTTTACAAGTATCTTTATTGTTTAACTCAGACCACAATTATTTGGGATGCCCATACGGGAGAAGCCAAGCAACAGTTTCCTTTTCATTCTGGTAAGTACTTCTCTGCAGATGACAGCTCAGATTGATTAGAAACAGAAGAAAACCTTTTAAAACTTCAATGTTCTGGGCTTTTTAAAATCTAATACACCTATTGATAGCTTTTTAATTTTGATCTGACAGCACACAAACTGTCCAAGGAATACACCTTTGAAAAAACAAAATTTGTGTGCATCTCTGTCACCATCATTGATAACCTGACTTTCAGTCTGTTGTGTTGTATTTGGGGAAAATTGTAATAAATATGTATTATTGTAGACTAAATGTTCTCCTTGCTAGATAAAACATTTAATGAAAACTATATTTGTGTGGTATTTTTTTTTTAAAGAGCTTAGCCAAAATGAAGATCCGTTTGGTTTATATCTTTATTACTTTCCAAAATTAAAACATTTATTTAAAAGCCAAATCAGACAAACTCAATTTAACTGTTTGTTTTACCCCTGGTGGCTTGGTGGGCGGAGCAGAGGAGAAAGAGGATGTGTCGTTTGGTACCTGTTCAGAACTCTCTCATATTTCCACCTTTTTTGACTCCCCAAACTTCATGGACTTAATGGCATGACAATAATCAAGGGAATCACTACTGAATAACGTAAAGTATGCACTACTTGGGAGGATCTTGCAGTACTGTTCACAACAAGCTGCTAGCGCCTGCCTGCTGCAGTGCAAGGACCCTAATTATATCTCAAGTTTGAATCAGTTCATCGTGGTATTAGATATCGGTGTCTGCCATGCCTTCCATTTTCCTTTCAGACGTCTTCCCAGTTTTGATTCTTTCTTATTAGACTTAGTTTCATGCATCTACATGAAATTGTGTTTGCTAGCTACGTTTTCCTCTCAAGTATTTAGAAGACTGTTAATTCTTTCAACTTGATACAATTACTCCCTGTTGCATTTGTTCCATTTGATAATGTGATGCAGTGAAGATTCACAAATCAAATCCTTCCAAAGGATACATCATAACCTAAATATCTCTTCTTATTTTTCTAGCACCAGCACTAGATGTTGACTGGCAGAGTAACAACACATTTGCCTCTTGCAGCACAGATATGTGTATTCACGTCTGTAAATTAGGACAAGATAGACCCATCAAAACCTTCCAGGGTCACACAGTAAGTCATACCTTGGTTCTTATGTGCTGAATGAAATTATGATATCTCTTTATTACTCAAGTTGCTGGCAAATGTACGTTTGCTGTTTGATAGTATTTGTATATCTACTAGCATGGTTGTACTGTGGTAGACACAGACACTATATGGATATATAACATTCAGTAAGTACTTGGTGAGAGACTATAGGTAGATACCGCAACAGATAAAGTAGGATGTTCAAGGTAATAGTGAGACATTTACCATTAGTGAAATAAGGAGCATTGACAGCATATCAGCTGCCTCACTGCTATGAAGTGATTGCCAAGCTCCATAGCATAGAGAAATTTTAGAGATTCTTGCAGAGTAATGTGGTGGCTTTGATCTGCTCCCATGCAGAAGGCATGGTATGGGAGAAGACACTAGATTTTGAAAATTGACTATTAGCCAATAAAAGTTAGCATAGCGGGTGGCATAGATATGGGACTTGATGGTATTTTGAAAGGTAACTGTACAAGTACTCATTTACTGTCTAACTTTATTTTTGTAAGCTGTCGTTTGTAATGGAAATGAAGACTTCAACTTTACTCTCTCTATTCAATTTTAGAATGAAGTAAATGCAATCAAATGGGATCCAACTGGTAATCTTCTGGCGTCCTGTTCTGATGATATGACTTTAAAGGTAACTGCAATTTTGAACAATGGTACATTTTCATAGGGAATGTCTATACTGGAGCCTAAGGTCAACTTAAGGTAGGTTAAGTCAACTTTCAAACTCCTGTAACCACACTGGGCTTTTATTAAGTTGACTTAACACTTAAGTTGACCCTGTTAAGCCGACTTAAGACAATGTAGACAGGGAAAGTCCTTAAGTCAACATAATTGGCTTCCAGGTGGTACTTCTCCAGTGCAGTGTGGGACAGCTGCCCACAATGCACCACTCATCCATCGACCTAGCACCTGCCAGTGTGGACATAGACAATCAACGGGAATTTTCAGTGTGGACTCTCTAAGTCAGCTTAACAGAGCCTCCAGTGTAGACATAGCCATAGTTAACGGACAGTGCAACCTCAGTTTGTGTTTGTAAACTACTATCATGTTCACCAATACATTTGCTAGTTGGTAATTCAGTAATTTTAATGTCATTGCTTTACTCTTTAATACTTGTCCTTTTTAAAGTATCTGAAGGCCATTTCTGGAAAATCTCTGTTCATTAAAGACAGACTTTCATCCAGAGGGCCAGGCTCTGCGAATTTATGCATTGACTTCATGGGAGTTTGAGCATACCTTACTGTATATGTGTAACTGTTTTATTATTGGAGCCATTGGTAATTTTGTCAATTCACAGTTGTTATATAGAAATTGCTCAGTCATGCTCCAAGATAAATGTTACAATTGGTGTAGTGCAGGATTCAAACTTTTTGCCTTGGGACCTAGTTGGAAAAAAAAGTTTATGCCACTGACCCTACAATTTCATCTTTGAGCAGTGCATTCCAGTCTTTTGGCAACAGCAGCAAGGAGTGCTGCGACCTAGTACTGGATCGCGAGCCATAGTTTGAAAAACACGGCGTACACTATGTTTATGCTGCAGCTTGCGCTTGTGATAGCTTTTTTAAATAGGTATCTGAATATTAATAGTATTATCATATCACCTAGGAGCTACTGGTGTGGTAAGTGCTGGTCTCATACAAAACCGAAAGACAGTCCCTGCCCTAATGAGCTTACAGTTTAAATATTAGGCAAAAGATAAGAGCTGGAAAAAGACACACTGATGGGGAAGTACAAGGAAACAAGTGAATAGCATTGATCATCATGACAGGCAGTGGTCTCAGCACATCAGCAGTTTATCCACTGACAGATTTTTCTATGGGTATGATGGCAGAGGAAAGTTTTAAGAATTTTTTTTGAAGAAGGATAATGAATTGGTTTTGCAGATGTTTACAGGGAGCTTCTCCCACATGCAGGGGCCAGAATGCAAAAAAGCATGAAAGTGTGTGATTGAAAATTAAACAAGTGAGTGATAGTCTGTCATCACGCAGCCAGTCTTTGCTAGTCTATTCCAGGGTCTCCTTCCCATGCGTGCACCAGTAAATGGATCTAAAATGATTTTCTCAACATGGCCATATTTACTGTATTGCATGATACCCAGTTTTCCTGAAAGATTGTCTGCTGTCCTCTGGCCTTTAGGACTTTTTATGCACATAAATAATTCATAGCCGTAATGCCATACAATACAGTTTATGTAACTGGGAGACATTATGAAATTAAATAGATTAGTATAAAGGGTCTTTTATTGCATTAGGAGTCAGAGCTTAGATATCATGGTGGTACTAGGTACCTTCCTAGGAAAACTGAAGATGAACATGAACTGAAGATGGACTTGAATGGCACTAGCAGTCTTCTCTTAGAATTGATAGTTCCCAGTGTCATTTTGTGAATCACCTCATTATGTTAAGCAAATGGCAGATGTTTCAGGTTATAATCTGCTATTCCATTGCATACACTTGGCAATACTTTAACACAAGAGACAGTTGCTCATCATTCTTTAGTCTCTCTTAAGACCAGATTCTGATGCCATTCCTTACTCATAGACTCTAAGCTCAGAAGGGACCAATATGATCATCTAGTCTGACCTCCTGCACAGTGCAGGCCACAAAACCTTACCGACCCACTCCTACAATGAATCTCAAACCCATAACTGAGCTATTAAAGTCCTCAGATCATTATTTAAAGACTGAAAATCAACCAGCAAGTGAGCCATGCCTGAGGCTACAGAGGAAGGCAAAAAAAACCCAGCGCCCAAGCCAATCTGCCTGGCGGGGGAATTCCTTCCCAACCCCAAATATGGCGATCAGTTAAACCCTGAGCATGAGGGCAAGTCCACAACAGCCAGTCAAGAAGAACGTCTCTGTAATAACTCAGAACCCACTCGATCAAATGCCCCTTCCCGGGCCACTATCATACCCATCACCATTAGTAAAAGACAGACAATGGCCAAGCTACACTGTCCATCATATCATTCCCTCCATAAACTTATCAAGCTCGGTTTTGAAGGCACCTAAGGTTTTTGCCCCCACCACTTCCCTTGGTAGACTATTCCAGAACTTTACTCCTCTGATGGTTAGGAGTCTGTGTCTAATTTCAAGCCTAAATTTTCTCAAGGATGGTTTGTATACATTTGTTCTTGTGTCCACATTGGCGCTGTATTCAAATAATTCCTCTCGCTTCCTTGTATTTATCCCTCTAATATAATTATAAAGAGCAATCATATCTCCTCTCAGCCTTCTTTTGAGAAGACTAAACAAACCAAGCTCTTTAAGTCATCTCTCATAGGCATGATTTTCCATTCCACGAATCATCCTTGTTGCCCTTCTTTTCACCTGTTCCAGTTTGACTTCATCTTTCTTAAACGTGGGTGACCAGAACTGTACACAATACTCCAAGTGAGGTCGCACCAGCGCCTTGTATAACACCTACTAACACCTCCCTATCTCTACTGGAAATACCCCTTCTGATGCACCCCAGGACCGCATTAGCTTTTTTCACTGCCACATCACATTGGCTACTCATTGTCATTCTGTGATCCACCAGTACATCCAGGTCCTTCTCCCCCATCACTTCCAGCTGATGCATTCCCAACTTATAAGAAAAATTCCTGTTATTACATTGAATGATATCTTTATTTACAGGAATCCCAGTGAAGAAAGTAGAGCTGTTTATGGCAGGGGTACCAAACTTACGGCCCACAGGCCGGATCTGGCCAGCCAAGGTGCTTATCTAGCCCTCAGAGCTGCTACCAGCCTGGCAAAGCAGAGCCAGGCACTCACACACATACTCCGACTGACTCAGATGATCTGAGCCACAGCACTGGGAAACAAAAGAAGCTATTCAGCCAATCACAGCCCATCTCTGCTGTGGTCTGCAAACAAGTCAGTCTGTCACAGCAGGCTGGGCTGGGCTCCCAGAGAGCCACGGCATTGCCCCCCGCCTCACACGTTCACTGTCTGTCAGCTTGCTGATTTGATTGACAGCACAACACATGAGTCACAAATAAGAAAAGGAAGAAGTAGGTGAGGCCCACGTTGGAAATGAGCCAACCAAAGGTCAGCATGCTGAATGACGGACAGTGAGTGGGTGGGGAGAGGGACAAGCAGGACTCGGGAGCCCGGCCTGTCTGTGACTGAGGCTGATTGATTGCCTGCCACCATGGGGTAAGGGAAGGGGGTCTGGGAGCTGCACAGCATGGGGAGGGGTCAGGAAGCCAGCATGGCAGGAGAAGGGGAAGGTGTCAGAGAGCCTGTGGGGTTGGGGAGGGGAAAGGCGAACTCATGCTGCTCTGAATGTGTCGGGAAAGCGTTGGGGCCCCATGTGAACACATGGCTGGCGTCAGTTGTCCTGCCTTCCAGTCTGGACGCACACACTGAATGAGTTTGACACCTCTGGTTTATGGCATTAATATAGTATTAAACCAGCATTATAGTTTGACAGTCTTGGCTTTAGTGTTGTTTTGTGTTTGTTAATATAGAAGCCAGGTCTCTTCAGATTCACTCTAGTACATTTTTATTGTTTTGTCTCTAATTGCAATGTAATTGGGATTTTGGATGTATTCTTACTACACATTGATACTTCTTCTTTTTTGAAGACTTTGAGTAACAGAAATTTATGCACTTTCCAAAGGGGCAGCCATGTTAGTCTAGTAAAGCAAAAAAAAAGCAAGGAGTCTTGTGGCACTTAAAAGACTAACAGATTTATTTATCGCATGAGCTTTCATGGGAGAATATCCCACTTTGTCAGACACTTTGAAGAGGGAGAACTTACGGAATTGGATGAAAATAAATGCAGGGGAGTGTAAGACGGGATCAGGCCATACTGCAACAGCAAATCTCAGCATTTGTAAGGATTCAAACTCCAGGAAACAGCACACAGAGGGAGGTTGAAGTCAAATTACCTGTTATAATGTGAGAAGAATCCATAGCCACAATTCAGCCCTGCTTTCACACAAAAGCTCATGCAATAAATAAATCTGTTAGTCTTTAAGTGCCACAAGACTGCTTGCTTTTTTAGAAATTTGTGCATAGCTACTGCATGCATTTCAAACCAGAAAAATGCAATTGTTTATATTTGCTTCTATTTATTAAAAAGGGTCTGGTGTACTTTGTAGCTGGTGCTGGATGCTTTTTAGAGTGAGTTTAGGGAAATAGATTTTATGTTTTGATCCAGGCATTTTAAATCAGAAAAATAACAATTTGTAACAATCCATCTATCATTTCTTCTTTGCTGGTGCCTGTTATCTTTACAGGGATTCTGGTTCAAGAGAGCATCTTAATGTTAAGCACATGTTTAAGCTCTGAAATAACAGAGAGAGATTTAAAGAGCATGTCAAAATCCTTTCCCAAGTCAGGGCTAAAACAAGACAAGCTAAAATGTTACCAAATCAAATATAGTTAAAGGGAAAATATGGCATTTGGACAAATAACTTGAATATCAAGTTTCACATCTGTGCAAAACTTGATAAACATTCCTAAACCCTTTTTATGTCATAAATATACACATCATTAAAGGGATACTACGGTATTGTTTTATTATTTGTATTATGGTACAATGTAGGATCCTCACTCCTGGTTTTGTGCTGTACAAAGAAAGAACAAAAAAGGTGATCTCTGCCCAGTCTGAGTAGTCTTATTAACCCACCAAGTCAAACACCTTAGCAGTTCTGCATTACGAATATGCTGTTCTTTTTTTCCAATATCCTTTTCTGCTCCCTACCATGTTACTTGGTAGTTTATTTAAAAATGAAGCTCCTTGATAACTTTGACAGTCATATACCCTGACACACACACATTTGTATGTTCTCGGGGTCTTAGCACATGACCACTGACTTCAGTGGGCTTTGGATCAAGCTTGCAATGAGTGTGTATGCATTTGTATAGGTACAGTGCACTGTCTGTTACTCCTTCCTTTATTTTTTAACCCCGTGTTGCACTGATAACTTAAAGAAAACAGATGTCTGACTCCACTGAAAAATTACCAGGAGTAGTGTCTAATTTGGGTGGCCTTGTTAGCTGTAAGTAAGGAAGAGGGTGGGAGAATCAGTATGTCCTAGTGTAGTGTTTAATATCCCTAAATATAATCTGTGTTTTCCTTCCATTTTTACCTAGATCTGGAGTATGAAACAAGACAGTTGCGTCCATGATTTACAAGCACACAACAAAGAAATTTATACTATCAAATGGAGTCCTACAGGACCAGGAACAAACAACCCAAATGCCAATCTTATGTTAGCAAGGTAGTATTTAATTCTTTTCTCATACCAGTCAGGAAGCTGACAATGTTTTTTGCTTTTTACTTATTTATTCCCTTTTCGCCTTCTGTAAATTTGTGTTTGCAATACGTTTAACAGCACAGGAAGGACCATTAAGTGGACCTCTACTTTAAGAGATACTCTGACATTAAAGAAGGGATTTTATTAGCACAATCAAAGGAATTAAAATAAAAAAATGAAATTTAATTAAACTGTTCTTTCTTTGGCAGTGCATCCTTTGATTCTACTGTTAGGTTATGGGATGTAGACAGAGGAATTTGCATCCACACTTTGACGAAACATCAAGAACCTGTGTACAGTGTAGCTTTCAGCCCTGATGGCAGGTACCTTGCCAGTGGCTCTTTTGACAAATGTGTTCACATCTGGAATACGCAGGTATGTGTTCTCTTTTTGTATGAATTTACTAGACTTATTCAAAGAATCGCATATTGTTCTAAAGTAATCTGTTGCTTGTTCTTTGTATATTCAGTATAAATCAATATTAAATATAATATATGAAGCAGCTTCTTTCAGTGCAAATGGGTCTTTTGTGACATTTGGCAAGGTAAAACACAGAACTTTAAAATATGACTTTTTTGCATTGGCTGCAATTTAATTCTTAGAGGCATGATTATTCAGTGTCGTAAGTTCAGCATAAGGATCCAACACACACACACACGCTGAGATCTGAAAAGTATAAATGTCTTATTTTGTTCAGACATGATTATAGCTATTATCCAAAACAGCTACTCAGTGATATGTGGTGATGCTGTTGCATCTGTTGCATTGAGTTCCAGGAAAGAATAACTGTACCCCAAACTTCAGAAACATAGTTGCTGTTTTTCAAGGAGACCTCTGTAGTAGAATTGGTAACACTTTGACATAGGACCACAAAATTTGTGTCTCTGAGTTAGTTTTTGGTTACAATCACTCCTACAAAGATGCTGAATTTAATGGTATTGTGGTCACTTAGTGATTCTTCCATAGTAACTACTTGACCTACTCCTGTGTGTTGTGTAGGAATAAGCTGAAAGTAGCTTCTCTGATGAACTCTACAATCATCTATTCTAAGAAGCTGTTTAAGGGGTTAAGAAATGTTTCTCTAACCTTTATCCCAGTGTGAGATTTGGCCAGTCTATATGCAGATAACGAATGTTCCCAGATATTGATGTTTTATTAGACTTTGTTGCCCCTTTGATCTTTCTCAGTATTGTGCTCTTAATATGAATTCTTTGATCAGCAGGCCAGTAAAGTATCCATACTAGTATACAGTATTAAAATTCTTAAGACTTGGGAATCACATCTATGCATGTTCTACTGAATTATCTTCTCCATTCAGAAATGTTCTCCCAGTAGACTATTGTGACTGATGCTCATGTACGTTAAAGCCCTTTTATGCTGTTGCTTAGTTGGTAGTTCAAGTACATGATTACATCCTGCCCTCTCCAATTCATCTGTAATGGCTCTTGTATGCTTTTATGGGGCACAGAAATGCCACACAGTACTTTCTACCATTGACTTCTCTAGCACATGGGAAAGTTACTCAGAAAATAAATCCACTCCATGTTCACTGTTTCACTAAAAACTCAAAAGTTTTGTGAACTTTTAACTCATATTTGAACTCCATTTCCTCTTAAAGTTTTCTGCCTGAGGAGAATGTCATCCTTTAAAAGTAACGGGGGAGTTCTACATATGGAAACTCCACTTACTCAAGTGCATTTTGTTATACTAACTGCATGTCTTTCCCCCCCACCCCTTATAGACGGGTGCTTTAGTTCACAGTTATCGGGGAACAGGAGGGATTTTTGAGGTTTGCTGGAATGCAGCAGGAGACAAAGTTGGAGCAAGTGCTTCAGATGGTTCAGTAAGTATAGTGGAACAATCTCCAGTGTTTTACACCCCCCCCCATACACACATTTATATTATTTTTTTTTTCAGACAGTGGAATAAACTTGGAGGGCTGTTGAGTGAAAAGAGAAAAGGACTGTTGCCTTTTCTGATGACAAATGAGTAAAAATACTAGCTATCTATAATATGACCTATAAAATATGACGTAAACCTGCACTAGTTTTCTACTCAAACTGATGTTTGAAACTAGAGCTAAGTTGGGAATTGCCTCACTGGTCACAAGGATGTTGTGAAGTGTAATCTGCTTCTGTTTGTCAGATGGGAGGGTGTAGGGTCAGCAGGGAAAAAGAGCATGCGGCTCCTGTCCCTTGCTGGCCCTGCTCCCAGCACCTGCTGAGGTGAGGGTTCAAGGGGAGAAGCTGGTGCAGGGGCCAGCAAAGTTTGCCAGCCCCTGGTGTAGATAGTTATCTGCTTATCCTCAAGGGGAAACCATTTGCAAGTAAGCAGACAGAATTACACATATCTCCCTATTACGTTCATTTGTCATGTGAAACCAGTTTTAGCCCTTTAAAAAAACAAAAAAGTTTCTGCTTTCTCTAGAGAGGTTTGGTAGTTTGTTGAAATCTTTAAATCTGCGCACAGCTCCCCTGCTAATCCAGAGCTAGTTGTACCATAAACTGGTAATAGCTAACCAAGGGGAAGTTTGCTTTGAACCAGCTGATGAATGCAAATGTAGTTTCCTGTGAGGTTTTGGGGGGGTTGGGGGGGGCAGAGATTTGATTGATTGTTTTTTGTTTTTCTGGTAGAGCAGCCTCAGGCTGTAGACATGAAGGAACTCTAGGCTTTAGCAATTGATCCATCTTCTGATAAGATTATAATAGGGAAACTATGTACTATTAGATGCTCTTTTCTTAGCTGGTGGAATCTGTTCCAATATTGTCTCCCTCCCAGAATGAAGATTTAATGAGATTTTTATAGTACTTCACAAATTGGCTTCACATAGATTTGGTTTTTAGCTACCACATATTAGGCAAAACAGTTTTCAGTATCTTTTTTTTTGTTGGTTTTGTTTGTCTCCCATAACAAAAAAGAAACAGTTGAGGTTCCAATTATGTCATGTTTTGAATGACTGGGCTATAACCATATTAATCCATTGGCTTTTCTAATTTGGAGAAGCAAAATCCATATAAAACTCCTCATTAACCATTGTGTCTTTAAATGCTAATGAACTGCCTATGTGCAAAAGAGATACAGCAGTTCAATAATACTTATGGGTAGCTTTTGGAAAGGAATGTCCTGAGAATAGCTGTTTTTGTCACAATATTCTGGTGGCAATATTCATATTCCATGATGGTGGTGGTTATATAGAATAGCAGAATATTCAGACACCCCTAATTTGGCCTTATTTTCCTGGGCATTGTACAAATATAAAAGAAAAAAGAAGAAAACACTTGCTAGAAAAGAGCTTGCAATTTAAATAAGGAAAAGACTTAACAGTGGGATGTAGAACAACAAAGGGGTTTGATATTGGGGAATACAAGACAAGAATAGCAGTGTGAGGAACACCTAGTTATACATTATTTGCAGAGTGCATAGAAAAAAAACTATGCCACTCTTTAACCCGGGGTGGCCAAACTTATGGAACTCAAGAGCCACACAAGTTGATTATTAAACCTTCAAGAGCCGCACTGAGGCATATAGCCATATGCTTTTACCTACTAAATTGACTTTCTGAGAGCCACACTTTTTCATTCAAGAGCCACATGTGGCTCCCGAGCCGCAGTTTGGCCACATTGTCTTTAACCAGTTGACCATCAGCAGAAATAGAGAACAACAGTGTAAAGGATAACTTTTCAATAGTACTTAAAGACCATCTTAAAAAATGACTTGGTACTCAGGAGTTTATAAAAGTCAATGGGACTTTGACTGCTAAGTCATGTAAGCAATATTGAAAATTCTGCCCAGAATCTTCTGGCTTTGTCTGTTGTATAGATGATGGACAGTGGTCATCTTGTGGGTATTTTCTGACCAGTAATAATTTTGTGGTTAATTTGTTTAACTTGGCACATTATTGTTTAGATTACATATGGAATTGTATAGTTATAAAAATGTGGTACAGTGTGTGTTTCTGGTTTCTTTTCTTCTTACAGGTTTGTGTATTAGACCTACGGAAATAGCGCTACTGGTGGGAAGCCATGGACCGACTATGAATGTGTACATAGCCAAAATGACTGTCCCTAACCCATGTACTGCTATAGTCCCAATTGAACCATGGCCAGTCCAGTACAGCCAAACCTAAAAGAAATATATACATATACTGTATATAAAATAAAATAAAGATTACACCCTGAAGAGGATGACAGAGTTTTGTCACAGCTTGTGAATCCTGTTCACCAAGTGCTGGAATCTGCTGTGTCCCAAAATAACTTTTTAGAAGTTTTGCGTATGAAAAACAGAAGAGAGAGAAATATACCATACAAGAGCAGACCATACCATGTACCAAATTTGGAAGATACTAATGACGGCCTTTATTTCCCTTTTTTTAACCCAGAGTCGCATGGGCTTGTGGGTTTGTTTCCACCCTGCCCACTTCAGCAGTTTGTGTGTACAGAGACTTACATAAACCTGCAGCGGTATTTTGTTCTTAGCTTTTAAACTTCTTTTCTTTAATTTTGTTTAAGTTTACGGATGCATGAAGAAAGGGAGTGAATCAGTTCCTTGTTTATATTTTTTCACTTTTCAAACAGAGTTTCTTTTATATATATATATATGTGTGTGTGCGTATATATATATATATACATATATATATAAAAAAATATTTCAAGAGGTAGAGTAAACTTGGTATTTGGTACATTCTGTGGCTCTAAGAGCACAATTTTGTGGGGGGAGGGATGGTGGAAAAGAGGCAGCTGGGAGAGAAAAAAAGAAACTCACCTCTGAGACATGACGTTTCATGTCCTGTTAATCTATAAAGTACGTCAACAATGGGTATAATGCTGTGGTTTTTAACTAACGGCAGGGCTGAAATGCAGTGGTTTCTTATTTGGGACATAATTCTGCCAAAATTAAGACTAGAAGGGCACAAAAAAAAGAGGAAGAGAATACAGGGATGCAAGTAACTATATAAAATATGCATCTTCTGTTGCTTTGAGACCATAGCTGATTATGGTTAAATTGTGCACTATTGTGAAAAGGCGCAAAATGTAGGGTTTGGGGGTTTTTTTGGGGGGAGGGGTAATATTCGTTGGGCTTTTTTGTTTTTTAAGAGATTAAAATCTTTCTGGACGAGGATTCATGCCACAGCTTCTACAAGAGTTGCCCATCATTGTTAGTAGGAGTTCAGATGTCTAATGTAACCAAATTCCAGTATTAAAACTATCTAATGTAATTTTTCTTTGTACAAAAATGTTTTTGGCATATGTTTGGCAACACTGCTATTAACAGGCAAAATGTTTGCTACCTTAGATTGAAAAAATATCTTAAAAAACAGAAGACTTGCTTCAAGTTTATTTTCATAGCAGTAATTCAGCTTATTTTAAGATGAATACTTGCACTAATTCCCTTGCTGCCCCAGTCCTGCAGTTTATTGTATCTCGTGACTACATTTATTTCCAAATATAAGGTAGATCTAAGCTGCTATATTTTTAATAATCACTACTATATTGTCTTTTATTCTGTTTACAATATCAAATATTTTTCTTACAGCATCAAATATAAACAGCAAATTTTTTCTGTTCATGTGATTAAAAGTATATTGGTAGTGATTTTATTTGTAAATTCTAGCATGAGTTTGTGTTTATGCCTATATGGAGTTGAAAAGGTTATGTCTCTCACAAGATCCCAGAAGTATAAATCTCTATAAAAAGAGGTTGTCAAATCTGTGTCACAAATATTTTACTTAAGAACTGGTTTATGTTATAGAGCTTTGCAAAGTTATCAGTTTTTATATCACTGTTTCAATCAAATTAATTTTGTGGCTTATGATTGCTAAACTTTTATTTAGTTAAGTATAAATTGATTTAACCCAAATAATGCAGCTTTAACATTATAACAGAATTGTTCTTTAGGCATTGATTTCTGCTATTGCCACACAATAACTTGACTTGAAGCAAGTCTGAGTTTGGCTAAGGTAGGGTGGCAGTTTGCCAGTGGGAAAAAGAATTCGTACATTTTTAATATGTACCCCAGTTATTATCAGTGGGGCAGGTAAAACTATAATATGCTGTATTTAAAAACAAACAAAAAAACATTCATATCTATAAAGGCAGTCATCCATAATGGTTCTGTGCCAGCCATTTTTAGAGTTTTGGAACATGTTACTGTTTAGAACAACTACCCTGTGAGTTACAATATGTAGGAAACCTAATATGTCAAGTGTCTGGCATTTGAAATACTGCTTTTATTGTTGGATGTCCATGACTGTGGCTAACCTCTGTCATTATTAAGAAAAATTTTTAAAAAATTATCTGTGCAATAATTTTAAACTGTGTGCTCCCAGGAATAGACACAAATGTTTTGAGTATATTTAAGCTGCATTTTTCCTTTAGCAATGCATTTGTCAATTGCACTGAATTTAAATCTGAAAGTCAGAGGTAATTCTTGATAGTACTTTTGTATTTTAATATGGACAGTTTATTCATTTTCATACAAGTTATTGGATGGTTGCTTCAGTGAATTAAAAAAAAAATACATTGTGGAATTCTGTGACATAACTGCAAAACCACAGCCATGTTTGACGGTATTGCCACTTTTCTTTTCCTCAATCTTCAGCTGTTTTAGTTTTGAGTAATTCTAGTTGCTTAAGCATAATGTCAAGTATCCATAATTAGAAAATGCAGAGCTTCATTACCACCAGACTGTTGGTTTTCAGATGTTTGCACACACTTTGGGAATGTCGGTTCCATAGGCCTGGGTGTCTCTGGATACGTGAGCCAGACCTCAAGCTGATGTAAATCAGTAATGCTCCTCTGCGATGGAGCTGTGTCAATTTACACCAGCCGAGGATCTGGCCAGTATATTTTTGGCTGCTGTTCTTCATCAACATGCCACAGTGCTGCTCCTGTTCTGCATAAACTTCTCTTGTCTTTTGTGTTATGCGTTAACTATGTGCATGCATGATGCTTATGGTCCATGGTTTATGTGAGGCAAGAAAGTACCAGGGTCATTTGATTCTGTCTTAGTGCTGAGAGTCCGTATATAGAAGAACAAAGTAGATCTTCCACACCATGACCTTTAAGGGGTACGTGCCTATTACTGTTAAGGCCCAGTTCTGTGAAGAGTTAAGCCAGGCTCAACAAATCAGTGTTTCTGGTTGCCATTAGTAGCCTGCCGCCTAGCTCCACTGTAGAAATGTGTGGAGGAATCCCTTCTGGCAACCAAAAATAAAATTGCTGGTGCCTAGTTCTGAGCTAATTTTGTCCACCCTGATTTAAGCATACTTTTAACTTTACATGCGAAGTGTCCCCAGGAAGTCAAGGGGCTGCTCCCAGTAGATGAAGTTAACGCCTGCATAGATCTTTGCATATGTTTGTAAGTAGACATTTTTTCTGGCACAGTGAATTCTTGGGGAAGAAATTTAGTTAAGAAAAACTGGGGTCACATGTATTGATGAGATGAGGCAAGGGCTGCTGTCATGTTTGCGATCTCTTTTTATCATCCAGTTTGGAATTTCATGTTTTTCATCTCTGTATAAGTAGTTCTAATTTTTCATGGAAATTTCTCCCCGTTTCTATTTTTACTTTTGTTCCTGGGATGTGAATTCTGCACCTCTTGATAGAAATTAAAGATTCCCAGCCCATTAACTCTTCTAGTATTGTTTACAAAGTATTAAAGTCCTCATAGAGCTGCTTTTTTTTTTCTTTTTCTTTTTTCTTTTTTTTTTTTCCTAATTCTTTGTGGTATTCCTAATTCATTTTGTTTGGGGAATACTACAGGATTAATGGTTTGTCTGACAGAGGACTGGAATTCTTGTATCAAATACTAAAAGTGCCTCTTTTTCTAATTTGGAGGAAAGTAGTAATTGCCAGAGTTTGAATGATATGACAGGGGAGATGTGTTTCTGAATTTTATGACACTTTAGTGACTCTTAAGAGAAAGGCCAAAGATTTGTACCAACTTTAAGTTTTGTTTTTAAAAGCACTGCTTACCTCACTCTAGGGAATTTAATGAGACATTGCTTACTCTAAAGTGTTCTCTGCCTTTAAGAAGGGTCAGGTACAATAGGGCTGTTGTATCAGTTTGCTGTGACTACACAGCAGTTTAACTGCTGATGTGTTTAATTATGTTGTATGGAAGAACTTCATTAGAATTGCAAATGGGGCTTTTCAGCTTGTAAATAAAAGATGGTATGCTTCCTCTGTTTACTAAAGAGAAGACATGGGGCCCAATTTTCCGATCTTTATTCAGTCAAAAAAAAAATTGACATTTTCACTGGGGGGGGGGGTTACCTAAGTAACCATTGGAGGATTGGGTCCTTGCAAGTATTGGACAATGTCACATTTTGGTATAAGTAGGCCAGGAAAAATTCCTATTGACTTCAGTCAGAATTCTGCTTGAGCAAGCTCTGCAAGATTGAACTTAGTAGTCCTTTTTGCTTTGCAAGCAATATGTTCCTACCAACCTCTTTCCTCCAGTAAATGCATGTAGAACTTGCATGGAGAGAGATCTCCAGAATTCTGCAGAAAACAACAACATTGTGGCATGTTGGAAGAAAGTTCTAGTTTGAGGGATGGCTGTAAATCTCCATGAAGGCGCTTGCCATTTTCCTGGTGAAGAGGAAGGTGCGACTCAGTTTTCTCTCCTTCCTCTCGTGCAGGCTCTGAAATATCACATTCAGTAATAACTTTTTCAACATGAATATGATTGAAGGCAGACAAAACAACAGAAAAGTGCACTGGTCCTTTTTTTAAAATTGCAGGTTTAGTGTTAATAGTGCTTCAGCCCCGTAGTTTTGAAGAGATACAGAATTCTCTTCTTCAGCCTTTTAAGTTTCCAGTTTTGAGGCCTGATGATAACTTAGGACATACATTTTTCCTTTCAAGCAACGAGCCTTTTTATTTCGTAATGACTTCCTGGTATTTGTGGCTAAATTCAGGAAAAAAGTCTGCATGTTGTCGCTAGTTCCGTGTAGTTTGCAATTTTGTTTCTCAACAAACTGCGGTGTGCAGTACAGTAATCCTAGAATACAAGTCATTTTTTCTCTCTCTCCTGACATTTACACTGTAGTTGTAATGGTTTCATTTTGAAGTTACAAATCCTTTGGGTCTAATTCTGTGAGCCTACCTATAGCACTGGATTAAAATGTCTGCATCATTTCTTCAGTTATCCAGTTAAACAACAACTGTTGTAAAAGTGTAAACCAGCCCATGACAGTTTTTTGTACTTGTTTAAAGGACTTTTATTGTTCAGTTTTCATGATTATTGTCTAAAGAAGACTGATATAGATGTTCTATACTGTCCTGGACCATGTTAATCACACTATGATGTTATTTTGGTTATACATCACAATGATTTGTCCCCCAAACCTATATCCCTTCTAGGCACATTTTCTGTTGCAATTTCCCTTTGCATTGTATTGCTCTGACAACTGTAATTTGAATCAGATCTGAAAGAGGTCCAGAATAAAATATATTTTGATATTATATTGTCTGAGTGTTCTTTAAAACATTTTGAATGATCATATATTTAAGATATTTGCAAATAGCTGGCTTGGTAAAAAGAGGAGGAGTGTTACATTAGGTTTACATCTGTTTTATCCCATTTTCATTGTTCTTTATATATTAAGTAACACTTTGTGTAATACAGTCAAGGAGTCCTGTGGTACTTCTAAAGACTAACAAATTTATCACGTGAGCTTTCGTGGGAGAAAATCTTTAGGTAGTGTTATAGGTGTTGTAGTCTTAACAGATCAACAGCAGCCCGCAGTGCTTTATGCCCTTGATTCAGCAAAGTACTTTGGCCCCTTTATTTTCAAAGGGACTGCTGCCTGCTTCTCATGGGCATGTTTAACTATATTGCTAAATCTCAACCTTTAGAATTACGCATTTTCTTTAAAGAAGCTCTTTGCAAAAATGTGCATAACAGGTGCCTATTCTACCCATCGGCCCCTTAGACTTGGAAACGGCAGGTCAGAGATTGTGAAGTTCCATTTACACCATCATCCTTGAAATAAAAATATGTCTGCAATTTTTTCTCCTATTAAGCAGTGGACTTTTACTTTACAGAGCTTCTTTCTTATTCCACGACTGATTGATTATACTAGGGTTACCATATTCGAACTTCCCAAAAAGAGGACATGGGGGGGTGCCCCTTTCCTGCATCCCCAGACCCAATCCTGGCCTCACCAACTACCTCCTCCACCCCCAGGCCCTGATTCTGGCCTCATTGCTCCTGCACAACCTCTGTGCCCCCTGGCCCCAATCCTAGCTTCACACACTGCCCCCCAGGCCTGATCACAGCCTCACACTGCTCTCCCACACTGCCGGGCTGTGCTCCCACTGTGGCCCATCTGCAGAGGTGTCGCTCTGCCAAGCAGTGCCATAGCTGGGTCCTAACATGCAACTAGAGGTGGCCTGGCAGTCTGGCCAGACTGAGAATGTCCAAAAAGGAGGGCATGTCAGAGGAAAACCAGTCATAATGTAATCCTAAATTATGCAGAATAATTTTATGCTTGTTGCTTTGTTTTAAACATTTGAAACAATTTGAGATTACACATCGAATAATGTGCAGCCACTTGTACATAATGAAGCTGTCGTTCCTTGAAAGTTTAGGTGGTATCATAAACCAAAAGAGGGAATTTAGATTGTTTTTTCAATGCCAGTAGATCTCAGAAATGCAATGATTGCTTTGTTGTATAGTTGTGTTTATTTGCTATAACACATTCAGGAAGAAATAATGATGTGCAGTCTGAGGTTTTTTTAAGACTAATGCTAAAGTGTATCTTTATTTTAACGAGTTGACGATTCTGTTGCAAAATTTTAGTTAATGTTTTAAAAGTAAAAAGGGGGGTGAGGTGGGGAGCTACTTAAATGCAAAACCAATCATGGGCTCCATCCACATTGGTACATGAATTCTTCCTAGGACTTGTCTGTTATTGCTTGAATAGTGTGAGAATAATGATGACAAATCCCTAGCAATTTAGCATGTTTTAAGGCTAGTTCATAGCAGTAACTAAAAACTGCTTGTGGTTCTTAAAATCTTTTTGCAGCCTGCCTCCATTCTGGAATATGACCATGCAGGGCAGTGTTTACAAAAGCAGGCTGCCCTTGCCTATGTACATTAAGGCATCAGTAGATATTGCACATAAGAGGCACACATAGCAGGTCCTTAATTAAGGGTTTGAATATTCCACAAGGGCATTAGTCCATATCACGTGTCTATCTTATCTGAGGATTTGTATATCCCAGGGTTCTGCAAACTGCAGCTCCAGAACAGCATGTGTCTCTTTGGCTGTCCCCTTGTGGCTTTCAACTCCAGGCTCCTGCTGCCACCAGAGAACCTGGGGGGGCGTGCTCAGCTCCAGGCTCCCCCCACCCTGTCTGGGGGCCCTGCAGCAGGCACCCTGGCCCAGTCCCCTCACTCCCCACCAGAAGGCTGCACCCATTGCAGGTCTCAAAACACTTGGGGTCTTGAAGGAATTTTTTAACATGGCTCTTATCTGTTGGGTTGCCAAGCCCTGGTATATCCTTATTGCTTAGCATGGTGCTGTTTATATTGCTATCTTGGCCAAGAATATGGAGTATCCATAATAGAGATTTTCCTTCAAGTGATGCTCATGTCAGCTCCAACTAGGTGTGTGCATGCCTGCCAGCAGATTTTTCCTTAGCAACTCCAGCTGTTAGACAGAGCCCCCTGGAGTTGTGCGCCTATGGCGTGGTATATAAGGGCTCACCTACCACTCCCCTGCCACTTCCTTCTTACCACTGTGGCAGCTAGTCAGCTTCTGATCTCTCACGTTAGAGCTCTTCCCTAGCCTGCCCGCACTGTTTTTCATGTACATAGTAGTTAAGTGCTAAGTGTTAGGTTTTGTTTAGTTAAGTACTTGTCAATCCCCTCAGGGGATCGTTAGGAATTCCTACACTCCCTGTTCAGGGGAATGCCTCACTTCCGGCTTTAAGGCTTGCGACGCCTGTAAGAAGCCTATGCCAAAGAGTGACCCTCACTCTGCTTGTTTAAAATGTTTAGGCAAGGCGCATCTTGAGGTTGTGCCAATTTTGTAAGGGTTTTAAACCAAGGACTTCAAAGGATAGGTCTCAGAGGGTAAAGATTTTCCTCATGGAAGAGGCTCTAAGGCCACCTTTGTCCTCCTCAGACCTGTCGACCAGTGTGGGATCAACTAAAAGTGCACTGGCTGCTGGTATGAGCACAACACCGGGGGACTCACAGCACCGCAAGGCCTTACCTCCCAGACCAACGCCTTGGCACCGATCACAATCTCCAGTGCCCAAGAAGAAACAGGAGTGACAGGTACCTCTCTCCACACAAGCCAAGAGGCAGAGAGGCCAATATGGTGAGATCTTTGCCAGGCCCACCTAGCCATGCCTCCGACACCGAAGCAACCCGTGCTCCCTCAGGAGAAACAAACACATGCCAAGCCCAGCACCAGTGCCCTCCCCCGTGGTGGACTTAGGCGACAAGATGGAGGCAGTCCAGTCTCCCCCAACCACCATGACATTTGAGGCGGGAAGGGACCTAATAGAAAGTACAGCGTGGGAAAGAGAGACATTGGCACCAACACTCTCCCGCTCGAAAGGGAAGCCTGCTCTGTTACCATGATCACCGTGCCGTCCCTCTCTGGTGCCGAAGTCAATGGCACCGCCCTAGGCCCCGAGATCGGAGTCTCCCTCAGAGTTGGAGGCTGGTTCAGTGGCATCCATACGGAGCCATTCCCTGTCCACCTATCGCCACACCGGCTCTCAAGGGCCTCCGCAGTTTCCAATGCCGTGGGGTACACAGTGGCTGAACCCGGGCTCCTGGCCCTTTTGGACACCCTAGGCATACCATCAAGGGCAAGGCCTGCAGTCAGTGAGGTCCCTCTCATCCGCTTTGAGGAGTAGGTGGACACACTCAAGCTCCAAGACCATTTCCTACCCAGCTACCATTACAGAGTCTGCCCCCACCCCTTCCCGGCACGAAGATTAGCCACCGGCACCACGCTAGCGGTAGTCTTGGAGGATGTCCCAGCATCTTCGGCACTGGCTGATGAGGGGATGGAACTGTTGTTAAGGACTCTTGGTCTTCCTCCTCTTGTGAGGATGCGGCGGGTACCGCGCATGCTTCCCCGTCGGAAGACAGCAGGTTATACCAGGGCCTCCTGAGAAGGGTGGCATCTAATCTGGGCATCCAGGCTCAGGAGATTACTGAAGAAATCTCAGACCCTATGACAGACATTTTGCCACCTCCTGGTCCTTTTAGGGTCGCCCTCCCTATAATAAAAACTATTGAGAGGTCCATGAAAGAGATCTGACAGACTCCATCATCTGCTCCACTCACTGCCAAGGGAGTAGAAAAGAAATATTTTGTGCTATCTAAGAGCTATGAGTTCTTATACACTCACCCCACTCCAAGTTCACTAGTTGTGACAGCTGCCTTTGAGAAAGAAAGGCAGGGGACTCCATCTCCTACCGTCAAGTCAAAGGAGGCCCAAAAAATGGACCTTTTTGGACGTAAAGGCTACTTCACCAGGGGCCTGCAGCTCAGGGTAGCTAACCAACAAGTAATCCTGAGCCGTTACACCCACAAAACCTGGAGCCTAATGGAGTGGTTTGCCAGCTTCCTTCCCCCAGAATCTAGAAAGGACTTTAATGCTCTTATCGAGGAGGGCAAATTGATGGCTAAGGCCTTCCTGCAGGGAGCACTAAACATTGCAGATGCTGCAGTTCGCGTCATGGCTTCTGGCATCTCCATGCAACACAGCTCTTGGCTCCAGGTGTCTGGGTTACTCTATGAAGTTCAGCAAACAGTACAAGATCTACCCTTCAAAGGACAATCTTTATTTTCTTCACAAACCTGCTCAAGACTCCATAGCCTAAAGGATTCCAGAGTCACCCTAAAGTTTCTGGGAATGCACACCCTGGTTACCCAGCACAGACATTTTAAACCCCAGTCCTCTTCCCGTTCTTCCAACCAATATCATACAAGACCCTGCTTGAAGACAGGGAAGTAGTAACAGCTCTCAGGGTGGAAATAGATGAAGGCAATTCTCCTCGAGCTCAAAGCACAGTTGCCCTTTGAGGCAGTCACAAGGCCCCAAGCAGAATGTTTGACTCCTCGATCGAGGACAGCGTACCAACCCCATCTCTGTTTTACAACCACTTAGCCCATTTCCACCAGGCATGGCACCGAATTACATCAGACAGATGGGTTCTATGCACGGTGGAGTTGGGCTAATCCATCCAGTTCCACACTATCCACCACTCACGCCCTCCCTGTTCCTCATCCCTCTTCAGGGACCTGTCTCACAACCAACTCCTTTCAGAGGAGGTCCATTAGCTCCTCGCCCTGAGGGCTGTGGAGGAGGTGCCTCTGGAACCGAGAGGGAAAAGATTCTACTCCAGATATTTCCTGATTCCAAAGCCCAAAGGAGACCTCAGACCCATTCTAGACCTCAGGACTCTGAACAGATTCATAAGAAAAATAAAATTCCATATGGTCTCTTTGGAGTCAGGGATCTCCCCCCTAGATGCTGGGGATTGGTACGCTGCCCTCAATCTTCGGGTTGGATATTTCCATATCTCTATCATCCTAGCACAGATGCTTTCTGAGATTTGTGGTGGGGAAGGTCATTTACAGTTTGCTGTCCTCCCGTTTGGCTTGTCTGCGGCCCTGAGGGTGTTCATGAATGTATGGCCATCATAGTGGCCATCCTTTGCAAGCACCAAGTCCATGTGTTTCCATACCTAGCCAGTTGGTTAGTCAGAGGGACATAAAGAGATCAGGTCATAGACTGGCTATCTCATTCAGTGCAGCTTCAGCAAGCTGGGCCTATTGGTCAACACAAAAAAGTCAATTTGCATTCCAGTGCAAAAGATAAAGTTTATAGGAGCCGCTCTCGACTCAACCATGGCCAGGGAATCCCTCCCACTTCAGCGTTTTCAGACAATCTCAGTGATTAAGACTGGCTCTGTTGGCCTATGATAACTGCCCACTCCTGCCTGAGGCTTCTGGGGCATTTTGCAGCATGTACCCATGTGGTACCGCTTGCCAGGCTTCGCCTGAGACCGCTTCAGTTGTGGCTGGCCTTGGTTTTTCACCCCTCCACGGACAGCCTAGACCCAGTGATTTCAGGGCCCAAATCAGTTTTGGACTCCCTACTCTGGTGGACAAACCAGGAAGTAGTCTGCACAAGAGTCCCATTCTCAAAGCCACTTCTGGAATTGACCTTGGTAACAGATGCCTTGGACACAGGATGGGGGGCTCACCTCTGCCACCTTTCAACCTAAGGCTGCTGGTCAGACCGGAACAAACTAGGTCATATCAATGTCAGAGAACTCCAAGCAGTCCACCTCACCTGTCACACCTTCAAAGACCAACTGATAGGCCGTCACATCACCATAAAGACAATATCGCTACAATGTTATATAAACAGACAAGGTGGGGCTTGCTCTTGCTCCCTCTACAAGAGGCTATGGCTCTGTGGGATTTTTGTCTCTTTCTAGGCATAAGCCTGGAGGCCTCATGTCTTCCTGGGACTCAGAATTACCTGGCAGACTCTCTCAGCCATACCATTCGCCCCCACGAATGGTCCTTGAAGCGGGAAGTTATACTTAGCATCTTCCAACAGTGGGGCAGTTCCCAGGTGGACCTCTTTGCAGCCAATCCCAACACCAAGTGCAAACTCTTTTGCTCCTTCCAGGGTCTGGACACTTGTTCCATAGGGGATGCCGTGGACAAAACACCTATTGTACGCATTCCCGCCTTTTCCCCTGATGGGCAAGGTCCTAGCAAAGATAAAGAAAGACATTCGAAGGACAAAGACAGTTGCCTACCTTTTCTGTAACAGTCGTTCTTTGAAATGTGTGCTCACGCCTACTCCAAACCCTCCCACCTCCCTTCTGTTGGTTCTATGAGACAGAACTGGCGGGGGAGCGGTCGGGGAGCCCTTCTATATGGCACCATAGGCGCGCAATTCCAGGGGGCTCTGGAATTGCTAGGGAAAAATCTGCTGGCAGCTGTGCCTGAGTGTGCACGCACACCTAGTTGGAGTAGACGTGAGCACACATCTTGAAGAATGACAGTTACAGAAAAGGTAGGTAACTGTCTTTTTGCCTTCTGTGGCAAAAAAGCAGACAAAGTGACATCCTTGTTTCCATTTCTTCAACACAGAGGTAAAATCCTGGCCTCGCTGAAGTCCGTGGGAGTTTTGTTATTGACTTCAGTGAGAGTAGGCTTCTTCCACAGGCACTTAAGTAGTTGTTTAACTTTAATGGGTAATCTGAAGAGAACAGATGCTCTGAATGGTGGTGTAGCCTTTAATGGAATATTGATTTCTCTATTAAAACCCTGCTGGGAGCAGAGGGAGGGGAGCTAGGATTTTACTGTTAAGAGTATTTATTGTTCATCTCGCAGTAGCCACCCAAAAGGCCTAAGATTGGGGCCTTATTGAGCTAGGTGCTATACAAATGTTAGAAGTCGTGTTCTCAGCCAGAAAGATTATCTGATTTGAAACAAGAACCAAGAAGCCGGCACAACAAACAGTAAGAGGAAGGAAGGTTGTTGGAGAGTGGGGAAGAGGAAGAAAGTGATACGTTCGGTTGCATGGGCTGTTAACATGCATAACTGGATAGTTCAAAATTAAGGGAGCAGCAACAGGTCTGGGTGAAATAATGTGCCTGCATTACCTGTTTTGAAGGATTCAAACAGTTCTGATGCTTTAGACCAGGGATCTCAAACTTATGGCCCATCGGCCACATGTGGCCCCTACAGTCATTTCTTGTGGCCCGCAATGACTTTTAGAATTTCTCAAATAATTGATAATGCAAAACTTGAAGTGCATTTACTTATTTACTCTTTGTCTTCCTCTTGAACAGAAGTAATTCTTTCTTACTTGATCTTGGCACGTTACTCTTCATTTTTTCATTTTGACTTTGTGTTGTTGTATGAAAAGGTTTCAGTGGTGTAGCCCTCAAGCTAACATGTTAGTCCTCATGCAGCCCTCATGGTGATTTGAGTTTGAGACCTCTGCTTTAGACTAGGCACTGATATTCTGACTGGTTAGAGGACTAGGCAATGGAGCCTTTGGCACTCCTCAGTAGGCAGCTGAGAATGTCAGAAAATGGAAAAAGGAAATCATTGTTTGTCCCATTTAAAATATTTTTTGTTGATGTTCCCTGACGAGCTCTAGTAGTTTGGAACCTAGAAACTGTCTTTCAGTTCATAGCATCAGGTGCACCCTGGGCCTACACTTTAGCTGTTTTTAACTCTTAGGAGAGTCCTTCATTGGATCCAATGTAGTAGTTTAATGTTAAAAGGAACGGAAGAGTGAAATGTCTGCAAATTGCATGGAGACTTTTTAAATACACCACAAGAGAGACTCAAATTCCATCTCTATCCCAAATTAAACAAAATTAGAGGACAAAAAAAAAATGCTACCATGACTAAACAGAGTAAGAGAGGTAGGTAGAGGCAAAAAGCTGACCTTTAAAAGTTAGAAGTCAAATCAATCCTACTGAGGAAAACAGAAAGGAGCATGAACTCTGTTAAGTCAAGTGTAAAAGTATAATTAGGCAAGTCAAAAAAGAAACCGAATAGGAGCTAGCAGAAGAACTAAAAACCAAAAGTATTTTTTTAAGTATATTAGAAGGAGGCAGCCTAGCAAACAAACAATGGGTAACTGGAATATTGAGGTGCTAAATTAAAACTCAAGGAAGACATAACTCTTGTGAAGAAGCTAAATGAATTATTTGCATTCATCTTCACTGGAGAGGATGTGAGGGGGATACCCACACCAGAGCCATTCTATTTAGCGAACACATCTGAGGAGCTGTCAGCACAAGAGGCTGTGGAACAAATTGATAAATTAAACAGGAATCTTCACCCATGAGTTCTGAAGCAACTCAAATGTGAATTTGCAGAACGAATGCTGTATGGGATCTCTCATTTCTACCAACTTCTGTATCAGATGACCAAAGGAATAGCCATTGTGCCACCAATTTTTAAGAAAGGCTTCATGGGAGATTCTGGCAACAACAGTTCGGTGAATCTGTTCTCAGCACCAGGGGGAATGGTTGAAACTGTAACAACAGAATTATCACACATTTGTTGGGGAAACATGAGCATGGTTTTTGTAAAAGGAAATCTCACGTCACCAGTTCATTAGAATTATTTGAGAAGGCCAGCAACTGTGGACAAGGGTAACCCAGTGGATACAGAGTACTTGGACTTTCAAAAAACTTTGGCGTAGTCCCTGAAGAAAGGCTGTTAAGCAAAAGTAAGCGTTCATGACATGAGTTGGAAGGTCCTCTCATTGATCAGGAAACAAAGGATAGGAATAAAAAATCAGTTTTCAGAATGAAGATAGGTAAATATCAGGGACCCTGTTCTCTGGTGAGGGGGGCTTTAGACTAGGTTTGAAAGTGGAAAGTGACCAAAGCCCACAGGTAAGTCAAAACCAGGGAGACCTGGGGGAAGAGTCAGAACTTGGAGGGAACCTGGGCTGTAACCACCAAGAATAAAAGAGAGACCAGTCAGAACTTAGGAGGAGAGGGGATATCAAATCAGTATCTTATGTGTTTATATACAAATGTGAGAAGTATGGAGAATAACGTGAAATGCTAGTAGCTGAACACAACTATGAAAGTTGACATCACAGAGATATGGTGGGATAATACACATGATGAATATTAGCAGAGTATGCCTTGCTCAGGAAGGAGCACAGGACTTTGTGATGATGGGGGATTTCAACTACCCAGGCATCTGTTGGGAAAATAACACTGCAAGGCACAGATTATCCAACAAATTTTTGGATTGCATTGGAGACCTTTATTTTTATTTTTATTTTTTTAAAGGTGGAGAAAATTACTAGGGGAGAGGCTGTTTCTTACTTGATTTTGACAAACAGGAACTGGCTGAGGATTTGAAAGTGGAAGGTAACTTAGATGAAAGTGATCATGAATGGTAGAGTTCATGATTCTAAGGAACATTAGACAAGTTAGAAGTTTTCAAGTCACCAGGGTTTGATGATATATACCCTAGAATACTCAAGGAGCTGACTCAGGTGATACCTGAGTCATTAGCTGTTATCACTGAAAAATCATAGAAGATTGGAGAGGTCCCAGAGCACTGGAAAAGAGCAAATATAGTGCCCATCTTTAAAAAGGGAAATAAGGAGAACCCAGGGAATTATAGATTAGTCAGCCTAACCTTCTGTACCAGGAAAAATAATGAAGCAAATAATTAAGGAATCCATTAGCAAGCATCTAGAAGAGAATAAGGTGCTAAGTGATGGAGTGCATTTGTCAAGAACAAATTTGTCAAACCAGCCTGATAGCTTTCTATGATGGAGCAACAAGCCTTATGGATAGAGGGGAAGTGGTAGTTCTGCTGTATCTAGACTTCAGTAAGGCTTTTGATATGGTCTCGCATCACCTTCTCATTAACAAACTTGGGAAGTACAGCCTGGATGGAGCTACTGAAACATGGGTGAAAATTTGGTTGGATAACTGCTCCCAGAGAGTAGTTATCAATGGTTCACAGTAATGTTGGAATGGCATAACAAGCAGGGTACCACAGGTATCTGTTCTGGGTCTTGTTCTGCTCAATATTTTCATCAGTGATTTACATGATGACATAAAGAGTACACTTATAAAGTCTTCTGATGATACCAAGCTGGATTGCAAGTACTTTGGAGGATAGGATCACGGTTCAAAATGATTTGGACAAACTGGTGAAATGGTTTGAGATAAACAGAATGAAATTTTGTAATGACAAGTGTAAAGTACTCCACTTAGGAAAGAACAATCCATTGCACATATACAAAATGGGCAATGACTGCCTAGGAAGGAGTACTGTGGTGAGTCAACAGCGTAATCCTGTTGCAAAAAAAAAAAAAAAAAAAAAAGCAAACATTATCCGTGATGTATTAACAAGAGTATTGTAAGTAAGTCATGAGAAGTAATTCTTCCGCTCTTCTCTGCTCTGATTCAGTCTCAGCTGGAGTATTGTGTCCAGTTGTGGGAACCTCATTTCAGTAAAGATGTGGAGAAATCAGAGAAAGTCCAGAGAAGAGAAACATGAATGATTAGAAGTCTGGAATACTTGACTTATGAGGGAAGATTGAAAGACCTGGGTTTTAGTCTGGAAAAGAGGAGACTGAGAAGGGAGATGAAAACAGTTTTCAAGTATCTAAGAGATTGTCTCAAGGAGGAAGGAGATAAACTGTTCTCCTTAACTGCCAATGATAGGACAACAAAGCAAGGACCTTAAATTACAGCAAGGGAGGTTTAGGTTGGACATTAGAAAAAAATTCCTAATTGTTAGGGGGATTAACCACTGGAAAAAGTTGCCCAGAAGGGTCGTGGAATCTCCATCATTGGAAGTTTTTAACAGCAGGTTAGAAACACCTTCATTGCTCCTGCCATGGGTGCAGGGGACTGGACTTGATGACCTCTCATGGTCCCTTCCAGCTTCTATGATTCTATGACCCCCAAGCATCTGTATTGGGCCTAGTGCTGTCCAACATGTTCATAAATGCTCTGGAAAAAGAGGTAAACAGTGAAGTGGCAAAGTTTGCAGATGATGCAAAATCACTGAAGATAGTTAACTCCAAACCAGATGGAGAAGAGTTATAAAGGAATCTTACCAAAGTGGGTGACTGGGCAACAAAATGGCAAATGAAATTCATTGTTGATAAAAGCAGAGACATGCACATTGGAAAACATAATCCCAACTACATATACAAAATGATTAGTGTCTAGATTAGCTTTTACCATTTAAGAAAGAGTTCTGGAAATCATCACTGTTACATCCCTGAAAACATCTGTGCTCAGTGCTGCAGCAATCAAAAAAGCTAGCAACATAATGAGCCATTAGGAAAGGGGTAGATAATATCATAATGCCAGCATATAAATTTGTGATATACCCACACCTTGAATGTGTAGTTCTAGTGGCCCTATCTCAACAAAAGATATGTATTAGAAAATGAAAAGGTACAGATAACAGTGACAAAAATGATTAGGGGGTTGAACAGCTTCCATGTGAAAAGGAACTAAAAAGACTGGAGCAGTTCAGCTTAGAAAAGTGTTGACTAAGGGTCAATATAATAGAGGTCAATGACATTGTAAATGGTGAGGAGAGAGTGACTAGGGGAGCACTATTTACCCCTTTGTGTAGTGTAAGAACTGGGTTCACCCAATGAAAGTAACAGGCAGAAGACTTAAAACAAACAGAATGAAGTGCTTCATACAACATAGTCAACCTGTTGAACGTCATTGCCAGGGGATGTTGTTAGGGCCAAAGGAATAACTGGCTTTTAAACAAATAGATAAATTCATCAGTGAGTATTAGCCAACATAGCCAGGGATGTAACCCCATTCTTTGGGTGTCTCTAAGACTTTGACTGCCAGATCCTGAGACTGGTTGATGGGGAACAGATCACTCAGTAATTGTCCTGTTCTATTCATTCTCTTTGAAGCATTCGGCATGGGCCACTGTCAGAAGACAGTATATTGAGTTAGATGGCTCATGGGTCTGACCCAATATGGCTGTTCTTATCTTCGTATGTTGATGGCTAGCAGTCCTATAAGAAGGTTTGTCATGAGGGCATGGTACAAATTCTGGTTGTTTATTCCCTGAATCCATCATGGAAGAAGCAGATTTTTGAATCAGCTGATTTGATGTAGAGAAGGGGTTCTCTAAACTTGATACTGAGGGCATGTCTTCCTTGTCCTGTCTGTGAATAGCATTGTGCACCAAAACACCGTGCTGTAGCTCACCAAGGTGAAGCGAAGAGGAAAGAACTGAAAGGACCCAAGTGCATGAACATTTTCTTTCAGGAGCAAACTTGGGACTTTTAAGTTCATGTCTTCACCTGCAAGTTAATGGGAGGAGGAGGAATTTATAACAAATGCAAAACGGTATATACAACTCATACTGACATATGCCAGTAACACCAAGCAACACAAAAACACACGGGTAAACACCCCAGAGTGGCACACACTTAATACTCTGACTGATATGCCAACGTAAAACACTTCATACCACCAGACAATGCCAGCACATCTCAGTTTGACACATGGTACAGACCACGAGTTGTGTGTGTGTGTGTGTGTGTGTGTGTCTCTCTCTCTCTCTCTCTCTCTCTCAAACATGTAACTCACTGACCTTTGCACATCAGAAACATTTTGAAGTCCCTGAAAAGATTTCACTTCATTTTCTTAGCTTGCTTTCAAAGTTCAATCACATATTAACATCAGTAACAATCTCATATTAAAAAGAAAATCAGGTCATACTTCATAATGATTCGTCCCTGCTAAATATCTTTACACATAGTTATAAGGCTAACTTTTATGTGTTTGTATATCCAAAAAGTTCACCTGAGGATCTTGCAAGTATGATTTGTTCACCCTACCCTGTCCTGTGGAAATCCTCCACTCAACATAACTGCAAGACTTGGTGACCACCACCCAATTTTTTTTTCATTTTGGGGAAACTTGTGTAAAACTGAGAATAAAGCTCAAGTGGTATCACTTCTTTTGGCCCTACTTTGATCCAATGGCTGTTTGGGCGCTGTGAATTTTGGGGGGCATTAGTTGGTTGATTGTGTACTGTGTGTCATCCTCTTCAAAAGCTACAGAACTAAATATAGTTCACTGCAGCTCTAATGACCAGGTTTCCAATAATATATTCCTCCACTCCTTCCCCTTCATGTGTGTGGAGAATGGGCAGGGTACTTATGGGTCCAGGGCACAAATAGCAATGGGGGCTCTAGAGAATGGTTTGGAGGGGCTGTCTATGCAGATACCTCAAGCTTCATGGGATAGCTGCCTGTTTGACATGCAGCTCCTCAGATGTTCCTGCGTGCCCCTCTTGGGTAATTGTTCTCATCATCCAAGCTGAGACAAAGTGGGGGTGAAGACCAAAAAGAGTAAAAATCATTAAATTTTAATTCACTGGGAACAAAGACTGATTTTTTAAAAGCACTGTAAGGGAGATGTCCACAGTTTGGGGACCACTGAACTAGACATTATATATATAGCCTTACACACTACCAGAGTTGCAATGCTTGATGCAGGGGAGGGAATGTCTTATTTGCTGTGTTGTTGTCACCTATTTCTGCCAGTATTTTAGAATTATAACAATTTCTTCTGGTTTTATGATTTTGGAGTTCTTGTATTTACAATACATATATGCCTTGATGTCTCCCTGTAATTACTGATAGGCAATTCATTCTTACCCAATAGGAAATTATGGCTTCATAGTGCAGGGATCCTGTTGAAAAATTCTACTTTTACTTAATTTCCCTTTAAAACTACCATCTGGAAGTTTTGCAGTTCTTCCATTTTCTATTGTAGTGTTTCATTTATGTGCAATTTGCTCAGAGACTGTAGCAGTAGAAAAAAGTCAGATACATTTGATTCTGACAAAAATAAGTATAGCCAACCTACTTTCCAAGAATAAATACTTTCAAGCCAAAAGCCAATTCTCTTGACCTGAGAATATGAATGTCAGTAGTTTGTTTCAGTTGGATTGTTTATAAATATGTGTTCAATATAGTAAGAAACTTGACATTTCAGAGTGAATTTGCTGAATTAAATATTCTATCAGTTATTTCATAAAAAAAAGAATTTCAGTTCTTGCAATTAATTTAATAATGCATTAGTCATTATCTAATAAACCTCATCCTACTTTTACTGAAAACAAATCCCGGGAGTTATCAAGTTATCAAGTTTTTCCACTGTGTGCTTTTAAATTGCTAAAATGTGCAACCTGAAATCCATTTAAAATGCTTTTAACCAGAGGAATGGTTTATTGTTTCTCAGGCTGCAGGTATGCCTCGGAGTTTGAATTTCAGTTCTGTGATTTCTTCTGAAGGCACTGAAGTGTGAAATACCTGTTGACCTATTTACTTGTCTCCTACTTGATTATCATTTGCTTGGCTGGATGAATTAATCAGCACAGTGGTTTCTGTCATGTGTTTTATTTATAGCAGATAAGTTATGCTTCTATATAGGACTAAAATATCTGTCCTGATATTGGACTGCTGATTTGATCATTAAAGTACTATATAACTTTCAACATCCTTTGTTAGTGCATGTTTCCTTGGGCAGATGGAGGGTTTGGTAGTATTCCATCATTGCACTTTTACCAAAGGAACTTCATAAATTATTTGTATCAGCACCAGTATTTTTTGTGCTGCTCCACTTAAGGGGACTTGAAAACTGATATAGGATATTCTCTTTTTTGCTGGGTTTCCATAACAAAACAAATAAAATCAAGGAATCAGGAAAACTGAAGTGAACGAGCATCTTGCACAGTTCACCAGTACCCATGGCCTGTTCATTTTTTTTTTTTTTTTTTGAAGAACAGTCTAATGGGAACCAAGATCAGATTCTTCTTGATGATAAACTGCCATTAGTAAATGAGAGAAGGCAAGAAACACTAGCATGTAATGGTTGTTATAAACATGAACGGGAACCATTTTATGACTATTTATTCTTCATATTATAGAGACCCTAATGGAGATTGAGCTTTATTCAGCTAGTCACTGAACAATCACATAGAAAGATATAATTTCTGCTCCAAAGAGCTTAGAATTTAAATAGGCAGTACGTACAAATAAATGAGAGAGGAAACAGAGTGAAGTGACTTTTCTGGGTTCTCACAGAGTGTCAGCAGAAGATCCAGGAATAGAACCTAGGTCTTGTGACTACAAAGCCAGTGAGCTACCCATTCAACCATACTGCCATTTTATTTTTACTATACTTAGGGTGATTTATTTCAAAACATGGTGGGGGGCAGTTATTGCCTTCTCACTATATCTGAGCATAGAGTGGATTTCCCCCCCACTAACAGACACCACTCTATTTTGGAAGACATGTCCAGGCTTTTCCTGGGTGTCGATTTTAATGTGAAAGGGCATAATTTGCTCATCCATTCTCAATGGCATGACTGCATTTACTTAATGTCTTCCCTAAGTTGTTGGGGGTGGGGAAGTAGAAAGGATGGCACAGAAACCGTAGAGATATGATAGCTGTATAAAAAACATTGAATTGGCAAAGGCTATGTCTACACTAGAGGACTCAGTTAAGTCAACTTAACAAGGTCAACTTTAAGTTAACTTAGAGAGTTCCTATTTGTTTGTCAACTTTATTAAGTTGACTTAGAAAGTCCCCATTCATTTTGGTTGACTGTATTAAGTCAAGTTAAGCCAGGGAACCCATTTAAAGTCGACCTTCTTGAGTCAAATTTAAATGGGTCCCCCAGCTTAAGTCGACTTTTTATAAAGTTGACTTAAATAGCTATCCTACCTTAAGTCAACTTTAATGGCCACATTTTGTTAAGTCAACTTAATAAAGTCGACTTAACCCTCAAAGTCAACTTAAGGGTGAGAGTTAAGTCAGCTTAAGCAAGTGCTTAAGTTGACTTAATGAACTCCAAATGTGGCTCTGGAGCTGCTTAAGTCAACTTAAGCCTCCAGCATAGACATAGGCAAGGTGCTTTGATACTATGGCAATAAGAGCTGGTATAAGTACTACGAAAGTTACAGTCTCATCTGCTTCATGTTAAACATGCTTTCAGGCTTCTAAAAATGCTCTTGATCCAAAGAAACTTCCATCTGACAGGAACAATTGGAAAATGTATATGCCTGGTTTCTAAATGCATGACTACAGTATCTCCCAACCAGCTTCCTTTAGATATGGCAAAGGCACTTGGATTCAAAGACAAAGAATTTCATAGTATGTGTGAAGCTTTAGAAACAACAAGAAGCAAACAACACTTTCCTGACACCAGTGTGTAAAATATAGATCACCTTCAAATGGGTGGATAACAATCAAAAAATTACTTCTGGACTGGAGATAAACACAAGAAATAGTGATTTTGGGAGGGCAGGGGAGATAGGGGAAGCTTTAAGTCACTGGAAATCCACCTCTGAATCCATTCTTTTGAGCACCTATAAGCCCCAAATGAAATCAGGGGCTCCTATGACTAGATGTTGCATGTATACATACTGGGGAATATGTCTTTGCTGTCAGATTGATTCTCTGGGATCAACTGAGTGGAAGTGAAGACCCATTCAATGGATCCAGAAGTTGACTGAATAAATCCACCCCCAGAAAAAGAGTAACCCTGTGTTGACAGGAAGGCATTTTCCACACAGCGTAGTGGGGATGCCACACTATTCAGAATTTTAGTCAGCTGGAGCTGTGCAAGTTACTCTGTGTAGTTTGCATATCTCCCATCAACTGCTGCCAAATTTTCTGGTTATTGTAGAGCAGGCTTTTGAGAGTCATTTTCTGCCTTAACAATGTTACAATCTAAATAGACCTGATCAATGAAGCGAGGGAGGAGAAACAGACCGATGAAGCGACTTATCCAAGGTCATCCAGCAGGTTGGTGAGCGCCAGGACTTGAATCCAGGTCTTCTGACTCCCCATCCAGAGATGTATCTACTAGGTCATGCTGCATCCAAGTCTGTTAGTTGGGTGCTTCCAACAAAGATTACTAAATTCACATAAATGACCATGCAGGCCACTCACAGAATGTAAAGAAAATCTCCTGGTGAAATAGTATTTATTTATAAAAGTTGAAACACCTGGGTGTTTTTCAGTGGTAATCCATATGTGAGAAATTGCAAAGGTAGTTTTCACCAACAGAGCATCCAAGGGTGGGGTTGTAAATCTGAGAATGAGGGAATTAGCCAGGGGATACAGCAACTAAAGGAGAATGCTAACTATTAGATGCTAAGGTTCACAGCCTGGGTGATTTGTTAGATTTACAGCTTCAGATTAGAGGAGCATTTGCTATAAGTGCTTATCAGTCGTGCAGAATGAGAAGGACATATCATTTTCCCATTGGCCATGGGCCTCCATGCAATTATTCTGATCTTTGCCACCTCATTTGGGATTTCTTCAGTGCATTCCACCTTGGATGGTTGGTCCAGTTCAGTTTCTAATAATTATGGCTACACCTGCCCGCTTACTAAGCAACATTTCCTGCAGTGATTACATCAGACATAAACTGTGTGGTCTGACCTGGCTTCCAAGGTATGGGTTTATATTGTACTCCTAATAAAATCCTCAAAGATTCAGTTTCTGACAAACAGAGAGACCCTTTCTCTTCACTTGTTGGACTGTCACTGGATTCAGTTTAGGCAGTGGTTTTCAAACCATGGGTTGGGGCCCAGTGTTGGGTCACAGACCCTCACGTACTGGGTCATGGCGTCCCTTGCCACTGCCATCGAAAGACTGGAGTGTATTGCTAAAAGATGTAAATGTTGGGTCATGGGCATAAATGATTTTTTTTCCCCTGCAACCTGAGAAAAAAAGTTGAAAAACCACAGAGAAGGCATCTAAGGTACCAGTGATCCTGATCCGAATAGGAAAGGCTGTTTGCAGGCCAATTTCAAGAATGGGTCCTTAGCTTTGAAAACCTTCCTCTGCTCAGCGCTGAGCACCCCCTGCAAGGCTCACTTGCCTTCTAAAGCTCTTTCACAGATGTTAAGGTCAAAAGAAACAAATAGGATCACCTAGTCCAGAGGTCAGCAAAGGTTGCTGACCTTTGCTGGCCCCCATGCCGGCCTGTCCTCTCCAACCCTCAGTCAGTGCCAGTCTGCCCCCCAAAAGGGCAGCCCCTTGAAAATTCAGCAATGACCATAGCTGCAGGGGGCAGGAGCATGCTTCACTGACATGCCGCTGAAAGGAGCCACTTGTTGAAAGAAGCCTCCCAGGGCAGCTGCTCTTGGAGGTCCCCAGGCATGCCATGGAAGGAGCTGCCCGAAGTGGTTCCTTTTGGTGGTGGCATGCTGCATAATGAAGTCAGTCTGAGCGACTTGTCTACTTCTCATGCCTGGGGCATGGGCATGGTGGGGACTATCTGTGTCCCAGCTGCCACCAAAAGAAGCCACCTGGAGTGGCAGTTTCGGTGGTGCTGCAGATGGTGCTGTATGCTGCTCTGAATGGGCTCACGTGCCACTCTCGGCACATGCATCACGGATTGCCTATCCCTGAGCTAGTCTGATCTCCTGCCCGGTGCAGGTCACAAAACCTCCCGCCCACTCCTGCAGTGGACCCCTAACCTATTACTGAGTCACTGAAGTCCCCAAATCATGGTTTAAAGACTTCAGGATACAGACAAACTCCACAGATCAGGTTGAAGAATCAGTTGAGTTTAGAGGATGAAATTGGGAGATCCAGGTTGCAGGTTTCTTTCTAAGGGAACTATCACTAATGTCCCTTTTGAGCTAGATTATTGGTCAGTTTTAATTAGTATTGATGCAGTATACAACTCCTAAATATATAAAGACTGATTAAAAGTAAAATGCAGATGACATGACATGTGAGTGGTGTGTGTAATATGAATGAGGCCCTAAATAGGAAAGAAATGCTTCTTGGAATATGAGTGAACATCGTAAGATTTACAATGTAAGTGGTGTTATTATGTCAGTTTCCTGTAAGCCAATTTGCTGTACTTCCCGCCTTCCTTCTCCACTATACAAAACAACAGCCGGAGGAGTCATTAAAACGAAGATTGCATCTTAAAATTGCCTATAATTCAGCTACTTCAGTGATAGAAAAATGTATAGTTTCAAGAGAAGCCATGTGCAAGAAAGATCCTTCGCCAAATTGCGGAGATTTTAGTTTGTTCAAACCAACCCCTCTGTGCTTTAGAGGAAACAATTTACTACTTTAGTAAATAAACACAGCTGTTTAAAAATTCAGATTAGGCAGTCAGGTTCATAGTCTGCTGAGTAAATGATAGAGTACAGCCTTTGCTATCTACAGAAGCAAAAGCTCTGACCCCTACTCTTCAAAGAAGAATTAACCCTAGATGCAGCAAATTATACACTAAGGCCACAATCGTTATAGCTGCTGTTTATACAGATAGTTTCTCAGAAAGGAAACCTCAACGATACACAGTCGAGTGAGTGAATGAGTGTGTTTGGTGCTTTACGAAGAGTGCCAGAGTGCAAGGCTGGTCCTACCATAGAGGTGATCTAGGTGGTCGCTAAGGGCACTACCCGGAAAAGGTAAGGGCATCCTTTGGGTGGGGTGAGAGGTGTGATCATTCCTGGCCCTACTGCCCCCCCCCCCAGCTGCACTGTCCCCCGCGTCCCCCCTGCTGCTTTGGGCATGGAGCTGAAGGCAGAGGGGTAGCGGGAGTGCGAAGCCGGGCTCTGCTCTGGGCTGGCTTGCCCTGGCCCAGGGGTGGAGCACGCCAGCAGAGAGGTTGGGCTCTGGTCTCCCGCCCATCCCCTGGGCCGGCTGTTCTGCCCTGGGGGGCAGGAAGGGCCAGTTTAGAGACGGGATGGGAGAGCAGAGCCCAGCCCACCAGACCAGCCCACTGCACCCCCAGCTCAGCGGATGGGCAGGAGTGTGGGGCCAGCCTCTGGGCAACCCGACCCCTCTGGCGCAGGGAGGGGGGAAGTCGGGAGGATTCCCACAGGCTGATTGCTTCAGGTGCCACAACACCTAGGGAGGCAGTACCACAATCACAGGTGCCTGGTGGGCCAAAAAATCCTTGGGCTGGCCCTGCCAGAGTGAGAGCCTTGGAGAACAAGGTGGAGATTTTTAAAGGCACAAATTGTGGTGGTTATGTAATCCCCAATGAAAATTGTGCCTTTGAAAAATCTCACCCTCGGGTCCGCCACTTATCTTCTACATTGACATAGTATGGGCAGCAGCTGTGCAAGGCTTGAGCCAGTATTAAGCACCAGGCTTTAAGCAATGTCGATATGTTACTTATTGCAGAAGCAAACGGTTGAGACATGAGTGTAGCCATACTGGATAAAACTAGTCCCTGCCCCCAGAGAGTCTACAGTCTAAAAATCCAGCATTTTTTCTGCAATTCAGTAGCAAACAATGCCTGGATGTCTTGCCAACTGTGCACCTAACTTAGGGGAGTGTGGCATTCAATGATGGCTGAAGCAGTCCTTTTCTTTGGGATGTTATAAGGTTAAAGAGTAAAATTTTGGCCCTTTTGAAGTCAATAGCAAAACAGGAATGGAGATGAGAGAGACACTGGGCAACAAACAAGTAAGCAGCCAGTTTAAAAAGGGAAGGGAAAAGGAGATGGTGAGACAAGACAGATGAAAAGGATGAGAAGAGAAAAGGAAAAGGAAACAAATATCAATGGCAGACAAATAAAGGAGCACATGAAAATTTTTGTAGGTGGGTACGCAAATTTCCCTGAAGCTCCTGGCAAATTGTCAGCTTTCCCCTTCGTTCTGCATAGGTTGTACACCCGTCCGATGCATGTATGCTCTGTTTTTGTTGATTAAGTGTAATCTCTGCTGGAGTCATAAAATGCTAAGTACTTGGCCTCTAGTGCAAGACAATGTGGACTAGAATTATGGTGGAGCCAATGTAAGGGATATTTGAACTAACCACTCCAGCAAACAACGCTAGGGCTTGTTTCTGGTGATTTCTTTTAGTAAATATATGTAATTCAGGGACGGCACATCTAATCAACAGCGGTAGTGCGTACTGCTAGGCAACAGTGCTGATTGTCTTTGTACAGCACCTTTATGTTTCTATGGAGTTTGGCCGTTTGCAGGGGGAAGCGCCATTTTGTGCAGTAGGACTGGTGCCTCATGTTAGAAGAGATATACACTGTGCTTGTCTGTGGAGATTTTATTTCTGCTTTTTTTCTCCATTTGCTCCTATTCTAAATTAAAACCTTCTGACTGGAGGAATCATGACAGTGAGTCCCTGCTTGGGGGCTTGTTTTCACTCAGACATGTAGCAAAGCAACAAACTGACCATCCTTGGAGATGGAAAGTGGGGCTCGGTACAGGCCATGAGTAAGGACTTTTGAGCGACTGGTAACTTACTGGCTGTGCCCAGCTTGGTGTGCTCTTTACCATACTGTGGTGTTGGGGGCTTAATAACATCACTACATAAAATTGCTTTTACTTCAAGATAAGTAGCCTGAGATAACTGTCTCATTGCAAACTCCTACTGGAAAGAAAGCACTATGTTGTTTTTAATCTCCTAGGTAGATAGCTGAGGTCACTTACAGATGTGGGGTATAGGATTCATTATCTTAAAATTAGTTATACCAGTGAAAAAATAGGCCTCTTGTTCTTTTTTGATACGGAAGCAAGATATTCTTTAAAAATCATGCCTTGTATTTTTTAATCACTCTTTTAAAAAAAAAATCAGACAAGTTTATTTTTAAAATTCCTATTGGGGATATTAAGAACTTTAATTTAAACCACGCCTAAATGTTCACTTTGAAATAATAAATGTTCACATTTTAAAAATGTACAGGGATAAACATCTGTGTTTAATACATGTCTTTTAAAAAAAAGCTGATCGTGATTTCTTTGAAACAATGCATCTTGGGTTTTTAATGATCTAAATTCACTTTATTGGGAATGTCAAATTTTTCTGGCTTGCTAGAAAATGTAAAACGCACATAATGGTTCTGCAGGTTAGCTCAGTGTTGGTCTCACAGCTGTTTGAAAGGAAGAGGTTCTTTATGAGGCTGTTTGATTGTGGTTGTGTGCATGTTAATGACCAAGATTTTGCTATTCTCACTCCAGCACTTTTGCTGCCACTTGAGCTGATTACGGCTCTGGATAATTACACCAGAGAATCTTGTATTTGGTGGAAACAAAATACATTGATGACAGACAAGTTTCCTGTTAAAAAAGGAGAGAACTGATGTGTATTCAGAATATGCAGTGAAGATTAGTGGGGGGGACTTGTTAGAAAAATCAAAAGCCTTTTTACACGCACCGTGCCCTGCTCAGATTTTCGGTCACAGCATCAATTTAGAAGTTTGCAGGAAGACAAAAGATGAAGTTTGGGTTTCCTCCTTTTCCTGGAGCCTTCCAATTCTAAACTCTTTAACAGAAACTCAGAACCTTAGTGACTAAAATCAGCCCCTTTGTGATTTTCTGGTTTCTGTACTCTTGTTTTATTTAAAGGAACATTATAATCTTACCTATCTTCAGAAAATCACCCTCCATAGAGCACTGACATTTGCTGCCTGTATAGTTTTGAAATACACACATGCAAACCCCAACTCGTGCTTGCAGGTTCTGTTTGGGGAGCTGCTGTTTTCAGCAGTGATCAGTTTTATGTACAGCGCTTGTCTATCTTGGGGCAGGAGTGCTCAGATTGAGGAGGGGGTATACAGATGGTGGGATCGTATCCCCACATCTCAATGCTGCTGGTTTAAAAAAAACAGATTTAAAAGCTGACCTCCACATTACTCCTTCCCAAACCCTATTTAGACACTGCTCATGTGTCTCAACTCACCTAAGATCTGTAGCTAGCTAGTAAAGCCACCAGCAGTCTGTGTTGAAACAAAGCTACTTGTTTTCGACCATCACTTTCTGAGAATCGAAATCCTGAAAGAAGAGGAGTCTGTTCCAAGACGTGTAGCGGTTTGGGGCAGTTTGATATTCTATTTCTATTATAAATATAATTTAATTTCTAATAGTTGCATGCAAACAAATGTCAGCTGGCAATTAAAGGAAGTAGACATATGCTAATCGAAAGCTCTGATAAGTACACAATCTTCAAATTAATTAACGAGCCAAAGGCAGCCAAACATTAGCATTTAGAAAGAGCTTTTTTGCATTAACCACTAATGAGTTCATTTAAATCTATCATGCAACCCATTTTGGAAAGCCTGGGCTGTATTTAATCATATTCAATCAGATTTAATAATGAAATCCTTAATACTAGGCATTGTTGATTGTGAAATTACCATAGAACTCTAATTGTTAGAGGGGGGAAATTTCTGGCGTGTGCTGTTAACTGAATGGGACTTCTGTGTGAAATTCAGTCTCGTATATGTATGAGCAGTGGTATGAATATACTGAATAATAACAACTGTATTTCAGTGTATGTGGACTACATGTGTATTTCTTTCATTTTTCCTGAATGGCTCAAAATTATCTGAAAAAGGAGTTTGGAAATTCCATTATCAAGAGGAAAGAGATGTTACTTGGCCTATGAACCACTTGTGAGCTAGCCAATTGTATTTCAGTTCTGCACTTTATTAGCTCAAATTCTGTTCTTTCTTTAATTTGTGTAGATCCAGAGTTTATTAATTGTTAGTCAAGGGAGCAACTCTAAATTTTTTGGGGTGCAACTGAGAAGGGATTTTGGCCCATTGCCTCTTTTGTTCAGTCAAAGGATCCTTTTTCTGGTCCCACCATGGTCAATGTGAGTTTGCAATTGGATTTAACTGTAGGGGAGAATCCATTCTCTGACCTGATTTTGATTTCACTTCCATTGAGGTACCCTAACTGTAAGGCAGTGAATAAGATCAAAATCAGATTCTACATTCTAGTATCCTGGTACAGTGTCCACAGGAGATGATAAACCAAATGACCAATGAGGGTAAGTTGTTTTTGTAGTAATAGCTGAGACCCAATTAGGCTTGGATTGCCATTGTTCTCTTCTAGCACATTTGAAAATATGCTTTCTAAATTGGTAGGCAGAATCACAACTCAAGGTAATCAAAACAGAGCTTAAATTTTTGAGTTCAGTTCCATGGCTTTTTCCTGCAGGGCTGCTTTTATTAATAAACATAAGATGCAAAAAGGCTCAAAGGAACACACTAATGAGATTTCACATGTTTGCCATGTTTCCGTGGCGCAGTTTAACACATACTGCTAAGCAAGATAACATCTTGTGAGGCTATCTCATACGTTACTCAAACAAACACTCAATCAAAAGTGCTTCTTGGAGTCCAATATAATTAGATTGTATGATTTTTTTTTCTGTGTTCATTGTAAAAGTCTTATGCTAGCTGAGTGTGTGAGCCTGAGTATCTCCACAGATTTTTTATAACAAGCAAATCAAGAAACCGGGCTGGATCACAGAATGCTAGCCAGAGCCATCCCAGTCTGAGAAATGCACCACTCTTAGGTACTGCTTTGGAGCAAGTCTACAATGACAGCGGCAGATTTGCCACCGTCAGTTCGATCTTTTTGGGTCGGTTGAGCAGGTCAGTGAAGACTCACTCGCTCACTCAATCTGGAATTTGACTCAGTAACTCCTCCACTGTAAGAAAAGTATCCCTGAGCCGATGGGATGTCATTTCCCTTTGACACAGCCCAGTGGAGCCACAGAGGTAAATGTGCCTTTGAGAAATGAAGGGAGACATGCAAGTTATTTTAGATAGCTTGTATAGCTTCTTTCAGCTGCTGCCAAAAATGGTGGCACGTGTCTATCAGGACTTAGCCAAGGCATAGCAAGAGAGGTCTGACAAAGGGCATCTATATTCTGCTAGTCAAATGAAGGTTAAAATGGTACTTGTGAATTCCCCTTCTCTGCATGGGAAACTTGCACCGGTTTAACTAATTTTACACCAATAGAGCTAAAGCATTGCAAATTCCTCTGTGAACAGACACACTGCATTTTAAAAATAGCTATTTGGTTCAACTTAAATCTGTTCCCAGCGAGCTAACGCTAAATCAAAATAGATGGTTCTTAAACTGAAGTAAGAGCATCCTCACGGGGATTTGCACAGGTATAATTACATTGACTTAAATTCACAGCTGAGGTTATGCATGTGGATATTTCTGGCTTAGACAAGGCCTGAAATGTTAATTCGCTATTAAAACTATAATGAAACAGACCACTGAAACTGTGGCCTATGGTCTGTAAACTGTGCTGTACCAAAAAGCAGTTGATTAACATTAGATTGGCAGCATTAATGTGAATATGGAAATCTCACATTAGGACATTGAAAAGCCCAGGAATACTGGTGCAAAGTGCATGTCACTTAACATTACGATTGTTTATTTTTACTAGCATCTGATGGTATCTTCTGGAGTTTTAAACCAGGTAACCAAATGTCTTTAATGACAGTGTTTTCCTGAGAACATGCAATGTTATTTCATTATCCTGATATTATCTGGCTGGTATTAATGCGTGTGATGACCCATCCTCATGAATAACATTTCACTAAGTGTTCTCTAGTGCAGTGGTTCTTAATCTTTTGCAGGTCATGATACACTTGGTGGCCTATCATGAGCGTACAGGACATGCCAGCCCATCCTCCCCCAGGTCAAATTCAGCCAACTCCTCAGCTCTCTGCAACACATTACCACTGTGTGGTGACACAGTAATGTGTCCTGACACAGTCGTTGAGGATCACTGGTCTAGTGATCACAGCAGGTGATTAGGAACCAGCTCTGGTTTCTGTATGTGGGGACTGGACCTTTCATTTGTGAATTTAATTATGTACCAGTACTTCATGTCTGCACAGAGAGGAACATCGTTTTGTTAAGAAAACCAGCCTTGAAGCCTGGGCATGTTGTGATACATCTATACTGTTCTTTGAGGTATCTGTTGGAGGAATTTCCATACTATTAATCAGATGATTTTTAAATCATAAAAAAATAATCTTTGAAGATGAACAATTTTGTTCATATTTGTAGGTGAGATTAAGTGTTTGGGTAGAGATTGGCACATCATATGTGTTACTTTTCCAGACAGAAAAATCAGTTTCCTATCTGGTGGTGTGTTGGATGTTTTTAGTTTCCTGAAATATGATGACTATTCACTTCTTGTGGAGGTCCTTCTGGATTATACAATGTCATACACAATTGTCACATGACGTGAGGAGGCAACGTAGTCTCGTGGAGAGTCCAGTAGTCTGGGGATCAGAAGATGTGTTCTTTTCTTGATTATGTCACTGACCTATCGTGTATACTTGAGCAAAGTTATTCTCTCTCTGCCTCTGTTTCTTCTCCCATTTTGTCTTGCCTGGTTTAGACTGTAAATGTTTTGGGGCTGGGATTATCTCTAATGGTGTGTTTGTAGGACAATGTGTCCTTCATGTTGGCTGGAACCCCTAGCTGCTCTTATATTGTAAATATAAATATTCCCAATAAGTAATGTGCCTAACAGCATGTAGCTGCTTAAAATGTGAGAACACTTCTGCATATACTGTGAATTGCAGTTTAAAATCTTGGAAGGCCTTATGATTGGGCTGCTTCATAAAACCCGGGGAATTTTTAGGAGACCTATCATGATAGCGTTAAAGTTTTAAACTGAAATATTTGGATAGAGCTTTGAAATGCTTTGACATATTTACTTACACCATTTAAAAGGGTGTGGGGGGAGTGGCTTCATCATTTCACTAAACTCTGAGATCAGCTTCTAGTCAGTCAAACTGGACAATTACTTAGGGGATTCCTAGTACACTTAGGGACGGGAATATAGGCTAAAGAGGAAAAGTGATAAGCTATACTAACCTCTCTGGAGCTATAAGTTGGGAATCTGTAGAAAATTAGTGTTTGTGCCCCTGATCATGTTACTAATTGACTACAGTGAACGTTGTACAAGAAATCATCTGTCTTAAGAGATGGCTCTAAAGTATCCACAGATTTATTGAGTGCAGTTTTGCTCCACCTTTAATAGTGATGGTCTCCATGGAGGAGTTGATTTGTTGGTCTCTGGAGTGGCTAAGGCTGGCTTTGCTATGCACACGGTCCATCTGAGATCTTCAGTGGTGTAAAAATTGGGTTGCTCTCACAAATGGAGTTACCCTGTACGCAAGTGATCTGAACTATTGACAAAGTGGCCTGAGTTGTGGAAGTCCCTACGGTAGAGTATATACCTACCTGCCCCCATAACATCCTATCCAAGCACTGTACCAACACCACAGTGAGCTGCAGGGGAAAGAGAATTAAAAATATTACAATAATTCATGATCACTGTGGAAGAGCTTTGACTATAAACCATGTATCACATTTCAAACAAGGGATTTGAAACCTATGCAAAATCTGCATTGTTGAAATGAGAAATGGCCTAAAACCAAAACCCTTAATCTGTTTTTTGAGATATGGTACTCTAAATTCAGATTCAGATTTTAATGGTTCCAGCCTCATCTCTAGTTAAAAATATGTGAGTCCCTGTATTGTTTACTAGCATTGATGTCATAAATATCTCCATTAAGTAGCAATTAAGCTGCTGGGATTTGGGCTGTGTGCCATTAAAGAGGTAATTATAAAAGAATTGGATTAATTAGCCACTGAATTATTTATGTAGACATAAATATTGCACATGAGATCTGTGTTAAATAGGATATTACCACACACACAAAAAGGAAGGTAAAGATGAATCGATTTACTTTGTCTTTTTAGTTCTTTCTCCCAAAACTGGTTAAAATAGGTAACGTTTGCCAACTAACTATTGCCTATGTTAATTTACATGCATTATCTTTTATATATAAAAAAACAAAAACAAAAACACAAATGATATAGCAATTCTGTATGCTTTTGCAATCTTTCCAAACCATCACAAATAACAAGCATTGAGAGTTCTCTCTTGTCAATACAATGAAGTCAATCTTCTGTCTGTTGTGGTATAATTTAGAGCTGAGGGAAATGACTGATTTCACAGATATTAACTTTATCAAATATACAAACAACAGATGTATTATAGGGGAACAAATTTCTGTGTGAGCAGCACAAATAACTTTAGCAATCAGCAAATCCAATCTTCTTTTGGCACTACAACTTATCTGCAGACTAAAGTTGCTTGTCAGCTGTAAAAATAATACGATACTTGGATCTAGAGAAATGAAAACAATACAGACTGCTTGATATTGCAAACACCCAAGTGACTTAACCAGGAGACATCCATCCATGTATGAGAATAAGAAGTAAATTGAAATAAAATTATTAAACTCTTGCCCAGGTGTATCAGTCCTCATTCTTCACAGCATACGCTTGATTGCTAGTTGATATCAGAAACAAAATTTGCTTCAGTGTTTAATATTAGGGGTGGAAAGGTTTGAGTTCTTCCTCCCGAGACAGGTGGGAAAGGTGGAGAGAAGCAGTGAGAATGTTAATTGTTCAGGTACCTGCCGTATGACTTCCACAGGGGTGGCTTGGAGAACCAATGGGAATGAGTTGTACTGGAGCAAAGGCTACTGTGGAGTTTGATTGTTTTAACTCTGTGTTTGATAACACGAGTATTAGCCCACAGACCATTTGAATGTCACATCTCTCTCTACTGGTCTGCTATCTTGTTCTGTTTTGTGAAACAGATTGAGAAATGCTCTGGTACCATGGTGATGTGGTCTGATGTTGTGAGAGTCGAAGGCCTCAGGGCTGGAGTTTATTATTGGTGTAGAACTTAATAGGAATGAAATTAACAGAGCTCTGGATGCTATTTTATAATAGACAGACTGCAATATTTCTAAAATATTCAAAGTCAGGCCCCTGCCCCGAGGGGTTGACAGTCTATGCAGGCAACATGCTGCTGAGGAGAGAAGGCTGCAGTACAAGAAACCTAATTTATCTTCTTCCTGCTACTGTCCAAGGACCCACCTTTTGAATCCACATCCTTCTCCTGCTCTCTTCTACCCAACCTCTGCATTGGCTCTTGGGGTGGAATTTACATAAGTGGTTAGCGTTGACCAAGCTCTGTTCTCATTGAGGCCAATTGCAGTTTTCCCATTCATTCAACTGGAACAAAGGACAGTGCCTTTTTTACATCTCACTCCTGAAGCGCAGTGGCCAGAAGAGAGAGAGAAGGGATGCATGATTTTTAAAGTCAAAGTTGGAAAGATCTCTAAAATTCCTCGGCATGCTGTACAATGGCTCATTAACTGTCCTTTGGCTACTCTGGCCAACATTATTCTATGTACGCCTTAAGTTTTTGCCTGATTCCTCAATGTGGCACAAAAATCTTACGCAGCCTTGAATGGAGTGGAGCAACCTTGTTTGTTTTCTGCCCTTCAAAGGTGAAGACTGGGGAAGGGACGGCCAACATTTTTTGACCCTGCCCATAGCAGCAGTAAGAGTTAATCTACCGTTTGTTTGAGGAAGGTAAAATAGTTAAAGTATAAAAGGAATCCCATTTTAGGAATAATGTGGTCTAAAGCTTCTTCAGCAATACGGCAGAAAGTGAAGGGAACTATTAGCAGACAAGCACTAATGGGACCAGTTTATTCCTATTTTCCCCTTGATTTACAAGCCACTCAGTGAGCAATAAACCGCCTACTTTTAATTACCCATTTGCAGAGCCAGGATAGCTTCCTACTATTTTAGAAGCAGAGCTAGCCTAAGAGGAACTGACCAGACATCCTCAAATGCCGTGTGTGTGTGCTTTGTAATTCTAATGAGAAGATAATAACTATTTTATGTTCTCTTTCTGATGGGTGCAATTTTCTTTTGAACCATTACTGAAAGGTTTCTTTTTCGTTTTTTCTTTTTGGGTAGCTATTGTTTTAACCCTTTTTTGCAGCTGTGAAAGCTCTTTGTTTCTGGACCGGTTTCCCAGGGAACTTCTGAAAACAAAGCAGGGCAGTGCTAGAAATGTGTGTTTTTGAGGACGTGCTTGCAGATGAGTTTAAATGAACGCTATTGTGCATGTCATAGATCATGGTAATTTCTTTAACCAAAGACCTTGTCTTCCTTCCATTGACTTCAGGGTCACAACAAAGAGATCTGAATCAACCTCCAAATTATCCACAGATCCACTTATCAAATGTGCCTGGAAAGACTTATTTCTAGGTAGCTCACTTACATTTACAGTTTACTTATATTCCTTTGTTTCAAAGGGGTAGCCTTGTTAGTCTAGTTCAGCACAACAAACAAGGAGGCTGGTATCACTTTTAAAGACCAACGCATTTATTTATTGCATAAGCTTTCATGAGAGAAAATCCCACTTCTTCAGACACTTGAAGATGGGGAACTTAGACTCCCATTCTGTAAATTCCTCATCTTCAAGCGTCTGATAAAGTGGGATTCTCTCCCACGAAAGGTCGTGTGATAAATACATTTCTTAGTCTTTAAATGTGACACCAGACTTCTTGTTCATTTACTTACATGTAAAAGTTAATGGCCCTGATTCTGTCTTGTGCCAATGTGCCAAGATTCATTTAGTTTAGGAGGGGAGTGGACGTTCAGGAAAACAGCTATGGTTATTTCATTCTCTAAGCTGCCCTGGTCATACCCTCAGCATAAATTAGAGTAGCGTAGAGACAGTTCTAATTTAACCCAACTGGTTAAGTCCCCAGGAGACCATATGCCAGGTAAGAATTGAAGGAGCATGGGTTTACCTTGTCTTGAGACACTGCTTTTCATACACTACAACAGAGTACTGGAGGTAGTTGGTGTGGAAGCTGGTTATGTTACTCTACGTAGAGCTGGTTAAAAAGATATAGCTGGAAAACACAATTATGTCAAAATCATAACATTTGGCAGGAACATTGCAATTTTCTGGTTATGATTCATTTTGGTTTTAATTTCTTATATTAAAATATTCCAACATAGAAATAGATGTTATATTCAATATGTTTTATGTTTTTTATAAAGTCTTTGCCTTGTCATGGCAAAAAAAATTAACATTATTGAAATGAAATATTTTGATATTTCTGTATAAACATTTTTCATATATTCTGTTCCATAAGAATGTTTGAAATTTTGACTTTGTTTTCCAGTTTAGAAGCCTGGAATTTCTTTCCTATGGATAAATTTTGGGGGGGGGGGGGAGTGCTTTATTTTGACTGAAACCGAAAGCTTTCCTATACTTAGAGAATTCTCAGCCAGCCTCATTTGACTAATGCAAAGTGGCCAGAACAGTGTTCACAGCAAAAGGGATTTCTACTCAGGATTCCTGGTTGCTAATCCTGACTTTGCTGATGATTGCTGTGTGACCATTAGGCGAGTCATTTGCCCCACCTGCTAAATGGGAGCAATACTAATGTACTTTAGAGGGACCTGGAGGTTAGATTAAAAGTGTTTCTATTGGAAATCGTGATATGTAAGACACACAGCTAGAAGGGAAAAGTGCTATTCTTAAAATATCTGAAATTAACATTTTGGGACCTGCCTAATTTACTCCCAGTCTCCCCTTCCCAAAGCAGCTGCAACTCAAGCTGATGGCATCAAGACAACTGTATGTGAACAGTATGGAATCTTAATATGTGGTCTAGAAACATCCTTTTCCCTTTGGCTGGCGGAAATGCTAAAGTACACAAACGTATTTAAATAGATTCTGCAGAATAATGAAAATGTTTGTATGAAACAGCTGCAAATGCTTCTGAATAGATTTTCAAATATGAGCCAGTCTGGAATGTGGTTCAGTGCCTTGCTATGCACGTTCCTTCATCTAGCCTTCATTGTCACCAGCTGGCAGAGGCTGACAACGTTGTAAAGGTAGAAAGTTCAGACCTCACTGTGTGGGGAGGGGGAAGAAGACGTTGTCCTATATTCCTTCATAGCAACCACTCTGGATCATTTATTAATATAACTGATTGTGCCACAAAGGAGTCCCAACCCATCCTCTTTATACCCATTTGAAGGATAGGAAACTGAGGCACAGGATAGAGTAAATGATTAACCCACCACAACAAAGGCTAGCACCTAGGTTTCCTGAATCCCAGGCCTACTCAGGGAGAGGAAGGAAGAAAGAGGTGATCCTTAATGCATCTAGAATCAAAGGGAAGGATTGAGGGAGATGTGCACTAAATGATGTTTGCATAACTTTTTATACCGCACAGCAGCTCTCATCTCAAATGCCAACTAGTGTAGGTGAAGTGCATCCTTGGGAGATGGGCTCTTATTTGCTGACGATGTTATAGAAGTGTTATGAAATGCAATTCCTTGGTCAATAGAACTGAGGGCTTGTTTACACTGGGGGCAGGATTTTAATTTGATTTTAGGCTGTCAAATTACAGAATGTGCAGAAGACTGATTACGCTCTGCATATGACTCCAGGCTCTTGTGTCCCCACTGCTCATCCTTCCTTCTTCCTGAAATGCTTTACGCTGCAGTAGCTATCCCACAGGACAACTAGGTGCAGGGACTTGGGAAAAGGCAATTGTCCTCCCATGATGCAACATGTTTGCTCCCCCTCCCATCTTACCATGCCAATGCAGCACAGTGGAAAATCAAGAGCAACAAAAAGAACAGAGTTCTGGGTTAGATCCTGGGGCCCAAGTAGGCCAACTTTCAGTGTTCTCTGGTTATATGGAGCTAAATTTGAATTGCAGATTTTCACCTCAGTGCTAGACCACTTGCAGGGATGATGTTATCAGGTCAAATTACAGCATCGTTTAATTCGAACTTACAGCTCTGACAGTGGAGACACAGGCTGCTGAAGGTCAAAAAAAGCAGCATTACATTGAACTTCTCTGCCAGTGTAGACCAGGGTTCAGTCTCTCCTGTCACCCATAATATATGGAAGGAAAGTAAATACTCTACCAAAGACCAGGGGCATCACTGGCGTCTGGCACATGGGGCATGTGCCCCAAGTCCCAGTGCCAGTGCCCCAAATGTCCAGGGCAGCCCCCTCCTCTCCCAGCTCCATCTCCAGCCGGAGATCCGGGGCCTATCAGCCGGTGGCAGGGCCTGCAGCTCCTCGCCCATTCTCCTGCTGGGAATTCAGGATGGGCCACCTGCAATGGCAACCGCCTCCCAAAGCCCCTTCCTTGGCCAGGGATCCTGGTCCAGGCTGGTAGTGGCAGGAGCCCAAGGCAGGATTGGTCCTGGGCAGATAATCAGGGTCACGGGGTGCCCCTGCCTATACCCCAGGTCTTTCCGAGGGGCAGCAACGCTCCTGCCAAAGACCCTCCTATCCATTCATAGTTTAACTATTAGTGTCCACTGTACTTTATGATAGCAAGTCAGACCATTATTTTTGCCTTTTCAGAAGTTTAAAAGTTACATTTAAACATGCATGCATGTTTCTAACAATAATGTTAGCAAAACAGATTAGCCACATATTATGTGTGAGGTAACAATGGGAGTCAAGAAGCTGGGGTCTCCTCCTGCCTCTGCCATCAGCCTGCTCTGTGGCCATGAGAAGATACTTCTCACTGTGCCACCTATTTCTCATCTACTTCGAAATGGAACTCTTCTGGGAAGGATTGTCTGTGCATTTGCAGAATACTGAACATCATGGGATCCACATCTAAGTCAGGGCCTCTCGACACTTCTTAAATAATATATAACAGAAGTGCAATTGGTCACCAGACCAGCTACTCTGTAAGCTTTTTCCATTGCCTTTGTATCCAGTCTGTTGAGGCAGAGGTTCTCAATGACCGTGTTGGCGTACATTACTGTGTCATCACACAGTGGTAAGTGTGTCACGGAGAGCAGAGGAGATGGCCGGATTCAGCCTGCTCAGGGTGGGATGGGCTTCAGTGTCCTGCAGGGTCACGATACACCGCCAACATGTTGCAACCTGCAAAAGGTTGAGAATCACTCCTCTGAGGATGACTGTCTGTGACCCCAGACAATGTGATGACTTCATGTCATGGATCAATGTTCACCAGGAATCTTCGTTTTCACTCACAACGTGACCTTGCCTTGAATGTGAATCTCCAGTCCTCTAAGCCACATAACTCATTTTGGTCATATATAAACATCACCAGCTGAGATTTTTCTCGCTTTTCCAAACAGGATAGCTTTGGATACTGAGGTGACACTCTGGGCTCATAAAAGTCAGAACTTCCATTGATTTCAGAGGGGTCAGGATTCCACACTGGGTATTTTTTGCTCTTCATGTGTATAGGCTGACTCCCTATGCCAACACTGTGATTGATGGCACCTAGTCAGCTATTTGCCACTACAACATCATTCAGGCCTCTAGTATGTAACAGAACAAAAAGAAAACTGTCAGCCAAGATCATGCTAATATCTCTGACAGCTGAATGGCCCTTCAAAATGATGTGAAATATTGTTGTGAAAAGGCAAGGAAGGGCCTAGTAAATTGTTATATATCTACCTCCTAACAATGTGATCCGAGGGAGTCCTAACTACCCAATTCAGGTTTTCATTGTAAATTGCTCAGAAACTGGGGGGGTTCTGTTAAATGAAATCGAGCAAATGCCCTCGTCTTTAATAGTGAGATGAGGGAGAAGCTAGCTAGAAGAGTAGCAAGAGTGGACTAGTGGTGTGAGCACAATAGTGGGACTAAGGAGGCCAGGGTTCAGCTCCCAGTTTGTCCCTAGAGTTTCTTCATAATCTTTGGTGAGTCCATTCATCTAGTGCCTCACGTGTTGTGGAGTAAAAACTATTAATGTTTGTGAGGTGTTCATTTAGTACAATGAGAAGAGCAATATAAACACCTAGATCAATGGTTTTGACATGCAAAGTTAACCTAAAGCCTGATGCATGCTGGGACCTGTGGTGTATGCAGGTGAAATGAGTGAATCCAAGGGCTGCTTTGGTGCTGACTATAATTTGGCTACTCCTGTGTGGCACCACATAGGTACGTATAAGTAAGTTCAACTCCGTTTTGTAGCCTTCCTTATCAGTGGTATAAATGGTGACAGTACAATCCTCAGTTACCAGGTGATACTAGGCACCAGACATAAAAAAAAATATTCTTTGGTTTGTGTATCTCCTCATCTCTTAAAGTTTTACATCAGATTTGGCTGTGAGAGGTGGTGGGGGCAATTATCTCCTGGCGTGTGCTTCCCAATGACCTTCCCTGCTGGCAGCTCCTAACCTTAGTTCTAGGGCTGGTGTATCACAGCTGCATAGTTAAGACTTTGGGAAGGAAACGGAGAGCCCATAAGGTTGAGAGGCAGCATTTCTATTGAGGTGCCTTGTGCCTTATACATAGAGCCCTGCATAGATATAAAAAATGTGGATCAGGATCTGATCTACATCAAGTCAGTGTCTGTATTTATCTGATCCACAATCCACATGCAAAGTTTTATATGTATCCATTTCTGCATCTCCACCTGGGCTTGGGCTCACTCAGTCAGCCTGCTGGCCTTTCACTGGCTTATTCCCTACACAGGCCCCACCCACTTTTTCTTTTCTTGTTTGTGGTTTGTGCACTGTACTATCAATCAAAGATTGCCTTGGCCAAGGAAATCTCTGATTGACTGCATGGTGCGTGAACCAAAAAAAAAGAAAAGGAAAAGGTGGGTAGGGCCCATGTGAGGAATAAGTGAATCAAAGGCCAGCATGCTGAATGACTGACAGTCTTGACTGGCAGATTGCAACCAGAGCTGAGCTGGGATTGGCTGGAGCACTTCTTTTGTTCCCCTGTGTGCTATTGACCTGGATCGTAGCAGCAGCTGAAGTGATCGATTGCACCCTGTGCAGATAAAAATAGAATCTGCATCTGCAGGTCAATCTGCAAACACAGGTCTGTGGATATACCTGTGGATCTGAAGTGGATACCTGAAGATCTTCAGGGCTCTACTTATCCACATGTAAACTCAGTGTAAACTTCTGGTTCAGAAGGCTCAGGAGAATTAAACTCCTCTTTGTCATCTTGAAAGAATGGCATCAGTAAAGGCTTAATGCAAAAGTAGCTACAGCTGTCAACTACTCCTATGGTCTCTTCTCTTCCCCCTCCCTAACCCTTTTTTTCCTGGGGGAATCTGGGCTTGACTACATGCATGAGCAAGAGACTGGGAGACAGCACCCATGCAGGGCTCTGCCAAATTTCCTACTCAGATCTCATTTGCTTGATTTGGTGCTTAGCTATGAAGAGTAAAGCTCAATGCGATTTTACCAAAAGACTGGCTCAGACTTCAGCCAATTTGAGCTCGTGTTTGGAGACTTGAAATCTATTTGGTGTCAGCTGAATTTTGATTTGTCTTTGTTTTTTTGCTTCAAGGAGTAAACCCACAAAAGCAACAGCTTCCAAATGCTTCATGTCAACTCTCCTGTCTCCTGTTTGGACCAAATTAGCTTCTGCCTTCCATTCTCATCTCCATTCTTGACATGTGGCGTCTTCAGATGAACAGCAGACCAGTCCTGCATCTTGGCTTAATCCTCTGTTGAATGCATATGATGGCACTTCCCAGCCAGACAGGCATTTGCAGATTCTTTGGGCTAGGAAAAGTGTTGCAGATGGGGACCTGAAGGACAGGGAGGCTAAGTGACTTGCCAACATCTCACAGGACTTTCGTTGTAGGACAGAGAACTGAATTCAGCTGTCTAAGGTTCTAGGCCACAGCCCCAACCACTGGACCATCCTTCATCTCTGTTCCTCTTACTGGTGTGAGAAATGAGATCAGACACTAGAATTTTACTTTATCCCTCTAGCAGGTCCAACATCTGCCAATGTCCCGATCATCTGTTCTAGGGGTCGGCAACCTTTGCTGTTCCCTGTGCTAGCCCTGCCCTCCTAAACCTCAGTAGATGCCAAGAGCCATGCCAATGGTGGCTTCTTTACAGTGGTGGCCCTGCTCCCCAGCTGGGGATCGGGGCCAGGAGACATCATGTGCATGTGGCTCCTGCAGCCCTGGCTCCTCCTAGGGGTGGGGCCACAAGGGGGAGCAGCTGTGGTGCTGCAGAGCTGGAGGCCCTGCGTGGTGCTGGGAACAGGTACGTGAACCAGTTGTGGTACGAGTGCTGGGGGTTGTTGACCTCTGATCTGTTCTAACAAGCAATGGTAGCAGAGAGAGAAGATGGGTGAAGGATACCTGATACTGAAGCAACTTCTGCTGGCAAATGAAACCACCTTTCTATCTATGCAGAAGAAGAAGAGCTCTGTCTAAATCAAAACCTTGTCTCTTTCATGAAGAGAAGTTGGTCCAATAAAATATATTGCCTCATCCATCTTCTCTTTCTCTCTCATATCTTGGGATCAACACAGCTGCAGCGGTCCTGCACAAAGCACTAACAAAAACTAATAAAGGGAAAGTGTTAAAGCGGAGTTAACATACAGGCATTTTGTGGCTCCTCATTAGACAGATTAACTAACTCACTTGGGGATATTAATCTTCTCCTCTATTAAATAAAAATCAAACCTGCCTTAAGGAAGCTCAGCTGACAGCTTCCGGGTGAGCAGCTGCAGACTATAGGGAGCAAGTTCATCCTTAAAAAAAGGCTTGCAAAGTTTGGGACTGCTTGTTATCCTGGAATCAGGATCACTGGTCTGTGGAGGAAGAAGGTGTAGACGGTGCAGACGGAGGACAATGCAAGTTCTTATCTCCTTTCCATGCACTGGACCTGGGGGGAAACCTAACTGGGTTTCTGGTCAGCTGCAGAGCCAAGGTCCATCCGGGTTCTGAACTTTTGGGGCTTACCTCTGGCCATGGGATGATCTTTCAAGAAGTCACTGGAAGTTAAAGTCACTCATCACTCTTCAGGAAGCACTTTTACATTAGTGTCAGCTCCTCAAACCTGAATTTGGGGGCAGTTCAGCACCCATGTGCAGGGCCAGATTACTGCAGGGGCTATAGGGGCTGAAAGAGGGGCTGCAGGCTCCAGCCCCTAAAATCCCTGTCCCTGCTGCCCCCCACCCTGTTCAGCCCAGTTGCGGGGATGACTGACATGACCTCTGATCTGGCCCAGCACCGTATTTTAGGGCCAATGGCCCCCGGGAGGCTGCAGCGGGGGCTGCTGTGCTATGTCCCAGCTGCCACTGCCTTCCCCCCCGGGTACACTGGCTGGGGAAGGAGCACCCACCAGCCCCAGTCCCCCACCTACAAGTGACGGGGGAGCCGGGGTCTGCCCCCTGGTGGGGCCCGAGGAGGGACTTCACCTGGAATTATAGGTGCTTAGTGAATCTGAAAATCAGCCACTTGGGATGGGCTATGATGAAAAAATTCTGCCTCAATATCACCAGTTTCTGTTTCAGGAGAAAGGATGTTTACAGCCTGCGGTACCCTGGAATATTGAAAATCCAACTTGATCATCGGTCTTGGGCAGTTCTGCAGTTTCTACAGCTCACCACCAGGTGACACTCGTGGCTTAGAAACATTCCAGAAATGGTACAGATTCACAGACACAGCTTAAAACGGTACTATAAAAAAATAGATTTTATAATACCAGGGCTCTATAATATATCTAATTATCTCTGTTAAATGGGTAGGGTCTATGAAAGGCATAATCAGTATAATCTGAAAGACTGTTAATATGGCTGTATGATTTCCCAACGACATTTTGTGAAACTTTATTTTACTGTTGGATTAGGAGCATGTTATTTTGAGATATGAGTTATGATATTTATATTCCTGAACAACCGCAGTCATATAAAATACGTTTATAGAAGTACAATACAATACTAAATTATATAGTCTGAGAACACACTTTTTGAGTTTAGATTCTCTGGTGTTATTTCTGATGGAGTTTGGGGTTAGGCAGGAGGTAGAAGAAATATTTTGTCCCTGTTACGTGCTTGTGTTTTCAAGGCAGCATTTAGGGCTTGATCCAAAACATTTTCAAGTCAATTGGAGCATTTCTAGTGAATTCAGTCAGCTTTTGTGAGACCCTTACAAGATTATCTTCTTTGAATAAAGCTCCAGAGGGGTAGTTGTGTTTGTCTGTGTATAGCAAAAACAACAAAAGGCCCATAGCACTTTAAAGACTAACAAATTTCTTTGGGCATAAGTTTTGGGTGGCAGTAACTCACCTCACCAGATGCACAAAGTGGAAACAACGCTTAGGAGATATATGTACACTTGCATGGGCTAGAAACAATACAATGGGGAGGCAACTGGACACCATACAACAAGAATACCAACCCAGGAACCTATCCCTGCAACAAACCCCATTCCCAGTTCTGCCCACATATCGACTCCAATGACACCATCACTGGCCCTAACCACGTCAGCTACGCCGTCAGGAGCTCATTCACTTGCACATTCACTAATGTGATATATGCCACCATGTGGCAGCAATGCCCCTCTGCCATGTAGATTGGCCAAACCTGACTGTCCTTACGCAAAAGACTAAATGGACACAAATCAGATATCAAAAACGGTAACATCCATAAACCAGTAGGAGAGCCTTTCAATCTCCCTGGATATTCAGTAGCAGACTTGAAGGTCATTATGCTTCAATGAAAGAATTTTAAAAACAGGCTGCAAGGTGAAACTGCAGAGCTGGATCTTGTATGCAAACTTGATGCACGAAGACTGGGTCTGAACAGGAACTGGGAACAGTTATCTCATTGCTCATCTCATTAGTAATTGTTCCTGTCCATGCATTCTCACCTTCTGGTTACTCATTGTGAAAGGGCCTCATCTACCCTAACTGAATTGACTTTGTTAGCACTTGCCTCCCCATTGTATTGTTTCTCATCCTTGCAAGCGTGTATATATCTCCTTACTGTACTTTCCGCTTCATGCATCTGACAAGCCCACGAAAGCTTATGTCCAAAGAAACCTGTTAGTCTTTAAGGTGCCACTTGACTATCATTGTTCGTTGAAATAGCTGCATTTCACACTGCATTTAAGGAAGGGAGAACAGGATTGGTCTTAATGCCACTATTTCCTCTCTCCCCCTCTGCGCAGGGAAAAAGGTAACAGCTGTATTTGTGGGGTCTGCAACTATCCAACCAAGCATGCAGATCCTCCTCTTCACCTTGCCCTAGGTTATTATACTCTATGCAGCTTGGGAGATCATATCTGAAAGGTGAAATCAAACATGTAAATGTTTACTGGAGGTACCCAATTTCCTGTCATTTCAGAGTGAATTGCTTTTCTGTGGTAAGTCTGCAACAGAGACCTTAAGTTAGACAGAACCTCAACTCGTAGGTGAATGGAATTTAAAATGTGTTCCTGATGGATTCCTGTTGTCACTGCTAAGGTTGTTTGAAGGTGCAGATGTTGTCTGCCGTACAAGCAGCTAACACTTACTTCTCACTTGTTAATATATTACCACAATACATTTGCTGTGGAATTATATTTGCCTTCCTGCTACTATTACTATCAAAATGCAGGGTGGAATATAAAATAGCCTGGAAAACCTTTTTATTGTACAGTTAAGAAACTCTTAGGAAATTAGCATTCACAAAGGGATTTGATTTGTGTCTGTTTGAATCCAATGAATGTCTGACTGACTTTAAAGCCTGGGAATGTGGATAGTTCAGTCATTTGTGTTAAGCTGCATTTAATTTAGATAAAAAAATGTTGAATTTCACAACAGCAATAAGACTTTTATAAATTAGCAGTTTTACCTCTTAGGAGTTGTCAGTAGGGAAAAAAGCAATAATCTCCGTTGTATTAGGCTAGCATTTCATTCAAAAATTCTGAATTGTTGGTGGTTACAGTGAAAGGTGGGAGAATTGAAATGGATATAATCATTAATTTAAAAAAAAAAAACCCTGAAAAACCAAATCCAAACAGAAGTCCAGATTCTGCATGTACTTAATGATTCATTGTATGTAATTGCACTGAAGTCAATGGGATAGCTAGATATGCCTGAGTTCTTTGGAAGGCAGTTGCCATTTTTGCAGACATCAGCTGAGAGTGGTAGCACTCATTTGATGAGGCATGAGGGAGATGTGGAAACACATAACACACAGTGGGCATGTTATGTGTGCAGAATCAGAGCCTGTTCTGAGGGGTTCAATTGATTATTGGTTTGTGCCATTATTTTTCATTATATGTGTATTGCTCCATTCTTACGGTCCTGCTGACAAGGGCAGCAGAATCACATTTTATCCCCCCTAATACTTTGCCCTTTTCTAATATTATTAATACCTTTTTCTTTCGGAGTGTTTTTCAGCCATATATCTCAAAGTCTTTTACAAAGGGGCTACATGTCATCATCACTGTTTTATAGGTGGGGAAGTTGAGGCACTGAGGTGAAATCACTTGCTCAAGGTCACTTAGTAATGCAGAGGCAGAGCTGGGAATTGACCCTAGGTCTCCCAGGTTCCAGCCCAGTGCTCTCCTTACTAGGAAACACTGCTTACCTTAATCGAAACATACGGCTACCCTTGGAGCTGGCCGTGTGAGGTTCAGCTTGAGTAGATATATTTGTGTTAGCTTGCCGTGACCTATCATGCTAAAAATAATAGTGTTGCTTTAGTAGCGTGGGCAGCAGCACTTAGCAGACCCAGGCACAAATCTGGACCCTGCGGATACATAGTTAGTCTGTGCTACAATTCACTAATGGCTTTTTAGCTCAGTCTGTGAAAGCTAGTGCAAAGATGTCTACTCAAGCTGGGAATCATATCCCTAACTCCCTAGTGCCACACAAAAAGAGCTGGTAGGAAATGGTTTTCCTCTTGAAAATTTGAAGAGAAAATGAAAATTGAGAGAGTGAAAAATATTCCCATCCCAAGCTAGGGCAAAAAGTAAATCTCCAACATTTTTGTGAGCTACAGAAAATGTTTCAGCTCAATTGAAATGTTTCATTTTGATCCTCTTGAAATGTTTTTTTTATCACTTTTTTATTTTATTTTTATTATCTTAAATTTAGAAAGAGAAAATCATTTTGAACCAGACAATTGGAACATTTTGCTTCAAAAGCATCAAATGAAATGCTTCAAGAGTTTCAACAATTTCAAAATTTTTTCACAAATATTTTGAGTTGAGAGATGCCATGCAAACTCATAATCAAAAGGTAATGACTGCCATTCTGGCTGTGACAGAGAATAATGTGCCGGGCCGTCAGCTCATAGCATAACACATTCATATGTTAGCCCGGTGTGCTCCAATGCAAGGAAGAACATTGTTTATTGCTTTCAAGAAAAAAAAAAGTCTTTTAATAGACCATATAAAAATGAGAACCTGGCTTTGTTTTCCAAAGCCTCAAAGAAAAGGCAGCATGCCTCACTGCTTCTAAATTAGATCACAAATTTTCTGGCTGATGGCAGCATCTTAGTGTTTGCCCGGAAGGCAAAGATCTGAACAAATTACATTTTAATATCTCGGGCTCATTTATCCATGCTGAGATCACACAAGAAGCAAAGGAATGTGTGGCATTCTGATGGACTTGGAGGATCTGATGGGAACACTGTTGATGGGGAAAGTGTAACAGTTAAAATGCAATTAACTATTTCTTTTGCTTGTGTGCTAAGTGCTTAGCTCATGTCACTGATCTGATGAAGTGTAACACTCCAGGCCAGGGGATCTCAACCTTTTGTGAGTGATGACATACTTAGCGGTATTTTGTGACCCTCTAGGACACATCAGACCATCCCTCCCTGGCCAAATCCAGCCATCTCTGTGGCTCTCCATGACACAGTTATGGCTGTGTGACGACACAGTAATGTGTCCCGACATAGTTGTTGAGAACCACGGCTCCAGGCCAGGAAAGGCACCTGATTGACTCACTCTTGTAGTTCATTGCCTGACCCTTTATTCAATCAAATTCTTTATAACCATGAAAAGCACTGATGCTGACATCTACTATCAACTACATTGATGAATGTGCTTCTGCATCTCTTCTCTTGTCAAGAACATTGTTGTAGAGCTGTGAAAAAATACTGAATGGTTTTGTTGTACCCCTAAGGGGTCTAATTCTCTCCTGGATGCATGTGTGCAGTTCCCATTAATGTGCATACATCCCAAGGATCCAACCCCTTAGGAAGTACAAGGTGACACATTTGACAAGAGAGAAACAGATGCAATTGCATTTCCATTCATAGCTCAAGACTTGTCTTTGTTTCTGTAATTGATGGTTTGCTACAAATATTTACAGTTTTGCAATGACAATGTTCTCCGAACTGGAGGCAATGATGGTGGGGATGTGTGTGCACCTCCAAAGTGTTCCCAAAGGTGTAGGTTGCCTCAGAAAGAATTAACAAGAATGGGGACAGTAAGGAGACTGCAGGGCAGTTTGACATCAGGTCCAAACTCTATAAAACATAGGTTTATTTTTAATTCATTCGGATCTTCTGATGGGAATGTAGAAATTGCTAGGAAGACGCACCCAAACAGAAAACTGCCCTGGCAGTACGGAACAGCACTCTGTGATGGAGACTGTTGAATGTGATTAGAAATATTTCAGTGTCTTACATTTGTTTGACAAGACCGCCAATGGCCTCCTTCTTGCACCCTGGCCACGCAGGCAGAGTGTCAAGAAGGCTCTGTTCAGACTTCCCCTATTATTCCAGTGTCCCATGGACAGATGCTGGGTGACCTTGTATAGGGTACAAACTTCGGCTAGGACTTAGGATGAGAGGCTAAAATGCCTGTAACTCCCTATTTCACTAGTCAGTACTAGCTGGTAGGTATGTGGCATGATGGCTGTTATCCTGCCTTGTGGCATCATCTATTAAATGACAACTGAATCTCGTATAAATTACCTGTGGTGTCAGAGTGTGATTTGAAAAATCCTCTACCCACTCCCTCTCTTCCTCACCCAACACCAAGAGCCATTCCTTCAGAATCTACCGCCTTTCTCACTCAGCAATGCCTTGTGGAGTAACTGACACTATATCCGTTCATGCCAGCTGAGGATCTGCCCTCATAAAATATCGAGAGAATCATTTTACCCAGCACAACATTTTTGAATCCCAGGTCATGATTCCTCCAGGTCCTCGACACTTTACAATGTGATCCAAGGGTGTTGCTGGGAAATGGACGGTGGAGAGAGTGGTATTACATCTTTTAGTATCTGCATGTTATCTGAAACGCTGTAGCTGACTGATTTTTTTCTTTGTGTTTTATGTGGAGAAAGCAAGGGATTTCCACAACCAAACCTCAAAGGTTAAGACAAGTGAAGTCAGCAGTAAGATATGTGAATTTAACCTTTGGCCATTACTGTGTAAATAACAGTTTCATAATATTTGTGCTGGAATGCATCTAAAATGATAGGGTCTAAATTAGCTTTATCACTTAAGGAAGAGATTGTGGAGCCATTGTGGATAAGTTTTGGAAAACACACACTCATTGTGCAGTGGCAGTGAAAAAAGCTAGTAGAACATAGGAAACCATTGGGAAAAGGATAGATATTCAAACAGAAAATATTGTGTTGGCTCTATAAATCCATAGTGCTCTCACACCTTGAATACTGAATACAGAGCTGGTTACCCTATCTCAAAAAATACATTAGAATTAGGAAAGGTATAGAAAGGGGCAACAAAAATTATTAGGGTTATGGAATAGTATTTGTATGGGGTACAATTAACAAGACTGGAGCTTTTGAGCTTGGAAAAGAGATGACTAATCAGGGACAAGATAGAGGTCTATAAAATCATGACTACTGTAGAGCAAGTAAATAAGGAATGTTACTTATAACAAAAGAACAAGGTGTCACCAAAAATGTGCAAAAAGGAAATATTTATTCACACAATGCACAGTCAACCTGTGGAATTCTTAGCCAGAGGATGTTGTGATGGCCGAAATTATAACAGAGTTAACAAAAAAAAAAATATCAGTTCAGGGAGGATAGGTCCATGAATGGCTATTACTCTGGATGGGCAGGGATGCAAAACTGTCTCTAGTCTCTGTCTGCCAGAAGCTGGGCATGATTGACAGGGGATGGATCATTTGATGATTGCCTTTTCTGTTCATTCCCTCTGAAGCATCTGACATTGAACACTGTCAGATGGCAGGATACTGGGATAGATGAACCAGACAAGGTGAGTCAGACCCAGCGTGGCTGGTCTATGAATGGTTAAAGGTTTGTATTTTTCAGAACCAATAACCTGGGGAAAAAACAACAATGCTTGCACATGTAGCCTATAATATCTGTCTGCAGAGTTGTTTGATAAGAAATGTTTTCATGACAGTCTTCATACAAATAACTTGAAAGTTTTCAGTGGTGTCTCTATGCCCTGTGGGACCCTCCCAGATAGGTACTGGGAGGAGGGACTGGGGACCTAGAGCTGGTGCATGTAGGGGCCTTAGCAATGACTAGGACTCCATGGTACTAAGCATGGATGTTTAGGCTTTCAGGATCAGATCTGAGCAGCACAAAAAAAAAAAAAAAAAAAGGAGAGAGAGAGAGAGAGAGAGAGAGAGAGAGAGAGAAGCTATCATTGTTCCATAGGAGACAAATCTTCCATCATTCCTATGGAAGAGTTTAGGGAAAACCCTAGTGAAGCAAACACAGTGGTTTTTCTTCCCTCCTGTGGGAGAAAATGATCTATCCTCAAAAGATCAGAGTCAAATGTTCAGTTCAGTGGATATCATTGTTTCTGCTCAAATATCCTACATTGAAAGTCTCTTGTACGTGTGGACGTGGTCATTAACTCCCACATCTCAGTACAGCTACAGAAACTTACTTGAGTGGCTAGACAGAATATTATTGCACTAGGACTGAAACAGGCAACTCCAGCCATTTTTACTTGTGGTTTATTTCTGTTCAAGGCTCTTCCAAACCTTGATTTGCTCCGAGCCCTCTTTATCTTGGGTGTCTCTGACTGACCAACCAATACAGCAGGGAATGTTCTCAGATGAGTTGAATGTTCAGTTCTCTCTCCCCACCCTCCCTCTACTGTACTTGCTCTCATATATGTCTCAGAGTGGGGGTGAGAGTCTGCCACAGTGGTTCTCAACTTTTTGCAGATTACAACACGGTTGACGGCATGTGCAATCCCATAGGACACACTAGCTCACCCTCCCCAGGCTGAATCCTACCTCCGACCTGGCCCTCTGTTTGGTGATACAGTAATGTATCCCAACACCGTGATTGAGAACTGCTGGTCTGCGAAACAGAAATCCCAAGGTTTCTGCCTGGTGCTTGGCAAGTCATTTTATCTGTTGCTGTGTCATAGCTCCCCATCTGTAAAATGAAGAAAACATTTCTTTCACCCTACGTCCAGTGTTGCAACTCTTTGGGGCAGAGACTCTTATGTTACCACATGGGTGAAGACCTCAGTCACGGACTGATTTCATTTTGGTGTTGAAGATGTTGATGTGAACTAATAAACTAAATATATCCATGGTGACAGTTCTCATCACAGAAGTAAAATTAACAGATCCATTAGAGAAAGGCTAGCTCTGTGTTGCCAGCTTGAGTAATCTGATTATTACTTGTGTGATTTTTACTCAGTTTCATTTAAACAAAAAATCTAACCTTGACAGCTGTAGAAAAAACCCTGAAACACAAAGCCATTGTGACTTAATGGACTAAAAAATCCTCAAGCATTTATTATTATTTAAAAACCTCATTATTTTTTAGCTAAATTTATGATTTTGTGGAGGCAGGGTCATGATGTTGTGTGTCCAGTTATCAAAAAATTGTCTATGGCTCAGATCCTCAAAAGGTATGTATTTAGATGCGTTAACCTCCTTTGGTTTCAATAGAAGTGAGGTCTCTAAATACTTTTGGACATGTGTCTGGGCCTAAGTAACTTGATACAACTTGTTAACAATTATGGTAGAAAATGAAAACCACTGCAACGGGGAACTTTGGCCAACATGCGTTAAGACAGAAGGAAAAGTCAAAGCTTAAAGATCAGTACGTATAACACCAACCAGGATTTCCATTGATAGACAAAAGGACACTCAGCAAGGATTATTTAATTTTTTCTTCTGTTCTATTTACAGGCCCTTCTCTGCTTAATTATCCAAAGTGTTCATCATCTTACAGTGCTAGATGCATATGATACAGTTTCTTTATGAAGTATATTTATGCAAATTGTTGTAGTTCTCAATGTTGGCTGTTTGTACTCATTATCATAGGAAAGAAAGGTCCTTGTGTATCTTTCAAAATCTAATTTCCTAAGAAGACTCACTCTCTCTCTCTCTCTCTCTGAGTGAGAAAACACCGTTCGTAAATCTGTCCGAGATAAAAAGTCCCTATTAATAATGAATTGTTACTATTTACATATCTAAGGGAGTCGTTGGAAGTGACTTATTGTGTAAGTCTGATTGTTGTGTTAATTGGACAGAAAATGGGTGTAATGGGGCATGACCAGTACTATCTCACCTCTATAACTTGCTGATCCATGGAAAATATGGTTGATGTGTCTTGGACAAACCTAATTCCAAAAGGGAAAGGTGAAATGTGGAGAAAGGAAAACAAGTGTTGTGGATCATGAAAATAACTAGAAGCTTGGTGACCTGTTCTGTTCCTAGCTCTCATATTGGCCTGCTGCGGGATCTTTGTCATATCACTTGATCGCTCTGTGCTTTGTTTTCCCTGTCTGTGCAACGGAGATGGTAAAGATTTACTTTTCTTGCTGGGATGATGGGAGATTAAATTTGCTCATATTTTTAAAGCACTTTAGGTGCAAAGTATTGTTGTTGCTACTGTCAACTGTACAAGAATGGGATTCCGTTAGTACAATTGAGATATTCTAAACTAGACTGTTCTATTTTTGTATGAAATTGCAGATGAGCTGACCAACACAATAAAGATTTTATCTAATGGAAATGTGCAGTAAGATCAAATACAGGCCTGGGTGAGTGGTTTGTTATTTGACTGGATTTAGATGAGGGTGTGGGATTAGCAATTCTCTTGTATTATCAGTAGACTGGGTGGCGAAGTGGAAAACAAAATTAATCTTGGTGGGCATAAAATGGGTTAGTGGGGATGAGTTACATGACTTTACTGATGATGATGTTTTACTAAATATGATTTATAACAGAAAGACTGACCTTCCGTCCCAGGAAGCAGCAAAACTTAGATTGAATGTAATGCTGAAAATGCCAAAATAACAAAAGTAGGAAAGGAGAGAATAGGTGCAAAGGCATACATACATAGAAAAATAAATTGAACAGGTAGAAAAGCTCTGCTATCTGGGAGGAGATGAAAAATGAAGGTGACTGTGATGAAGAAAGGCATATAAGAATAGAAGGATGAACTCCACCTGGTCAAAGAGGTCTCCACCCAAACTTCTTGCATGTGATTGTACTGAGCATGGAGTAGACATTTGATTGATGACAGTGGCCAACAAAGAGATGATGGCTGAGGGCAATGCCACACTTTCCTTGGAAAGACAAAATAACAAAAGAAAGAATGAGGGAGCTGACAGAGCAGGACATGTTAGAAAATTATCTTCAAAGAAAGAAGGCTCAAAAGGTTGGCAGACACCCACTGTAAAAAAAAATGGGAAACTTGCTAAGCAGGCATTGAGGACTCAAGGAAGGAAAGTGAAAAAGAAGGCCAAGGAAGAACTGACAGAAGGCAGTGATAGGCAATGTTGAAGGAGCTCGTGACACCTCAGAAGAAGTTCCACAACTAATGAGCAGCTGTAATCAGTAGCAGAACGCAACTGCTCAATGGGCCAGCAGCACAGGACGAACTTAAGGTCAGCCTGGAGTGGGACCACAGCTGTTCCACTCTACTTATGGTCACTTCAGGGAAAGTGAGGGAAGGATTTGTATTCCAGGTGAGCTCTGCACTCTAGCGGACAATCAAAACTCCTGGCTTGAGATTCTCTGTTGTCCCTCTAGGAGGCATGGCAAAGAACTCACAGAATCGGAGGAAGGACTGCCGTGGTTATTAATGCCACCTCTCTGTCCTTATGATTCTGGGTTGTTCCAGGGATGATTTACAGTAGGAATCTGCCTAAATTACCACCAGGTTCCCAGAGCCTTCTTATGGGCCCTGGCATTCCTAGAATCCCTATAGCACTGTGTGCTGTGATCCCACCCTTGACTCATCACTCCTCTGTCCAGTTTTGCCCTCTTGCTAGAGCTTGTGTGTGTTTTTGCGGGTCCTCTAAGGGCAGTCTTATGGCTGTGTGTTGCAGTCCCTGTGAAGGGGGGAATTCTCTCCCGGTCAGGACATGGGCTGTTAGATACCTCTGTGCACAGCTGCATCTCTTTCACCTGGTGTTCAAGGGATGAGTGTAGGGAAGAAATGTTACCTGTCACAATGTGTTCTGTCACTGATCCACTAGGAAAACCTGCCTTAATTCTCCTTTTTTTGTGAAATACAGGGGTATTGTGGGGTTTAAATAAAACCTTTATCTTGATCCTTTATACACTGATTCACACGCATGACTTTACTCATTTAAGTAAACAGTGTGTGAGCAGTTAGGGGAATCAGAGAAGATTAGGATAGGAAGGGACCTTAGGAGGTCATTCAGTACAACTCCCTGCTCAGAGCAGGATCTGCCTCAACTAAATCATCCCAGCTAGGGCTTTGTTAAGCCAGATCTTTACAACCTCTAAGGAGGTTCCTTCCTAGGAAACCTATTCCAGTGCTTCAACGCCCTTCTACTGAAAAAGGTTTTCCTAATATCCAACCCAGGTCTCCCCGATTGCAACTTAAGACCATTTCTCCATGGTCTTGTCATCTACCACTACAGGGAACAGCCTAGCTCCACCTGCTTTGGAGCCCCCTTTCATGTAGTTGAAGGCTGCTATCAAATCCCCACCTCACTCTTCTCTTCTGCAGAAGGGACTGTCTTTTTCTTCAGTGCATGTACAGTGATTAGTGCAATGTGTTCCCAATCCCTATTACCAAATAATTAGTAACAATATTTCTACTGATGTAATTGAAAGCAAGGGCTCAAATTCTGTCATGTACAATGGTGTAACTAATAGCGGAAAGTGCCCCTGGCCCCCTTATTTCGGTCCTAGCTCTGCATTTAGATTTTTCTTGCTCTGGGGATGTTATGCTATTTATAAAGGCTGGCTTGTAGAAGAAGAATAATGACAGCAGTGATATTTTACAAGTCTTCAGTTAACACTGTTTGTTGTTAAAATGAAGGGGAGACTAGGGTGCTGTTTCTTTAAGCAATAAATTTTAAATGAAGAAATATAATGAAAAGGTGATGGTGGATTTAATGGTAGGGAATTAGAGTTTATTATTAATGTTGATTAGTTTTGCAGTTTCAGTTTTTGGAGTGTGTGACTGAGTGATAAGGGATGCATATGAATGTTCATGTGATTAGAGGCAACAAATAAGTCTGGGGGGGCAGGTTCTCTTCCTTGTTATTTAATTCCAAAATAATTTCTTTGGTATGATTTCACATACAGAAAATGTGAGTCATAGATTTAAAGGAATATTGTTCCTGGGGGGTGGGGTGTTTTCAGTTATGTAATTTCTTTTTTTCCCTTTCGTTTATTTATGCATTTTCCCTCAATGTGAGAATAGGACTCTGTTTCTCAGGGTATGTCCATGTTGCCCCACATAACAGAGCTGGGCTGTAACTGTTTTGTGTGGAGACTGCAGGTACAGAGAGAAATTTCTTATGCACATAGCCCTCTTCAAACAGCATTATATTAATGCTCTTTATGCTGCTATAATCTGAAGTACAGGACAATGTAGACATGCCCTCAGAATGGAAAGTAGCCTCTCTTCATTAGAGAGAGAGCCAGTCTGATTTTGAAAAAATACATCCACTTGCCTCGCTCCATCTTCAGAACCGATATTGAATGGAGCTGAGTTGGAAATGATTCGAATTTTGATTCACTGAAGATTTCAGACAGAGTTTTCCCTTCACTTCTGGGTCCTGATCCTACAGCCACTTGCACATCTGAGTAATCTCCTTTAGTTCAATGCAATAAGTCTGATGGATGCAGTTACTTATGTTTGCCAGTGTATGCAGGACTGAGACTTCAATTTGCAGCTGTGAGGGGAAAAAACGACCATCGCAAGAAAATCTGTTCTGCCAGGTGTGATTTGATGGGGTCAGCTGTTTTGGATAGCTGGGTGGCCATCTAAATTTTGGGATGATTCTCCCTAAGGAAGTACAGAATTTGAATCTTTTGAGGTTCGCACATTACCAATTACTCATAGATCTGCCTACAGTTATTTCATTAAGTAGAGTGGAGGGAGGGGCACATAGGAAACTGATTCTGCAATGAGTTCCAAGTTTTGTTTGAAAGGTAGGGAAAGAGCAAACGGTATTAGTTCTTAGAGATCAACTGGTTACTGTGTTAGGTTTCTACTCTGTGACTCTTGGTATATTAGGAACCTCAATTCATTCATGAGGCATACATACAACATTTGCAACTTCATTGTTCTAAATGATAGGGGAAAGAAAAGTGCTGTAAATTGTTAATTTCTCTCACAAAGTGGCTTGATCAACTAATTTATAACTGAATTACAAATGATTGGTTCCCCTTTATGTGAAGGGGAATGCAGAGAGATCTGAAGGCAGGACCAGAATTTCAACCAAATGTTGGTACACATGTAGTTGCATTTCAGTATTGCCTTGTCTCAGTGTAGACTGAACTCAAAGCAGTGGGCTTTGCTTGAGTCTTGCATAGCTACAAGAGGCTGCTCTGACATTGCAAGTGAAAATCAATTTATAGTGGACCATTCCTGGAAGCCACCTGTGTTCCTTTAAGAAAGTGACCTGTACATTTTTAGCCTGCCTTGAATCTGGAGAAAATAGGAGTGTGTCAGTTTATGTATTAATTCTTCATGGGTATGGCTACATGGAGGCTCTGTTAAGTTGCCCTAACAAAGTTGACTTTAAGTCGACTTAAAGTCAACCTTGTTAAGTTGACGTAGAGAGTCTACATTGAAAACTCCTGTTGACTGCCTGCATCCACACTGTCAGGTGCTAGGTTGACCCTTCCTTGTGGCCAGGAACTCTGGGAGGAGGCCCAGAGGCCAGTTAGGTTGACTTAAGGGCTTTCTCCATCTACATTGGCTTAAGTCAACTTAATAATTTTGACTTAAGCATTTAGTTGACTTTAAGTGGTGATGTTATTAAGTAGACTTAAGAAAGTGTCTACATCAACTTAATAAAAGCCCAGTGTGGCCACAGGAGTCTGTAGGTCAACTTAAGTTCCCTTAAGTTGACCTAAGGCTCCAGTGTAGATGTATCCCATGGGTTTAGGGTGGTATAGGGTCTTCTGCTGCTTCAGCATAAGAAGGAAAAGCAAAGACAAATCACTATACTGTTAATTTCTATCTCATGGTCTTTTAAAACACTAGATTCCACCAGCTAAAATGGAGGCTGTTTCTGTTGTGCTGAACTGTCTTAAGCAGGTTCTCTAACCTTTGGCTCCTTTTAGTCAGGCCCTTCTACTTTGTATTCTAGTCTCCCTTCCCCTCCATATCTTATTTAAAAAAATTAAACTCTATATGTTCCCGTAATCTCCTCTGGCTGGAGTGAAGGGAGGAGCTGCCATCACCAATGAAGAGAAGGCAGCATGATCTCATGCAGTGGTTTTCGAACTTTTTAGGCAGCATAACCCTTTTCAAATAATGCAGTCTGTTGTGTGGCCTCATCTGAGGTAGTCATACTGTACCTATGATCAGATTGTTGATTTTACTAAATAAGAGGCAAGGTCCACCATTGCAGGATATTTCTCATATGCTCCCTAATGAGACCTCGCAGCCCATTTTGACAACCACTGGTCTAGTGGCCTGGACACTTAGCTAGGAGTTAGGACACCTAGGAGTCTCTATATTCCTGCCTCTGACACTGACTTAACCTATAACATTGGGAAAGTCTCTGTGTTTGTTTCACCTCTTACCCTTTCTTTACATTGTCCATGTTGCCTATACTCTCCTTGTGGCAGGGACTGTCTCTTCCACTGTACATGTGCAGTGCCTGGCTCAAAAGGCCCCAGATCTCAGCTGGTGTTGCCATATTATGAATAATAGCACAAGAAGGAACAAAAAAGAAAAGTATGAATGAAACATAATAAACACAAGTTAGTATTTACTGTTTTTTGTATGCAGTAGGCAGTCATAATACTCTATTTCTGCCAATCATTTATATGCAATTATAAATTAGTTGCTCTTCCACAAGGCCACACCCATAATTCAAAATGGTGTCTCCCTAGGTAACATCAAATGAGCTTTGCCAGCATCTCCTATGGTCCCATTTGCAGATGGAGTTTTGCCTATTGGAGGGATGTTTCCCCAGTGTAAGAGTGGCTTGTTTTGAGTGTCGATAGTGGGGTAGGGCAGGAAAACAGAAGAGAACAGCACTGTAAATTACATCCTCTTTCTCCTATCTCTCAGATCTCTATCCTTGACTTCAGAGACGTAGCCCTGATAAAATGGAAGTTATCCTATAAGATTAACAAATGTAGTGGGTCCATCCCACGACTGTGTGTCTACTGACAGGTTGCTTTATTATAGAGAGAGTGTTCAGAGTCTGTAGAGTTGAAAATTGTCCAAAACAGAATGAAGAGGCTTACTCAATGGGGAAAAAAAATACGAAGGTTGTGATGGACAAACTTTTTTGTTTCAGAACCAGGTAGTGAAAGGTTCCCTCAAATCCTTAAGCACCCTAAAAATGAAAGACCTGGAGGAGCTGTTTGTTTCCTTTCTTACCCCCTTCAAAAGACTATTCTGTCTCCAGGCAGCTTTGTATACTAACAGTTGCTAATGGAAATGAAAACATAGACATGGAAGAGGGTAGCCTAAAATTCTTAGCTGGTGTAGAAAAAAAACAACAGAATGTGCTAACTGGTATTTCACAAGTTTGAGAGTTGTAATGTGTAATATTGCCAAATTAAAAAATTATGAGAAGAACTTAAAAATAATGAGTTTGAAAACAAGTTTTGAATTATTTTTAATTACTTTTAGGAAGGTCGCATTTTCAAGCTTTCATCTGCTACTGCAAGGGCCAGGGAAGAGGGTGTAGAAACTTTTTTGTTTTAATCAAAGCCAAGAGTCCCATGTAATCACTGACTCGAGGAGCCTGGGCTTTCAAAGAAACATTAATTGACACAAGATTGTGAAAATAGGTAGTAGCTTAATTGAGGTGAATGGTGAACAAGGGAGGGGGGTAATTCTGCCTTCACTCAAGTCAAGAGCAGAATGATCATTGGGCAAGGCTGTCACATCAGATGTAGAGGGAATTGCATGAAATGAAGGAGAATGGGTGGTAACTTATCAGATTTCGAAGCTGCATATCTATTATGATGTCAGCTTAGGTTATAACTTCAGTAGAAACGATGCATCAGTCCTAGTGTAGCACCTCAGAGTCAATACTCACTTAGCTGTAGTTAATTCATTGCCTCAAGAGGCAGTAGCTAGGTCAACGGACAAATTCTTCAACTTCATCTAGCACTGTCTGCACCAGGGATTGGGTAGGCTCAACCGAGTTGCTCGGGAGTGTAGCTTTTTGACATCCCTGAGCAAAGTAGCTGGGCAGACCTAACTCTTTAGTGTTGATCAGGCCATAGATATACTTGTGGTTCAAAGAAACTAGTGCAAATGTTTTCATGAAGGGAACAAAAAAAATCCAAGAAACATTTTTTCAACTTTTTTTGTTGGGGGGGAAGTCATTGAAATATTTTAAAATAATAAAAAATTAGTAATTGCTAATTGTCCCCGTCCATTGGGACCAGCGGTGGTTCAAACTGAGAAAGAAGAATCCCGCGCTGTATTGATATTTGGCAGGATATGAATTGATGGAAAATTTGCTTTTCCTTTGCTTGTTGGATTAAGTCAGTGGGGAGAGATGGGTGAGTTTAGGCCTTTGCTCCAGATGTTAACACTACACCCATGACTCAGGTCATCACTTAGTGTAAATCAGTCTATCCATCCTTTCTTCAGTAGAGCTACAGCACTAGACACCAGCTGAGGAGTCTGGCCTGTGTCTGTGGTGCCGGTTGTGTGTTAACTGGTGTTGAAAAGAAATGGCCTAAGTGAGCAGTTCTAGTGAAGCAGACTGTACCATTTCTTGCACCCAAGGTCACATCCAGCTATGAGATCATAGTGTTCAGTTTATTACTCCTTTAAAAGGCGGTAATCCCTGGTACCATAACCTTTTTCTTCTGTTTTCTGGAGTTACTGAAGAGCCACACATATTCTGCAAATCTTCCACATGTTTCACAAACCCTAATCTTGATTCTGAGCTGACTCCCCTAGTTCACACTGCCAGCCTTGTACAGAACTGCAGGTTGTCATCATTATGCCTGTCCCTGTAAAGTACTTTGCACTGTAGGAACAATTTGGCAGAGCACTGGAGATACTTTTGCAAGAATGTCATGAGATCAAACCTTTTAATGTCCATAAAAGACAGGATGTCAGTTTAAAGGCTTGTCTGTCCCATGCATTTTAAGCTGAGAAATGATTTAGGAAGTACTGTAAATTGCAGTCATTTCAGCCTGCTAGACTCTGGCAACTGTTTAATTAGCAAAACTTTCCTTCCAAAAACATGATATATGGAAGAGGAAGAAGTTTCTAAGAAGGTGTTTGGTTTAATAGGGAAAGATAATTAGCATTAATTTACTGACAAAAAGAGCTAGTTTCCTTTACAGAAAATACTCCTCCCATAGGCATTGTATACACTGTCTTAATCAAAGCAAAAATTACCCGTTTTACTGAAGAGGTGGAGGAAACACCAAAGATTTTGAGTAGGATTCTGCAGCTGGGAGGGTTATTTCAAAACCAATTTTGAAAAGTTGGCAGGGCTGGAAATGAGTTGAATGCTGATCATGGCAGGGATAACATTCTGATTCTGTTGAAGTCAATGGCAAAATGTCCATTGACTTCCAGGATTTCAACCAAAAAGCACAGCTATCTGAGTAAGGTATAAGAGAGAAGGAAAATAAACAGGGCTGAGGGTATCAGTCTGTAACTGAAACATGCCTAGCAAAACAAGAAAAGTAATTTTAAGTACATTAAAATTTGCCTAGGGTCCTGCATTATATTTTGCCTAAAAATAAACACCATTTACCACAACTCGCATGGGAAAGAGAAATGCCAACATGAAGAAATACCAGTGTATGCCAGTTTCAGATAAATTAGGTTGGCAGTTTTAAGAAGATGAAAGCTACATGTGTCCCATGAGATGGGGATGTGGGATTCAAACAGCCTTGCTAACTCATTACTGTTATCACAAACGCCTTCAGTTTTAAGATACAGTAATATTGTGGTTAAAAAAAGTTTTATCTTGCGGGGCCCAGCTGAACATGAAATAGTTGTTTATCTGTTTTTCAAATAGATGCCATGAAGTAACATGTGCACAGTCTAGCAATATGACTTGGTATGATTTTAGCATCCATAGCTAACCAGGGACATTGCTGGCGGTGGGTTTATGCGGCTCTAGTGTCAAAGCCCAACGCCCGAGTCCCAGGTCTTTTCCTGGGCCAGCGGTGCTCTGGTAACTAACTGCATCCCAGATTATAAAGAAAGATATCCTGAAGGGCTGCCTGTGGGATTTTATCCCCTCGCAGGAAACATCCTTTGAAGTTAAAGTATTCATGGATGGGTAATGAAAGGTACACAACAAACAAGGAGTCTGGTGGCACTTTTAAAGACTAACAAATTTATTTATTGCACGAGCTTTCATGGGAGAAAATCCCACTTTGTCAGGTGGTTTGTTTTGCTGAACTAGACAAACATGGCTACCCCCCTTTGGAACTTGTCATCATGCAAGAGAGGAAATCATAGCTCTTTGCCATCTTTATGTATTTGATACAACAGAGTCATCTCTGAAAATGAAGGCATTCTATCGATCTGGGTACTTACAAGGCACCCATCACCTGTCTAGGTGAACAGTCCACAATCTCTTCATATGTTTTGAAGATGAATGTATCTGTGGGGTGGTCAGAGTAGAAATATTTTCATTTTACAGTTGAGGACACAGAGAGGGCAAATGACTTGTCCAGGTGTGTGGTAGAGGAGGGACTTGAACCCAGTTCTTCCAAGTGTTATGCAAATGCCCAACTACAAGATCATCCTTCCCTTTTTTGTGGTCACACTGCCATAGTCGGACAATCAATGCTCAGGGAATGAAAACTTGAAAAAGGAAAGAATCAAAAAAAAAAAATTCAAAACTCCAAAAATGCTATTCCCAAGTTTTAGTTATCAAAACAAATTGCTGTGGATTATGGGTCTACAGTAAAGCCTGACTTTTTTTGCTTGGGTCAGGTCAGTGTATTCTAGTGTAATAACAAACACTGAGTCATGGTTCTGTCGGCTGGATAGCCGAGGCATTGACATTCATAAGTCCTCTGCTGGAATTAAATGTTATCATTGTTTGCACTTCTCACCCTCAGTGAATTGTGTAGTGCATTCTACTTTCTGAGGAAGGGAAATTCCATGCAAGGGAATTAAAATCCTGCTGTTAGAATGAGCCAAACACAATCTACAGTCCTACTGAATACTTAACTGAAATGTGTCATCCTAATTATAAGTGAGGCAAGTGAATCCACTAATGTTATTGCTCGCTAACAATGCTCACTGCATGGGCAGTTTATCAAAAACAAAAGCCTGTCTCTTTCATGCATGTAAGATTAACATTCAATTTGTTGCAAGCCAAAATCCCTATTATTGCATTATCCATCAGGTGCAACAAGGCAGGGCTGCTAAGAAAATGCTGGAACTCAAAAAAGCTACAGACAGCACATTTTGTTTTTCATTTCCTGCCAGAAATAAGTTTCAGAACAAACCCAACCTCTTCCAGCTCTGCTTGCTGTGTGTATCAAACTTCGTACAGCTCTCTGTGGTACTGCCTTCTTTGTGCTGTGAAGGAGTGAGTTGTCATAACTACACACCTGCTTTATTTAGCTTTGGCTTAGTCAGGCCTTTATTGAGAGAGAGAGTTGGAAGAGAGAGGCAGATTTGTTTGATCTGTTATTCCATCACTGCCAGTAGACGTTTAAGGAAAGTTAATGAGGGGGTGGATTGGAGAGGGGCTGATAATGAAATAACAGAGTCTTTCACCTCTGAATTCAGGTTCTGAACTTGCCTTTGTCCATAGTGACCCCAAAAAAGATGCCAATGGAGGTTTGCTCATTGGAAATGAGTCTAGCGGGCTAGGTCCAGGTCGAAGAAGCTCTGACAGGTGAGCAACCTGTTTCTTTTTAGCCTCTTTTCAACCTGAGCATGCCTGTATTCTTATAAGCCTTTATCATAAGCATCCCTAACCCCCACCCCTTTTCAAGCTAACAACTCCTCTTCCAGTGTCTGCCCCCTCCACTCATCCTTCCTTTCCACAGTGCCTGTTTGTCCCAGAATCCCTTCTCTCTTTCTAATGAAGAGGGAAAGCACATAGAATTGATAGTAAGTAAAGGTAGGGGAGAGACATGATCAGTTTTTAAGAGCTCTACAGAGAGCTCTTGATATGCTTGAGCTTGCCCTGTATCCTCATCCCATTAACCACATTCCTTGCTAAATTGTTTGTTGATTACTCGCACCACCAAAGAAGTGGAGAATGGAGTAGGTCACAGAGAGTGAAGTTATCTTTCCTTCCTGGAGAGGCCACTCCAGTTCAGAAACCAGGCACGTTGGATGAGGAAGCTCTCATTCTCTACAGGTCTCTCACCAAAGATTTTTCTGAACCCTCAGTAAGCTGATGGTGCGATTATGGCCCAATCCGAACGGTCAGACAGGTAAAATTCTGAATCTGTCTGAGGTGGTTGGGTTTAGTGGCTGGTGCACAGTGTCAAACCTTTGTGAATCCAGTATTATCACTAATAAAAACAGTAATGTTGCTCAAAAATTTTCATTTGAAATGTTTTGTTGGTTATTTTATTGAAAAATGGCTTTGTCATAACAAATTTAGTTGGAAAATGCCCATTTTTGATTTTTGGGGATGAAGGGAGTCAGGAAGTTTCATCAAAATGTCAGTAACAAATTAATTTGCTAAAACTGGAAGTTTTGAGGAAAATGGTTCGTTTTTCTTCTTTGAAATTTTTCATAGAACATAAACCTTCTCCTCACCAGCTCTTGCTGTTCCATGATGATGTTTGTGGCGTCACTCAGTTGCAAATCCATTGAGCTGCTCACCTAGACCCAGAAGAGCTCTTTGCTCTGCAGTTATACTCCTCATGACATGAATGGGTTAGAAGTTGCATAGGAATAGAATTTGGGGGGAAGGAGGAAAGCTGGTTATGAATTCCTATGCTCCACCAACAAATGTATCCCATTTGCCACTTCATACAGCCTTCTGAATTTGGCCTAGTTCATTTAAAAACAAAAAACAAACAAAAAAAGGGGCAGGGGAGATTCTGAAAAAACAAGGTTTTTCAAGCACATTCTGTGAAATGTTTGACCGGACTGGAAAGTGCCACTTTCAGAGTCCAGTAACCGAAATTCAATGGATCAGATTCTTAGTTGGTAAATTCATGTAGTTACATCGACCTCAGTAGGGCTATGCTAATTTTAGATGAGCTGAAAAACTGACTCATAGTCATTTATTTAATGTGAAGCTCCGATGCTTTCACATTAGGGCAAGCATTCAGACAGATCTGATTTTAAAACTTGAAAACATTGCCAATATAAATGGATTCCACAGCTCTAAACAATTATTTTTGTTTAAGTGATTTATGGAGTGTCTAATGACGAGTATCATTTGACCTGTACATCTTTATTATCTCTAATTCATCAGGAAATAGTGCTGCTATCTTTTTGGCTGACTCTTGTACGGAGATCTGGATTTTTAAAGGTCTCAGGGCTAGATTTTGAATTGCTCAGCATCCACATGTAGAGGGCTCCACAAACAGAAGATTCTAGTTTGACATTGGGGAACAAATTTTGAGAAGACTTCAGCATGCTCTTTTGAAAATGTGATCCCAAGAAAACATCCTATAGGTGTGTCACCTCCACTGCAACGGATTCACATTTTAGAGATCTGCATATTGTAAAAGTTGACATCCTACCAAAAAGCTCTTCTGACCTGTTACATATTGCACTGTTGTGATTTCCATCAAATATTTTTCCTGGTTCCCAGTTATATATCTTTGATTTCCGTTTCACTCAGGCAAATATGCCTTCACCAAGTTGATGGTGAGAATGTTGATAACATTTCCCTTACTATGAGCTCTAAACAAACCTTGCAGAGTTTTCTGTCAAGAGATTGTGGGTTTGGTTATTTTATTTTGAGTTTATATAATAAACTGTACTTTGTAAGATAAAATTAAATTCTAAGAATTTTCATTGACCCAAGTATTGAAGTGGGAATGGATCTCTTTAACACAATGTGAATGTTTCTAGGAATGTTTCTGTGAATGTTTGCTAGGAAAGAAATTATTGTTAGATGAAAGAGACACTTTGAAGCTGTAGGACAGCTAATGATATTACTTATCTTTTTCTTTTGCTTTTTCCCATTGGATACAAAGTCAAAAAAAAAAAAAAAAAGAGGCAAGCCTTCTTAACAGACAATGAGAATAAAGGTCACGCTACCAATATGAATAGCCTAATCATGTAATAAATTCCTGCACACCAGAATCTACTCACTGAGCTGCATCTTCCAATTGGTAACACAGGAATGTTTCAGCTTTACTGTCACTAGAAGTAACTTTTCTTGGAAAATACAAGGAAATCACAGGCTGGAGGCCCAAGATCTGAGGCTATTATACACAAAAAGCCCAGAAATACATGTTTTTATGTGTAACTAAAAGAAAACACATTTTTAGTGTATAGCCACTAGATTATAAACTAGACCATATATATGATGTCTGTAATTAGTGTATTGTGTAACAAATCCATAACCCTCTGGCACACTGCAGTTGTCACAATGCTGCACTCCTTGGAAATCTGGAACTTTGCTGTGACAGCAAGGATGAAATTTGCATCCTCTGTGCTCCACAACTACAATCCCTGAAGTTGATGTCCAGCAGAATATTCACTGCTAACGGTATGAGACTTACGACACACAATTGAGCACGGGGCCTAGATTCCATTGTGAAAGGTGCCTGTGTAAAACTGAACCATTCTCACTCTATGCAGAATATGAAGCACTAGTACACACAAGCCAGTTCATTGGAACATGTTTACATAGTCCATTCACCTCTGCAGAAGTCACATAATGCAACATTTTTGGCATATCACAACTGAGATATGATTTTGTGCCTGATAGGCTCCTCGAACTTCTATGGTAGGAAAGTTTTGGGTGAGAGTCCAATGGACCTTAACTATACTTAAAGGATGCCTAAATTACCTCACTGAAAATTTCTGCTGAGTTTTATTTCTATCCTGTGTACAGTACTATAAGAACTGTACACTAAGAAGAGCCAAATTCTGCCTTTCAATACACATGCAGCTTGCAAGCTTTAAAATGAAGCTGAACAAGATGTTTGTCTGCTTTCCAGCTGATTGCAGATTTATCCCTTGCAGATGTGATACAGCCTCTACTAGGCACTGTAAAAGAAATGCCAGGGCTGAGACTGCTTGACTTGATTAATGATGTAGGGCCAAAAATGTGGATTCAGAGGACCCTGAGGTGGTTGTTAGTAAAGATGAACGCTTCAGGCTTCATAGGTCAGAGGAGATCTGTACTGTTCTTTCGAGTCATGTGCACATTGATTAGGAAAGCTATGGTGGAACTGAACCATTGTAAACCCAACAAGCTTTACAAGATTCTAATATTAGGGCAACCATGGATAAAACACAAGAGAAATCTGCTGCTTTCTGTCTTTTTACCAGCTTTTTTTTTTTTGCAGCCAGACAATAATAATAGCTGAAACGGAAGAGCTTCAGGGATCAAATGAAATATACAAGGATAATCTTTATCTCTTCCTTTTGAAAAATAATTCATAAGATGATCTTCTTAGACTTTAAAATGCTATGGCAAGAAGATTTTTCCTGAATCTACCTTCCAGCTACTCATGGGGGCTGGTGAATGTCCTGTGCATCAGCAAGAAGTTTTCAGAGCCTAATGCTGTGTGTCTCTGAGTCATCTACCAAAACTTGGCTTCAGAAACAGAAAGCAGTTTTGAAAATTCTTTAATGCAGCTTGGCAGGCATGCGTTGGAATATATTTCGCAGGGTCAAGGGCATTTGATTTTGTATCTGCTGTGTGTCAGTTTTGAAAGAGGCTGTTAGCAGACTCTGGTAAGGCGCACTCCACTTAAGAGAGATGAATTTGAGCACAAGGAACTTGAGCCATTTCTAAATTATTTTAACATTCAGATAGACAGGTTGGTGAGGTGATACCTTTTGCTGGACCAACCTCAGCTGGTGAAAGAGACAAGCTTTTGAACTGGACAAGCTAGCAAATAAGAAACAGTGAAGAAAGTAGGTTTGTGTATATGCATTCAGTGTATGTGCATGAGGGTATCATTAAAATTTCTGATCTATGGTCTTCAGTGAAGCCCCTTGTTCAACTGAAGTGTAGTTGCTCTTAAGCAATTTTATCCAAACGTGATTGTACGTGTTTGTGTGTTGCCCCATCACAGTTAATCCTGCAATAATGACAAGACTCCAGCCTATTGTTGAGCTGCTCATGTTTGATATGTGTAGTTTACCTTTTGGCTTTTTTCATTTCCTTGTCTGTTGATGAAAGCAGGTCTTCAGAAGATGTGCTTTGGCGGCATGGTACCAGGTGTTTGTAACATCCTGAGAGACCTGCATTGTGGAGTGCTATAGGATCTCCATCCCTATGAAGTTAGGAATGAGGACTTTGTTAAAGATAGCATACACTGGCCCAAATATGGGCTGAACATGAATGGAGCTGATAATTTCAACTTATCTGAATCATAAAGGTGGGTGAGAATAAATGAGCTGCTAATGTAGCAGAACAGGCCTGTCTATTGCCTCTTAGTATTTACTGATAGCCAGTGCTTGTCACCACAACACCTGATCTCCTATATAGTACTCTTATGAGCTGAGCTAAACTTTATTGGTTGAATTAAAAACTCATTGACAGTGATGTGTGAACATGTCCTTCATCTGAAACTGCTGTAAGAGAGACAGTCAACGGGCCTCAGCTAATAGCTTGCCCAGGAACTAGCACCGTGTGGACAAAGGTTTCCAGTGGATATGGTTCTGACAGGGCATGAGTCTGTTTGTGTGGAAAAAGTCCAGACGGAGGGTCAGACAAGAAACTGAAAGAGACTCAGAGTCAGCAAGAAAGCCAAGAAGACTGTGAACCTGCTGTGACTTTGGGGGAAGCCTAGAAGTTGTTCTTGCTTTGAAGGTGTTGGCAGAAAAGAACTTGGGCTGTAAGCAAAGAAGCTATCATAGAAAATTAGGCTTGGAAGGGGCCTCAGGAGGTCATGTAGTTCAACTTGCTGCTCAAAGCAGGATCAACCCCAGCTAAATCAGGCTGTGGCCTTAAAGCATGTGACCAGTCACACTGAGGTCAATGAGATTATTCATGTGCTTCATAGTATGTCTGCGTGAGAATGATCGTTCAGTAGAGAAGACATGCAGCCCGCTGTGTAGAGGCACTGCTGTGGACTCCTGGGGGAACTTCACCTCTGTGAATATGATCAGCATCTAATAAACCATTTATGTCCTGGTTTTAGTGAAGTCCTGCTTTGCACAGGAGTGAACTTCTTCTTTGAGTTTAAGTCCTTTCAGTTATGTCGTGTTTTGCACTTCAGTAAATTTCACCAAGGAAGAGAAGGAGGTATATTACAAGGTATAAAGTGAACGAGCATTTCCTTCTCACTCTATCCATTTAAATGAAACAGACTTTTTCAATTTGAAACACTTTTTTTTCCCTTCAGAAGAACTGTTTTTTCTTTTTAAATAAAGAATGGTGGACGATGGGGTTGTTGGGAGAAGTAGAGAAATGAAGAAGTTCAAGGGGAATTTGTATGGTGTACATTATCAGCAACCACGCTGCTGAAACTGTAAAAAAGAAAAAAAAAAAAAGTGGATTCCCTATTAGCTAAATTACTCCCCACCCTGTGATACAGTTCCCAGTATACATACTACTTTATGATAAATTTACTGAGGCACTTCAGGGAAGGGAATAAATTAGAAATAGAATAATAAAATTACAGAAGGGAAGGGGAAAAATCTTCCCACCTTCAACTTTCTGTTCCTTGGCTGGTGAAATTTTCCAGAAAGTTAGTTGTGTTAGTCTGTGTACAGCAAAATCAATAAGAGTCCTGTGGCATCTTGAAGACTAACAAATTTCTTTGGGCATAAGAGGAGGGTTGGAGCCCACCAAAGCTTATGCCCAAAGAAATTTGTTAGTCTTTAAGGTGCCACAGGACTCTCATTGTTTTTGCTGTTTCTAGGCTATCATCATTGCTCTGTTTCAATTCCTGTTACCAGGAGCTATCTTTTGCTCTGTCCCCTGCTTATGGTTCCTCCTGTGTTTGCAGAAGCGGGACTTTCTACATTCCTTGTAAGATGAAGAAGATGGCATCAAAGAAAATATCAGAATCCACGATCAAAGTCTACCATGTTAAGTCTCACAATGTCCTTATAAGAGAGATCACAATACGCTTTTGGCAACATTTCCTCTCCTGATGACTTTTCATACATGCTGAACAAGAAGAGTGATGATGATAACCCTTTTGGGAGGAAGAACAGTTGCATTTTGCTGTTCGTTGGGGCAGAAGTGACTTAGAACCATTCTGTGTCAACTTCCTTCCACCCAGGCTATCCCCTCAGTATATCAACAGCACTTCATGATCAGTATGTTATTGAGGCCAGCAAATTATCTGCCTTGCTGCTATTAAAAAAGCCCAGAAACCCCCTTCCTGACCGTGGCCAGCCTTATATTTGAAGTAGGTTCAGGAGAGCCTAACAGTGAGAAACTGGATGAGCCAACCTGGTTTAATCAGGAGGCTTAACTGCCCAGAAGAGGTTTAACTGGAAAGTATTTTGCAGCTATTGTGGAAAAAAACACTCACTGCTTCACTCAGATCTTTATGATGGGAATGTTAAAAATTCTTATGTTATTTATCAGATTTAGCACCAACCCCTCTTCCTCAACATCACTACTAATCCTCCATCTCCTCCTCCTCCTCCTGCCACCCCCGAATAAATTTTTTCAGGTCATTGATTCCACCACGGTGAACTGTGATGAGACATGGTATTTTTTGTATTGCCTAGAATACTGCAAGTAAAAACCCTAAATCAATACAGAATGCGGGAGGAGAAAGCTTCCTGGAGTTGTAGAGCTGTTATTGTAGCTTAATCCGCATGAGAGGGTCTGTTCTCCAGCAAGTGGAAACAATTGTTTCCATAGAAGAGAATAATGCATGTGTTGCCAACCCTTCTTATCTCATGATTATGCTTTAGCTTGGAACTCATCCCTATGGTATATCTAGTTCATTGATTTTGCTTTCAAGAGTCAGTTCAGGTTCACATAGTAAAGGAAGATTAGTGCGTTGGTTAAATGCTTCAGTGATTTACACTAGAACCTAAATAATAGACTTTAAGTTGTTCTGAGCTGCTTAATTTCAAAAGCAGTTGGAACTGAATAATTTATTCACCCTATTGTTGTTCACCTGTCAGAAACTTAGATGACATCCAGAGTTTGCCCTCCTCTGAAAGTGAGTTTTGTGTTTAGATTGTTCAGAAACATAGGAAACTATCAGTTTCTGTAAGTTCCAGAAATGGATTTTGTTTCAAATGTCCCTTTTGTTTCCTTCATTTCAGGCTCTCTCATAAATTGCTGTCAGTCAACAGTAAATGAATTCACACCCACTTGTTGCTTTCGAAACCTGAAATAACAGCATCGTCTCCTGGAAAGTAAGTCAAACTGAATGTAGTCTAAGGATCGGTCTAAAAATGCAACTTTGGAATCAGAACAGCAAGTAAATGAAGAAGGAATTGATGCTTAAATGGAGTATGGGAAGTAGAGGTTTGGCCCCACTCCCATGTTAAATTATGCCCGCTGCATAAAAGCAGTGGTAGGATTCAAATACTTCTCAGAGTGATCTTCCATTTTTTTAACAGCACTGGTGTGACGTGTGGGATCTGATATAACCCCCTCTGTCTTTTGCTCTATGTTCCTCTCACTTCCAATCTAGAGCTCTTAGTATGGCTCATGGTGTAGAAGTAAAGACAGTCCCTGCCCTGTTGTGCATACAATTTCAAGAGAGACCATAAACATAATTTTTATCTTTTCTATGAGCTGTAACCTGTCAAAAATGACAGGGGAAGATCAAAAGGAAATTTATGAAGTATTTATTTTAATCGATTAATAGCTCTTTAATTACAACAAAGTTCTATGGTCGGCTAAAACTTTTCCTTGGTAGTTCATATCCTTCACATAAACTTTCAGATTTTCATGGTTTCTTCCCCGAATTAGAACCACATACAATTGTCTGAAGTGTTAGCTTGAAATATTGAAGACAGCTGAAAATATAGCTTAATTGCTTTACAATTTTGACATGTTCCAATCGGGTAGCTGTGTCACTAGAGTGAACCATCCCTGGGTTTCACTGGCTGTTACTGTCCAATTTTTAAAGCCTCGGCCATTAGCCTTTATGAATTACAATGAGGTATGCAGCTACAATAAGGTTTATATCTGTGTCATGCCACGGCTCCTAGGCCATTGTGATGTCCTTGGGAGCAATTGGTTGAGTCATCCCTGACATCACAATGGCCTGTCACATGGTAGGCTTGACATCACACATGCACATAGCAAATTAGGAGAGTTGATTTCAGTAGTGTCTAGAGATCCCCAGCAAGATGCCCCTTAGAGGTAAATGCTGCGTAGTCAGTTTCTGCCCAAAAGAATTACAAACTAACTGGACAAGACAAATGTTGGGGGAAGTAAAGGTGCCGAGTTGGTAAGTGACTCTCCCCAAAACATACAATAGATCAATGGCAGAAGTAGGATAGAACTCAGATCTTCTGACTCCCAGGTTAGTGTCCCATACAGAGGATCATGCTGCCTTTCAATGATCCCTTGCCACCCCCATCCTTCAGAAATCTCCAGGGTGGCTGTCTTCACATGGTATAATGGGCCTCTGAATGCATAGAGTAGGTTTCTTGATCTCATTATATTTCTGTATGCCAGGCAGCAACTTGCTGGATCTTATGGTGAGATAATCCACTCCTACCAGGCCGTTGGAGAACCCCAGTGCATCTTGTTTGCCCATGTTTGCATGTTCTACCTTGCCATGTGGGGCCCCAGTGTATCATGGTTACTTTGACCCCACTTGTCAGTTTTCACTTTATTTACAGACACATGCTAGATACTTTTGGAGTCCCTCTAAGCTCAGGGCCCCAGTACAATTATCCATCCTTTCCACACAGACATTTCTTTAGGTGAAACTAGTGAGCTGAGGTGTGAAGGGAATGGCAGCTGGGATAAGCTGAATGTAGTAGGTATGTTTACAGAAGCCTTTACTTTTGCATAAGTGCTCCACTTTCTCATAAGCCCCATGAGGATCTGACCTGCCAACTTACAGGCAGGTGATGCATGATGATTGGCAAATTATTCATGGTAAATAATTCATTCGATAAATTTTGACACTTATTGAGTAACTTTTTATTGCAATTTCATCTCCTCATAATTTGGCAAAGAACTTATTAGGTGAATTGTTCCCAGCAATTATTGAATAAATCAAACTAATTTTTTCATCATTCGAGCCATTTGAGTACAGGCATATATGGGACGGAAGTTCACTTGCCTTTGAGAAATTCAGTGTTCAGAGGTACACAGAATGGCTTATTTAATTCTCAAAGAAAATAGCATCAGAAGGGAGGATCTGAAGACAATTTTTCATTATGGGGAGAGGGGACATCATGAGGATAATCACCCCAGGTGCATTTGAAGGATGAATGTGGGGCCAGAGAGAAGCAAACTGTATGCTCTGGAAAAAATAAAGGTCAGGAAATAATTTCTGGTTCACCAATAACAGCTCCCGAGGATTTTTAATTCCAGACTTTATTACTCTCTGTGAAATAGGGCATTAACAATCTATGTTGTCCTAATTAGTTTACCAGGTCTTGTATTCATGGTGAAACTCTGCTTGCCATTGGTATGTTGCTTGGTTGTAATTAACATAGTATTCTGATGAGAAATAGGGGGAAGTATTGTAAACCCACTAAATGTCAGGAACTGGAGGCATTGAATTTGGAAGCCACAGTCAAACATGAGGAATGAAGGAGTAAGCTGTTCATTAGGGTGGCCCCATGGAAATTCTGGCAAAAAAAATCTAGCAAGGAGTTGTAACTTAAAATATTAATAGTGACAAAGAAGTGAAGAACTACTCCTCAGTTTCTTTATCTCAAGCCATTAGCTCTGATTTAGTGCAGCTATGGAACCCTTCTGGTAGCTTCCTTAGTATCTTCTCATTCGGGTTTAATAGCATTTGTTTAAATGAGGGAGTGGATTCTTAAGTCATATTTCTCTTTAATGGGCAAGTCCCAGCACAAAGTAATAAGTAAACTGGGAACAATACATTTTAAAGGAAGATATCGAGTCTGCCAGGACAATTTAGGGAAATATTTATTACATATAATTTCTCAACTGTTTTCCAAGTAAGCAATATAAAATGAACCTTATGAACAGCAAAGAGCGAGGAAAAATGTCTGCACTATTACAGGGAGTTATATCTACTGTGGGTAGATTTGCTGGAAGTAGAGATATTAGTTATTGAAGCCATCTCTGCTGTGAGCCTCAGGAACTTTTTGTCATGAAGCAGTATGACTTTAATGATCACATATTCTCATAACTTCCCACTGTCTCACTACTTCTTACCATATAACCATAACCTCTAGCCATTATGGGAAGGAAAAGGGTGCCAAGCTTCAGGGTGGGGAAATACAAAAACCCCTCTTCATATATGTACTGTTTCTTTGAAAACTCTTCCAAAAAGCCACTGTGTATCAATGTTCACTCTAATTACTCGTAGACTGTGTGCGCAAACAATTTCTTTGTGTGCGCAAAAAGATTTCTTTGTGAGCACCAATATTAGCACTATTGAATTTTTTTGTGCGCACTTTATTTTGTTGTGTGCGCAGGTTTCACTAGCTGTGTGCATGCACACATGCGCACAGCTTAGAGGGAACAGTGCTGTGTATGTGTATGCAAGTTAGGAGACCCTAAAATAGCTTTAGAGATAATACAGTTTTTCCTTACTCCATTAAAGCTAGAGTTTTTGTGTTAGAAGAAAGTTACTTCCTGTGAGGCTTTGCCTTTTTCACCTCGCAATTTGTATGGTTTTCTCCCCCCCACCCCCAAGATTAACTCAGATGCTGTGGTAATGGCTGAAGTAAAAATATTTATGCAAAAGTCACTGTTATCACTGTGTTGCACGCCGTAGTTCTTCTGAACTTTGGATCTTGCTTCTTGGAACACAGGCTTTGAGCTAAGGGAGACCCACCGACAGCCTTCATTTATATAAGGCCTATGATATACAACCTAAAGTGGCATGAGGTTATAGGAAACTTTTCCCCCCTTTTTCCTAACCCGCCTTGAAAAAGCACCAGAATACTTGAAGAGGAAACCAAAGATGCTGCTGCAGCTATTCTTGTTGCCTAATAATACATCCCTTCACCCTTCTCTGTATTGCTAAAGATGCTTGTGTTTCCAGTTTTCTTCTAGTCTGTTTTCAGCTTTATAGGCTTTCAACTTTTCCAGTGGATACATAGGACCATTGTTGTATGAGAGATTCCATGCTCATGTGATGTACTTTAGCTCATCCCCACATCTGCAGTTTTCTGCTGGCAACTTGGTTGTTACCCAAACATTTCCTTTCCCAACTGAGAAGCAGCCTTTATATGGTGATGCTTGAAAGAATGGGAGTAGAGCTGCCATACTTTGTTTTGGCTGCCCCCTTGTTCCCTTGTGACATGGTCTTTCCTGATCTTGTTCAGTTGTTACTCTGATACAGAAATGTTCCTACCAACTTATTAAACCCCCAAGGCACCAGTTCCTTAAGTTTGTATTCAAACTTCCTTGAAGCTGAATTGGCCACTGGGGGTCTGTTCTGAGAAATCTGTAGACTTTCTGCAAAGAACAGTCTGAAAACACATAGCTGTCCTGTACAATAACTAAATAAATAGCTTTCCACTGCTTTAAAATTACTGGATTTTTTTCGCTACTAAAAAAAAAAAGCATGTCAAGAATGTGTTGAGTTTTCAGCGGCACAATTTATCAACAACAAACAAACAAATCCAAATCCGTACACCACATTGAAACGGTTCATTTTAAAAAATGTGTTTCCAACTGGGTTTCACAAATAGACTTGAAATAATTTAATTTAGAGCATAACATTCCATTTAACTGGTAGCTTTGCTGTGATGGAAACCACCATCACCTTTCAACTTTCGTCCTTTCTGCCCAGTGCTTTGAGCCCAGCAATGATTTTGCAGGTTCAGCTGCAGAGATTACAACCACCTCATCAAATTACCTTGATTCATTTTTCCCAGGCAAAATTATGAGAATTATGATAGATCCCTTTGATTTGTTCTTTTTTCATTATTTTTTTAAAAGTTGTTAGTACCTAATTGAATGATAGATGTGCCATTTCTTAGAAATATGCTCATTGGGAAATATTAGGTGTTTATTTCCATACAGACACTCTTATCTATAGATGTGTGTTCTATTTCATTGCTAGTATAATCAGGCGCCTTGTTTGCTTTTCACTTTCAAGCACAGGTTCAAGAGTTTGCATTTGGGAGAAGGAATGTGGGAACATTATGCTTTTGTAGTAGCCTTTTTCTTTTTTTAAGAAAGTGGGTGTTTAAAACTGCTTAGGGGGTGCTAGGTAGTGAGAATGACTGTTGGGGGAGGTGGAGGAGACAGAGGACAGAAGAGGCAGTGAGAAGATGCATGATAAATGAATTGCCATATGTTGGCGGCAGTGTCTCACCTGAATATTACCTCTACATGTGGTGTGTGTTTGCTATGTATGGCATACAGAATATTTTGATGCATAATATATTTTTCAATACAGTGATTTTTTGTCCAGGGTCCATCTTAGTACTATGCTAATATTAAGAGTTTCATGGATATACTATAACAGCCCAGTCATATATGCCACTGAACTGAAGAGACTGTTTCCTTTGCCCATCATTCATAGTTTTCCATGTTCCCGTGATCATTAACATCTCCCCAGCATTTCAAATGTTCAGGTAAATTCTTAATATTACAATATCTGTCCCATTCATTATCGATATCTGACTAGGTCCCTGCAAGGAACAGAGCTAGGAAGCATATGCAAATTAGAAGAGTCATCTGGTAATGAACATTGGCAAAATGGTTTGGGGTGGGTGGAAGTTCATGGAAAATAAATATCTAGCAACATCAGAAAAACAAAAATGTTCATGGGTAATTTTAAAGGAAATGGAAAAAAAATCATTTATTTAGAAAAAATATACTATTTTTGATCAGATTGACATATTTTATAGGGTACTAGTGCCAAATTACAGGACTGTGCCAGGGAAACTGGCCCACCTCTTTGGTACTTCCCAATGGCAATTCTCTCTGCCTGTTATGGATCAATTCAGTACTTCTAAAGTGGCAGTTCCCAGCCTTTTTGATTTGAAAGCCACAGACAGCATTTTTACAACACTGAAGGGCCACTGATCTCTGCCAGCAGACCCCTCCACTCCTGTGGCCAGATGGATTTCCACATACAGACTTAGCCAGTATTATTCCTCAGTTAAAGTGTGATGCTGTTACAAACCGTATTCTCTATGCTTATGCCACTGTTTTTTGCTATAAGAATTTATCCAAAAGCTTTTTTTGTACTGAAAAGCCAATTCCAAAGGAAATTGATACTGAAGCTCTCATATTAGGGAACACAGAGCATGAGGTAGAAGTGAAGTATCTTTATTCTGTTTTTTTGGTAAGATAAGGAAATATATGAGACATTCATGTTAGATTTATCAAGCAAGTTACAGAAAATGGGAGAAGAGAGAAGAAAAACTCACTTTTTGAAGTCCCTTCCAGCCCTACATTTGTATGATTCCTTGATTATGATTCCATAACTCTGGATTACAGGACATACTTTTGCAAAAATGGATCAACCACAATAAAGGTATTGTGCTATAATTAGTGTGCAAAGTAGTTTGCAGTTAAATGGTTGCTGTAGGAATGGTCTTTCTGTTACTGTTGCCCTCTCAAAGATACATGGAAGGAGTGGCAAAATGATAGTTGATATAAGCGTGAAGCTGGAGAAAGGAGGAACAAATTTTATCTATGGAGAGCAATTTAATCATACAATCATAGAAGACTAGGGTGGGAAGGGACCTCAGGATGCCATCTGCTCCAACTCCCTTGCTCAAAGCAGGACCAATGCCACCTAAACTGTAGCAGCCAAGGCTTTGTCAAATTGCATCTTAAAAACCTCTAAGGATGGAGATTCCACATCCTCCTTAGGTAACTCATTCCAGTTCTTCACCACCCGCCTAGTGAAAAAGTTTTCTTCATATCCAACCTAGACCTTCCCCACTGCAACTTGAGACCAGTGCTTCTAATTCTGTCATCTGCCAGCACTGAGAACAGCCTCACTCCATCCTCCCTGGAGCCCCCTTTTGAGTAGGTATTAAATCTACCCCTCCACATACTTTTGTTCTACAGGCTAAACAAGGCTAGTTTCCTCAGACATTCCCCATAAGTCATGTGCTTGAACCCCCTAATCATTTTTTTTTTGCCCTCCACCAGACACTTTCGGATTTGTCCACATTCTTCCCATAGTGGAAGACTAAAAACAGGACACAGTGCTCCAAATGGGGTCTCATCAGTGACAAATAAAATTGCTTCCCTTGATCAGCTGGCAATGCTCCCTTTAATGCAACCCAATATACTGTTAACCTTCTTGGCAATAAGGGCCCACTGTTGATTCATATCTAGCTTCTTGTCTATCATAAACTCCAAGGCCTTTTCTGCTGAACTGCTGCCAGGCCAGTTGGTTCCCAGTCTGTAGCAATGTAGCACTCTGCACTGATCCTTGTTGAACCTCATGGCTATGTCTACATTAGGAAAAGTTAGTTTGAATTTGTTAATTTGAACTAATAAGTTTGAGGTTAGTTCAAATTAAACTCAAACTTATTAGTTTGAATTAACAACATGGACTAATTTGAACTAATGTTTGTTCAAATTAGTCCACTTCCCTCAATTTGCACTTATTAAACTGTCCTTAGTTTGAACTAAGGGTTAGTCCCGATCTACATTGTCCTTAGTTCAGCCAAATGATTGAACTAAGGGCTTAGTTCGATCTAACCAGCATGTCTTACTAGTTTGAACTAAGTGTTCATTAGTTCGAATTAAGGAATTTCTTAGTTGGAACTAATGAAAGCCTAGTGTAGACAGGTAAAATGTTAGTTTGAATTGATAGAGCCCTGCATGGATACAAAATGTGGAACCTCACCATATGTGCATCTGCTCAGTGATAGTATTGATCTGATCCAACCAGGCTTGGGCTCACATTCAGCATTTTAGCCTTTGATTGGTTCATTCCCCACATGGTTCCCACTCGCTTTTTTTCTTGTTTGTAGTTTGCACACTGTGCTGTCAATTAGATTTCCTTGACCACCAATGAAATCTCTGATTGACAACATGGCATGTGAACTGCAAACAAGAAAAGGAAGAGGTGGGCAGGGAAGTCATGGGGAATGAGCCAATCAAAGGCCAGCAGTGGTTGTCCAGGCCACAGACTGAGACTCTGATTGGCTGGAAGATCACAATCAGAGCTGAGCTAGGATTGGCTGGAGTGTTCCCCTGTGTGCTGCTGACGCAGATCAACGCAGCAGCTGCAGCCATGGATCGCACTGTGAGAATGTAAAAATAGAAGCCACATCTGTGAGTCGATCCGCAGCAATGGGTCTGCAGTTATCCACACCTGCAACTGCAGATGCAGATAACCGTGGACCTGCAGCAGATACCTGCGGATCTGCAGGGCTCTATGACTTAAGTCTCCTTAATTCAAACTAATTTGCAAGTGTAGGCATAGCCCATCAGATTCATTTTGGCCCAAACTCCAATTTGTCAAAGACACACTGGGGAGGGCAGACATAGAATACAGAGTATCTACCACTGCCCCCAAACAGTCAAATATTAATGTTTGAATATTAGACACAAACATTTGAATGTGTATTCTGTTTGAATATTAAACATTAATATTCCAGTAGCACAGACTTTTTTTACACTGAATATAATAGCCATCTACCCTTTCTTCTGAAGCTACCACAAGTTTTTTTTGTATTAAGAATGCGCATTATGTGCAGGCTTTGAGATTTAAATTACAGCGTCACCTTCCCCCTTTGAGTCAGCGTGGTTTCTCTTATAAGACAATAGTGTGAATGAAGCAAATGTCATCACTGTTAGTACCTGTCTGTGCATACAGGGATGTGCTTGAAAATGCTGCTTAAACTTGCTTACCAGTGATGTCCTACAGCACATGATAATTGAAATATTCTGAATAAGGTACAGCAGCTTGAACAATCAGAAGGCAAGGATATTCCTAGATAAATGGACAGAATGTGGGGAGGAGGAAGCATTCAGATACAGCAAATACTGCAGATCAGTTTACTTGCTTTCTGAGGCATCAGAGACAGGACTTTGCTATAGATAATCACAGTGTAGGAAGAATATCTGTTGCCTTCACTGGGCTCTTTATTTCTGGAACTGTTGTCCTGGTCCAGTATCATTTTTATACCTTTAGAAATTGCTGTGTAGTAACTCAGAGGCACGTGTTTATATCACACCATGAAGATAATAGCCACCCCAGTACTTTTTAGAAGAAAATCAAATTCCAGTGGTCTGGTTTGGAATTACCCTTGGGCCAAATTTGTCCATAAACCTTAAATTGATACAGCCTTAGAGGAAGGGGTATTTCTTGGCCCATATTTAAATTGCACCATGTATAGCTCTGTGTAGTTGTGGGTTATTAATATTGTCTTTTCCTGGTCATTGTGCTGTTCTATTATAAAGGTTAACTAAGTATGTCAGAGGTGATTTTAAACCTTAGGAGCAGGCAATATCACATATGCAGAAACTCTTTGGAATTCAGAACAATCCTGATCTTGAAATTATTACACAAGCAGAACTACCATGCACTTTAATGGAACTTTTTCCTAGATTAGCAGTTGTAGAAATAGGTCCAAAGTCTACTTCTGTTTTGAATTATTGGATTAGATTTATGACTCTTACAGTAACCATGGCTACTTGACTCTACCTTTTAAAACAAAAGCATCCACTGTACAATGGCTATTATAGTTTTGCGTGATAATGGAGAGAATAAAAGAGCTTTCAGTATTCTTGGTTATCATATAAAAAGGTATGAATATACCATATAAAAGTTCTGTGATCCCAACTAGAAGAATTTTCTAAATGGATAAGAGACGTGTAACTTCTTTTTACTTTTCTAGGTACAAGCTTGGAACAACAGAAATAATTCAGCATGAACTGTAGTATATCTTTAGGTTTTTTTGGTCTACTTTTGAGTGATGAACAAATATCCTGAGGGAAGTCCTCTCGCCACTTTACAGTAGACTTAATATTTTCAGTTCCAAATTGACCCACTTTGGAAGAAACCTAGCGGTTATACTGAAAAGGTGTGATTTAAGTCAGTGTGGCAGATTTTAGAGTTGCAGTCCCACAGGTGAAGTCAACTCATTTGATTGCATGGAAGGTTCACCCTTTTGCTTTACTCACTGAATAGCAATAGTGCTTGATTCTTGAAAGGCCCAATTAAATGTTGGCACTGAGATTCAAATTTTGAAGCCTGATGAGATGCACAAGACATGGTACTGTATAATTCTGTAATTGGAAACATTAGCTCTCTGTGAGTGTCTTCTAATGTGACTTATATAGTTGTGCAGGAATTAAAAAGTATGTAACCCTTAGGGGTGGCATTCATATATAGCATAGCTTTGTGGAAAATCCCTGTACTACATTTCTGTGATCTACCTTAGATAGCACCCTTGGAAATTCTGCCTTTTGACCCCCTGAAATAGATATCCTGGGGGGGAAGCTTCGTGTTCTGGAAGCAAACTGGAATAGATTTTCATGAGCTAAATTAGATAATGACCAGGGATGTCAAATGCACTACCCAGTAAAAAGACTGGCTGATATACAGTATAGGTTCTGAAATAAATTACTATAGGAAAAGATACCCAGTTGGTGAAGTTATTGATTTGTCAAGTTGTGTGAAACCATGAGGCAGGAGAAACAAGGAGAAGTGACACAGTCCAGTGTGGTTCTAGTGCACGAGGGGTCCTAAGGGAGGAATAATCCACCCCACCATATACGAATCAAACTAATAATTAATAGGAGGCCCTCCCTGAGCTTGAGTTGCTTTGGTCTTAAGCGATTGCTTAGTTTGCTTATGCCAACTGCTGTCAGAGACAATGGAGTAACTTCTGGGTTAGATATTGGGTGCACACTGCCTGCTGGTAGCATTCACCACTGGTAATCAAATGCTCTTTTGGAGAAGCTAACCTTGGGGCCACAGAACAGAACCAGGGATAGGCAAGGAAGAAACATGCCCCCCCACATGCGTTGTATTATTGTCTTCTTAGAGCAGATTTGCTTATTAGAGTGATGCAGCAAGAGGGTTTTTTTTATTATTATTATTTTGTTTTTTTAAACTGTTTCTGGTTAAATACCTTGGCTGCTCAGCAGTAGCCTGTAATTGGAAAGGCAACTGTTGTCTCTTAGTGAGTTTAAAAAAAATCAGCGCGAGGCTTGCCAACCCAGGCGGACAGCTGAGGACATGACACTGACACATTAGCTTCTTGCTATATGTTAAACAGATAGGATAGAGAATATATCTGTAAAAATGCCAAAATGTGCTACTGGATGTAGATACCTTGGCTGCTTGTCTCTCAGGTAAATAAATTTTGCACTGAAAGAGGGATGCAATTGAGGACGTTTGTAAGAAGAGTCATTTAAGTAGGTGAGGTCTAAGAAAAAGGTTGAAACCACATTCTCTTCAGAATTACTGGCCATTTTGATTTCATGCAAAGATAAAAGGTGATTCTCTTTCAAGGATTGCCATAATGATAGCCTCGTCTCAAAACTGATTATGGAAAAATGGTGGGTTATAGTTTTGTGCTGGGTCTCCAGGAGATGCAACACAGAACCTCAGACCAGGAAGAGAAAGGGCAAGGACAGCTTTATGCCATCTCAATTCCAGGTTACTTGGTGGTGAAAATTGCTTGCGTAACTTAGGCAGGCTGTGGAGCTGCCTGAAATGACAGCAGCCCTAACGTGGCTTGCTTCTGAGGACACACATGGAACTATGCACTAGAGCTGGCCACACTTTTTCCATCTAGTGAATATTCAAGATTTCAGATGAGTTCCTGTTCCTCCTCAGGGTGCAACTGAGATCTTTCAAACACTTGCATGGAAAACCAACAGTGAAACCTTCATCCCAAAAGAGCCATTAGCCTGGTAGCGAGGGCATGCTCCTGTGATGAGGGACACCTGTGGTCAAGTTCTTGCTCCACATGATTTGAGGCATGAGTTTCAACCTGAGTTGCTTAAATCCCAGGTGTGTGCCTTAATAACTATATTTTTGGCTCTGCTGGGGCAAAGAGGCTTGGTTTCTCTCTCTCATCTTTCATTCTGGACTTGAGGAACTTTCCTCAAGGAAAAACAACGAGAGCCCTGTGGCACCTTAAAGACTAACAGATTTCTTCAGACATAACCTTTCATGGGCTGCAACCCAGTTTGTCAGATACATCTGATGAAGCTTATGCCTGAAGAAACCTGTTAGTTTTTAAGGTGCCACAGGTCTCCCGTTGTTTTTTGGTCTACACAGACTAACGTGGCTCCCCTTGTAGAAATTTCCTGATGGAAGTTATGTTGAAACTGAACTTTCCTGTCAGAAAGATTTTGGTTTGTCAAATCTGCATTTTCTAGTAACCTCAAATTCAAACAATCTCTCCTAACCCCTGTTGTGGAAAAATTCCAGATTTACTATACTATGCACATGCCTATACCAAAGGCTTTACAGGGCAGTATATGTCAGCCCAATGAAATGTCTGCGCTGGGGGGAATTTTCCATGGCTGGCCCTGAGACTTTTTATTGACTCTGCCTACTGCTGTAGCAGGGGATAAAATGCCACCCAGCACTATATCACTCAGTTTACAGCATCTGCTTCTTAATCTGATTCTTGTCTCTCAAACACTGATGTTTAGTCAGAAGTGACTCCACTGAAGTCCCCAATAAAAACAGAACCTGCACAGTTAAGTTGACACTCAGTTTAAATAAGGGTTGGTTTCTGTCACCCTTGTTTATGGTTACTAGTATTGCATTCTCCTTGAAGTCAGTGAGGCTATTTGGGAAGTAGGACGCTGTTCAATGTGACTAAGAATGGCAGGTGGAATCTGTTCCTGAAAAGTTATAAATAAAGACATGACAGATAGTTACATTGATCCTGACAATTACCCACTGGGGTTTCAGGCTTGAAGGATATGAGAGATGCTCCGTAGCACTCTTTAGCTCTGAACACTGGCTCTGTACACAGGCAATCATGGGGGTCCGTGTTTGTGTCTCATTATCTCCAGATCAGATGTACTTTATTTGCAAGTCAAATGCTATTCAATTTCCAACTGACAGCCCTGCATGCGCAAAGTGAGCTCTGAGAATCAAGCTGTGATCTTTGTCCTGCTCAGCTACACCTGGGCTGCTCCACTGTCTTAATAGTCTTCCCCTAATTAGCCATCTGCCACTGTATTCTCGACTCCAAAGGGTAGATAAAGCAGGGTTGCTGCAATTGTGCAGAGCTCTGAAAGTGTGGGGATGAGCAAATACCATACCGTATTGCCCACAACAGAAAAACACCACCAGCTTCCCAGTGTATTTTAGATTGAATTAATTGTCACCTTTGTCAGTCACGGCGCAGAACTTGTCACTCTTTCACAGATGAACACACAAAAGAGCAGCGGGTAAACAAATGCACAGCCACACAGCACTCGGGGTGTGGGTGACACTTGTGGCAAAAACAACCTTAAAAAATAGTAAAAAAGAAGAAATAGTTTGGGAGCATCAGAATGGTGGACCGTATCCTCAGCAAAGTAGTGCTGAAAAGATTCAAATATGTTAGAAAGCAGCAGATGTGTTCAGAGCATCTAGGACAATTGTGTGACAATTTTAGAACTTCCCTAAAATCATTCCTAGGGCAGATCTTTTTGTTTTAAAAACAACAAGGAGTTGTGTGGCACTTTAAGACTAACAGATTTATTTTTTGCAACAAACACACAAAAAAACCCTTCTAATCTTGATCTAAATATGGTCAGTTATGGAGCATTTACCACGACATGATCATTTAGGATTTTTTCTGCAGGACCCATGTGTCCCTCAGTGACTGTGTAGTTATTAAATATTTCTTTTCATCTACCTCATTCACTGTGTGCCTACAGGCCTTATTGAAAATACCACATCCAAACCCTGTAATAAACACAACTCATTGATTTCCCCCTCCACTGGATGTGGAGCTCTCAATATAGTAGATGAGTCTATCACAGACTCATGGATTGATATTCCCAACCCTCCTCATATCATTCCTATTTTAGAGGTGACAACTGTGGTATAGAGAGAATAAGGAGGTGAAAGTTGTCAGAAGTGCCCTCTAACTTTGGGTGTCCAGCTAGAGACCCCAAGGATCTAATGTCAAGAAAAGTTAGCATTTTCACAGCATGTTCAAAACATACCTTCCAACTTCTGCCACAAACAAAGCAGGGGTCTTATAAATAATAGCTTCCTTCAGTACACAGCCCTGATTGTGGATCTCCATTGCACCCCAGCTCAGGTCATCAGCAGGGTTTAGACCTTTATATCCACTGCACTTGAGATGAGGGAAGTAGATGGCTGTTATCCTTTATGTGGAATAGCCACTAGAAGAGACTGAGAGAGAGACTTTGCCAGCTGGTTTCACAGTTATCTGCTGAGATCAGTGGAATATAGAGATGTGAGACTCCTGGGTTTCACTCTCAGCCCTGGAGGGGTGTGAGTTTTTGTGATTATAGATGCTCCTTCACCTATTCTCCCAGTCTGTCCCCCTCTCTCTCTGCATATATACAACCCTTCCCCTTCCTCAGCTGGAAGGTGCAATTTGCAGAGAAAATTCTGCTTAGAATTTGTAGCCCTCGGATGAAGCATATCAGTTGCTCTGTGGGGGACACAGTATGTGCAGGACAGTCAGCAGACAGGAGCTGTAAGGGGAAGAAACATGTTCAGTACAGATGGGCTCTTCAGAGAATCTAGCTGCCAAACACTAACAAACCACCACTTAACATGTATGAAGTGATATTTTTCAGAAACTCTTGCAGATACCATTTGCACTATTAAAGATGACATTTTGCACTCTTAAAGATGATGTTCTGATTTCAAGATCAGTATTTGGGTTCAGATGCAAGCATTTCTAGTGGGCGGTGGTTCTCATATTTATTTGAAGTCCCTTTACTCTTGGAGGCAGGGGAGGTGGAGAAGAAAAGGAAATCACAAGCCAATTGGGTGTGAAGTAGGATTTTCTCCCAGGAAAGCTCATGCAATAAATAAATTTGTTAGTCTTTAAAAGTGCCACAGGACTCATTGTTTGTCTTTCCTTGGACACTGTCTTTTCTTAACATTGTATAAGAGGAGAGTTACAAATTATTATTTGAATTATTATTTGTACAGCAATAGCACCTAGAGGCTTCAACAGAGATAGCCTTCTATTGTGCTGTGCATTATACATAAACAGAATTGTAGGTAGTCTTAAGAACTTCAAATGTAAATGGAAAAGACAGTGGATGGGGAAGGGAAATGGAGGCTCAGAGACCTGTAATTTGTTTAGTAATCCATAATTTCATCAGATTCTGTGCTGTAATAGAACCATTGGCATTGATCAAGCTTCCTAGATACACCTAAGATTCTTCTTCATGCTGCACATTTCAACACTTTTTATATTGTCTTTTCCAAGTGCAAATAATTTTTCTTCTTGACATTTACTGCAAGTCCAAGTTGACTGCACCAATTTTCCAGTCCAGTGAAGAGGATCACCATTAAGTCAAATGTCTGCCAGTTGTATGATGTTTTCTGCATAACCTAAGGAGCTTAATTCTAGATCATCTAATGTTACACCCTCCAATTTATGTAACATTTTTAATATCCAGCTTAAGAACATGATGGAAAATGACAGTGATTCCATGCCATCTTGTCTTACACCAGACCTGGACTTTAACCAGCTCCTTAATTTCCCACTAATTCTTATGGCACTGCACAAGTCTTTGTACATAGTTTTTATATGTGCATCAATCTTATATGAAATTCTTTCATAGTGAATCCCCTGCCTGGAGCACCGTCCTGTGGCAGACTGGAATGTGACAAGCACCTTGCCTCCATTTCCCCTTTCAGAGTCCCCACTAACTCCATGCAGGTCCTCTTGACACCATAATACCCTCCTTGAAGCTGGTTTATTCTGAGGTGTTGTACAAATGGTACAACACATAGGTCCCAAACGCATCACTTCTCACCCCAGTGCAAACAGTCATTGAGATCAGTCAGTGCCTCATCCCTTCCCATGGTTTCTCTGGATCCAGTTCTCCAGGCCTGAAAATGTCAGTGGGTTTCTACTGTCCCGCTCTCCTGCCCTTTTTGGTCTTTGGCTCTGGATCAACGTCTTAGAGCTGACAGGCAATTGCCTCTGATGCTCCTTCTTCTTTCAGCCCCTGTAGACCCTGGCACCACCCAGGGCACCAGCCAGAAGACACTCCTTGGTGTTCTCCTATGTTCAGACTCCTAACATAGTGGCTGCTGTCATTTGCCACAGATTTGTACTCAGGCAACTCTGGAACACAAGTTATCTCCAACTTACTGGGTCTCTTCCACCTTGCTAGGGATTTCTCCAAGTCTCTGGTTCTCTTTATCCTCCAGGTGCTGTCTAACAACTTAATAATTCAAAATGAGAGCACCTGCTACAGCATGGAGAACTCCAGATTCCATCTCATCTTGCTTCTTGCCATAATACTTGCCTCCAAACTGAATAATACTTTTGTAAAATTAATAAAAACAATAAACAACTATAATCCCCATCTGCTATAGGAGCATGAATGTCTGATTGGTGCACCTTTGAACTGGTCTGCAACGGCATACTTCTTCGCCTATCACGTCCTTTAAACCGGGCTAACATCTGTTCACAATTACTTTCATCATATTTGTCCTGGTACTAATAATAAGCTTATGCCTCTCGAATTATTCAGATCAGCAGGATCCCCTTTCTTTTGGGTTGATAAAACTATTATCTTTAGTGAGCCATTTGATACTTCCTCTTGCTCCCATACTTTTTTGTATATTTATTCCAATGCTTCAATACCTTGGTCCTCCCATTTTTGTTGATTCAGAAAGAATGGGATTATTGCCTCATCTGCTTCCTTGTGGCTTATTTCATACATGTTGGAGGCTCTGTATGAAGTCCTGGCCTCAATGAAATCAAAGCAAACCTCCAATTGACTTTGAATGGGACAAGATTCCTTATGTTGGGTCTATTTCTCTGGTCTTCATTCTCCAGTGCAATACGGTATTATCTTGCATTAAATTGGCTTCAGTTGAGGAGCTATATAGGTCCAATTTGCTGTTTAAAAACTGATTTACTTTTTTCTTCATCAATTTTACAGACTTTTTTCATTTCGGAAATCCAATGAAAAAAATCACTTCAATTTTATAAATTATTGATCTAAAGTATTTAATAGCTTCTTCTCCTGATGCCAGAGAAATGAAATCTACATAAGGTGTGTGGGTACATTGGGGGAAGAACATCCTTGATGGTACTCGCCGCCATTGATGTCCTACTTTTCTTGCTAACTTTAAGCTGCATAAATTGCTCCATTTGGTTCTGTGACTAAGGGGTATGCACAAGAGGGGGAGGACAATAAGGGCATTGCACCCTCCATAACCAGCAGGGGAGGCAATGAGTGAGGAAGGGCACATATAGCTTCTGTGCTCCTTTGGAGCACCAGTGGGGAGGGCCCTCTTCTGGGAAACTGCAGAGGCAAGAAATGTGCCCCTCCAAAACTGTTAGAATTTAAATTCTTGTGAACGATCCTGTGTGACTTCATTTTCTCCAAGGATCTATGTTGTTTGGCTCCGTGCTGTCTCAGAGAATTTGGCCCCTCTAATGTCAAAGCAAATAGCAGCAATAACAACAAAGATAACTATGATGAAAGTGGCATGATCCCAAAAGCTTAAGATGACAAACGTTTCCTTAACTAATGCCATGGAGAGTCAGAACAATTTACTAGCCTTAAATCCACATGCAGTAATCTGTACTTGAAGCCAAGCTTTAAACCGTGTTTTCAAAGAGACGGGAAAAAAGAATGGCTGTATAACAATATCAAAATTACCTAGAAGAAATCCTTGGAAGGGTGTCTAAAACACTATTTTTATTATTTGTATTAGCCTAGCACCTAGGAGTCCTAAGTTATGGAATAGGATACTGTTGTGCCAGCTGCTGGGCAACCATGAAAAAAGATGGTCCTTGCCCCAAGGTCCTTGTAGTCTTAAAAGTAAAACAAGACAAGAAATAACAGAGGGATTCAGACAGGTGGAATTTGCTCCTCTTATAATCCTGTTTCAATCCCCCTCCATCAGCCAGTGATGTCATTGGGCTGGAGTGGCCGGCTGGGGGAGAAACAGCAGCAGTTCTTTGAGAGCAAGAATTAAATAACTTTTTTAAAAATAAAAAGTCAGTAGTGTTGTGTACAAACATAATATATGGAATATTTATTGGGCTTTAATCATCATTTTGTCAGTTTTCTACTGAGTTTTAACAACATTTAAATGCAGGGCAGAGTATGGATGAAAAGCTCAATGTAGTTAACATTACTAATTATTATTCTTAATGTTAGCTTTTCAAACACACAAACAAACAAAAACCTCCACTGACCATAGCAGTGTATGATCACTTGTGTCTATCAGTGGTGTACAGAGGAGAGGATTGTGGGGGGCCAAGTCCTCTTGTGCCAGGCTGCGGGAGGATGGGATGGCACCAGATTGGCCCTTCATGAGGTGCAGGAGGCTCTGAGAGGCTGAAGCAGTGGGAGGGTAAGTGATGGGGGGGCTAGGCTGGACCTTTTGGGGTGGCACAAGAATTGCTGACAGGTGCTTGTGGTGAAGGGCTGACCTGGCCCGTTTCCCGTCCCCAAAAGGGCGAGGAGTGAGGCTGCCCTATCCAGCCGAGGCCACGCTGCAGGGCTGCTGCAGCCTCATGTCACCGACCCCCCTCCTTAGGGCAGCTGGGGGTGGGACTAGGACACCTCCTGTCCTGTCCTGTGCAGGGGTGTGCCTGCAAATGTGGACTTGCCCTCTGCATGCTGGACACCCTTAGTACGCTGCTGCTGAATATTATGCTATTTGAACCAATGGCTGTAGCACATGTTATTGAGCACAAATGGGGAGGGACTTGGAAGGAGGCTCAAGTTCAGTTCTCTTGTTAGCTCCAGTCTTCCTTTGTGACCTGGAAGAAATCATCTCGGCTATCCGTGTCTCACTTCCTTGTCTTGCAATAGGATGATATCACTTTGCTATCTCATGGGGCTGTTGTGAGCATAAATACTGTCCCTTAAAGATTGGGTGGCATTCAGATATGGCCCTTATTCCTCGTATTCCTTCCCCTCCCTTTCAGTTCTAAAGAACTTGGGCTGGATCTCCTTCTGTGGCACTGTTTTTGTGCCATTGTAACCTCATCAAGATATCTAGAATAAGAGATGTAAAAATTGTTTCATAGTGGGGAGCTGCACCGCTTGGGTGCAGACATTATATGACTTCCTCTGCATGTACTTTCTGATGGTTGTCATCAGACCAGGTGTGTGTGATGTAGGGCTGTTCCCCTCCTGCCTTGACTCTTTCCCTCCAGCTGGACGGTTCAACCAAATACCTGGCGTGTTGCAAAAGGAAAAGTACAATCGTCAAAAGAGGGCCTGATTCTGCAAGTTGTTGAGCCCTTCTTCTGAGGGGCTGAATACCCTGAATTCCTGTTGGATCAGTGGCTAATGAGTAGACTTAGCATCTGGCAGGATTAGGTCCAGAATACCTAGGACTACTTTGGAAAAAGGGTCATAATTTTTTTTTGTTTTTTTGCTTTTGTTACTTTTAAAAATCTTTTTATTGGATGCAAAACAGTAAGGCACTTACAATGGAAAACATATCAATAAACAAGGCCTTGTTCTGCTCTTCTGAGTTGTGGATAAAAATTGTGCAAATATGGTAACTTTTAATTCTGAGCTGACTTAATTTCATTCTGCAGGATGTTTGGTCTGAAGTTGTTTGATGGTAAGTCAATGAGCCTCACACGTGGAGGAGAAGAAATCAATTACTCCTGCTTTGCTGTGGGCTGTCCCCAAAGAAATCATTTAAAGCTGCCAAGTGAATGACAGCTTACTCTGCTTGCACAGATGTTACCATTTTAAGAGGTCAGGCACTATAAAGTCTAAACATCTTAATAATCAGAGGTCCATTTTGATTTTATTGGCCGCCTTCTGGGAGCTGAAGCCACTGGAAGACCAGTTTTACTGCTGCATCATGGGACTAATGATGTCCCAAAGAAACAACGGACCCTCTGTGATCTGTGGGTTGGAGGTTGTTGGATGCTGATCTTCTTTTAAATCCTACTGTTCTTTGGCTCTGGTGCGTTAGGCCCTGCATCAAAAGAATCTGTGCACATATGTTAAATTTTAAGCATGTGAAAAAGGACTTTAATATCTGCTTAAAGTTAAGCAAGTACTCACATGCTTTCCTGAATCAGTATCATACATTGTACTAAAGTTTTACATTCATGGATTGCATTGCATCATTACATCTCCAGGCTGTAGCAGTTCTCACCCCCTGAGGATCCCAAAAAGGCCTGCAAACTCTAAGCTACTAAATCACCTACTTCAAGTCACATGATGTTGGCTGCGTGGGTTCACAGCAGTGTGATAAGAGGGGGAATGTTGACCAATAACCCTACTGTTAAAAATCAGTGCCATAGGACCAATAATGTCTAGAGTGAAAAGATAAGGCCTTGGGGTTTAAGATTTCCTCCAAAAGATGAGTATTATACAATAAAATTGCATTTTTAGTTACCAGAAAAAGTGCACTTTTCACTTTCTGGAGGACATGGTTGACAAGCTGAGACTTAAAGAGCTATGAAATGCCTCTCTTAAATTGTGCTTTCACATTATTTCTTCTTCGTATTTTGAGCACAGCTATAAATCCAGTAGTAAGTAAATAGCATTTAGCTTGCCCTCTGCTCTAAATATAGTGCTATAGAAAATGGAGTTTTATTTTCTAGCTAATATGCTTTGAGGCTCCTGACTCACATTTCTGAAACTCCCTCAATTGCCTTGACACTGTGACAACAGCATTTAAAAAAAAATCTGAAAGTTTGCTTAAAAGAAATGCACCTGGTCTGATATGTTGGCAGTCTCAATGATAGAAGATGGTGGGGTACTAGACGTGCTAAGTGATTTAGTAAACAGGAGGCAGTCTGTGTTGCTACAACTTCATCATTTGAGTTTTCTGGTCAATATACAGGAGAAAGACTGAAGAGATTTAGGCTGAGAATAGTGACTATTGATCAAATGTAGGCAGCTTTTAATGGATACATATTTGTTTAGTACTATCTATTGTTGTATTAAGATAATTCCTTGAGGGCCCCAGCCAAGATTGGGGCCCTACTGTGCTCAGTACTGCACCTATCACATAGCAAGAAACCATCCCTTCTGTCAATAACTGACAAGTCAAACAGACAGACCAAGAGTGGAAGGAAGGGAGCCATATTATTTCCATCTTATGGATGGGAACTATAGCACAGAAAAACTAAATGGCATGCCCAAGGTCCAAGAGAAAATCTGTGGCAGATTTGGAAAGCGACCCCAGATCTCAAGTTCTAGTTCAGTGCTTTCAACACAAATCCCTCTGCCCTATTGTTTGTCTTGGTACCTGCATTTAATCAGGTGTGGATTGTATACTACAAATTTGGCATCAAAGCTGGTAACGGGTATATGGGTTGCTGTAAATGATCTTGAAAGAGAGGCTATTTATGTAACTTAAAATGACAACACAGAGAGCTTAATTTAAAAAAAAAATCCTTTCACAGTCAGCGGTGGTCCATTAGGTAGCAGATTTTCCTATTAAGTAAACTGATTTTTTTTAAAAAAGTGCTTTGTAAAAAAGCAAAAATGAAACAAAATTGCATCATGTCATTAGTGACAATCAAGGGCCAAATCCCATTAGTTTATTCCAGCAAAACTGTGGTGGAAGCAATGAGAACTTCCACCAAAGAAGAACTTATGTTCCTGCTGATTTGGAAAGGTATTGAAGCATTGCTCAGCTTAGAGTTGCAACCCCTATCTGATTTAGTAGCTTAAGTTTCATTTTCAAAAGTGAGTTTTAGATATATAAGAGTTTAAATCCGATTGATTGTTTGTGGGATTTTGGATCCTACATTTCTATATTCTTTTGAAAATGAAACTTGGCCTCCTAAATCAGTTAGGGGTTTCAGTGCTGAATGCTGCAATGCCTCAATGTCGTCTTTAAATATCTGGACCCTAGTGCTTAAGCCTCTTGTAATTTGAAATCAATGACACATATGCCCCAAATCAGTGTTACAAGAGGATTTTGAATATGGTTAAACATCCAAGCAGCTGCTTTTGTTATTTACAATGGCACTTATCAAGGTAATGAAAAAGATTTGCTTTGCACTAAATTATGAGTGCTCAGTGTGTGGGTGACCTAGAGTGGGTAGAAGATCAAATGCGCCTCTCCTTGCATTCACAGCCTATGGGAATGAGTCTTGCAGCCCAGGGCAGCAGAACTGGGCTCATGGTAGTGCTTTCAGAGGAGAAGGTCTACTCTATGGTAGGATTTCGGCATCAGTCAAAGGGAGATACACAAAGTACTTAAAATACCTTGAATATCTCCCTTCAACTGCCTACCTCCTACTTATTGCACTGTGTTCAGTGCACTGAGTCAAAGGGAAATGCCTTCCCTTCAGTCCAGAACTACTCTAATTGCTGTGGTGGTCTTCAGCGTTCAACTTCCTGATGGGCTGAGTGGCTCTTCACAGACCTGATCAGCTGATTGGAAAGATCAATCTGACAGTGTTTGAATTTGCAACCCAGGCTGTAGACAGTGTTTGAATTTGCAACTCAGGCTGGAGTCATGGCTCTGAAGCCAAGAAAAAGGGGATGGGATTCAATCCGAACTTCAGGGAGCTGTCGACACAGCTGCATTTGGGGAGCTAATGTAAGCTCTGCTGGCATGCGTCTCTTTTTCTGGATGGAGAGGCTTGTTCCCATGAGCTGCATAGACATACCCATACAGTTCCTACTCTTGCAGACTGCTTTACACAGGCATGTTCACTGTGTCTTACAGAGCCTTACTGGAGTAAGCAAACAACCAAAGCTCTGGGTCAGGTTCTCAGCTGCTGTAGTTCAGAGCATCTCCATTATACTTAGGAGAGCTATAGCTATACCAAGTTACTCTAGTAGAGAATATGGCCTCTTTCTTGATCTGGAGCCAGTGAGAGCCCTGAATGCTTCCTTCTCTACACAGATTTGGAATAGCAAACCTAGTTTATTCTAGGGGTTTCCTTGTGATCTTTGCAAAATGAGAGAAGTTTGAAGGGTTGTTTATTGGTTTGTTTCTTCAGTCATTTCTGTAGTTACACACATTGGAATGGGTGAGGCTATATGTTGGTGTTCCCAAGCATAACTCAAGCGAATACAACGTCCAGAACAAAACTGACTTTTTGTAAGAAAACCAAGCACTGGGGACAAGTGTTATGAGGCTGGAGGCGAGAGATTAGAATGGCAAATGACATTCCATCTTAACGATACCAGTCTGGGATGCTGTAATAAGGAGGGTAACAACAAGCACAGACCCTTTTTAGTGATGAGTGGGGCTCAAAAAGTTGACTGGCAAGGAAGGCTTAGGGCTTGTCTAAACTGACAGCAGCAGATTTGCCACTATTAGACCAAACTTCCCAGTTTGATTGAGCAGGTCTTTGAAAACTTGCTCAATAAATTGTGGAGTCAATGCATTAAGTCCAGCCCCTGAGCTGGAGTAGCGCAAGTCAAAGTTCGACTCAGCACAGTGGACTTGTCAGTTATTAGGAAGTCAAAGGGAAATACACAAGCTATTTTACATAACTTGCATATCTCCCTTCTGTGGTCACCCCAAATGGTGGACAGCGTGGTCTAGGGCTTAGTCTTAAAGCCATCAGTTTCTACTCCAAAGATGATCATTATAAATTGTTTTCTGTGGCTAATATTTCCTCACTTAAGAGCAGTTGACAAGCCATACATTTTATGTGCATACCAAAACACTTCTTTAAAAAAATCAGTAAGGAAACTATGACAGGATCTAGGGGGAGAGGAAAGTTTGGATGGGGCCCTCAGGAGGGATCTCCGTAGCTAAACCTCTGTGTTGCCTATAGCAAGTGGCTCTACCGAGTTATATGGGTTTTTATGTGGCTTAGACTCTGCTATGACTTTCAGTCTTTCTCAGCTGGAAGGGTCTCCCTGAATTCAAGTGACTGGCTGCAGATAAGCCCAGTTACATGCAGTATCTCTAGGAAGAGTCAGGGATCTCTCTCCAGGATTTGCTGATCAGAAGCCAGGACAGGAAGTTCTCGAAACATAATGGCAGCCAGGTCTGTGTAGGCTAATTTGTTTGGTTGTATACTATTTGATTTGCAGTTTAGACTCCTGAGCTGTATGAAGGGTGTAGCCAGAGACTATGTGCTACTCTTCCATTGATTAAAATGGAAAGCCTATGGAAAGTTTTTATTTAAACTTGGGCCACCTGTAAACTTTTCCAGCTTTTCACTTTTGAAAGTCAATATCCAGAGGAAGACCCAGAGGTAGCAAGAAGTGGTATTCATCATTTGGTAAGTGTTGTTCTTAGCTTGGTGATGGTGCCAAAACAATGTTTTGCTTTTTGTATTTATAGAGCACTACACTATTTATAGTTACCATTCACCAGCAGCGATTGTTAAAGATCCCATGGCCCCTAAAACAACCAGGACTGGAATTAATGGCCTTGGAGTTGTCATTACATTGTAATAGGGTATTATTTTTCACCTACCTAAATTCCCATTTTGGCTTCAATTAGATAAGGGATACAATTTTCAAAAGCATCTAAATCCCACTTTCAAAAGTGATTTTGTTATGCCAAATTAGTACCTGAGGTCTTTTTAGGGGGAGAAGGCAATATGCCGTGTTTATTACAAATAAAGAGAGAGTTGCTAACTAACTTATCCCTATGCTCACATACACACTCATCCAGGTGCCCAAGCATACCATACAATGTTCTGCAGTCTGTGTTATCACCAGTCCTGATGGTGCTGCTGCTGGAGCCCAGGTTAGTGCCTGTTGCTGGGCTTCATGGCAGCTGCCTGGCCAGGGTAGCTGGACATGAAGAGGAGCAGAGTCTTTATCAGGCATGCACTGAGGCTCCTTTCTTCCAGTTGGTATGCAGAACAGTTACCCCTTTTGCTTTGGGATCTCACCCAGTCTTTATAGCTTTGCCACACCACTCCAGGTGCTCTGGGACCATCCATCACCAGGCAGTTGTGGATGTGACCCTCAGCTCGTTTTCTTGGGTATCTGCTTCTGGGATGGATCCTTCATTCCTTTGTTTTTAGGGGTGTGTTCACATTCTTCAGCAGTTAAGGTGGGCTTCTCACTTCAGCTGGATGAGCTGACAGTTTGAGGCTGGTTCACACCTAGTTGATCAGAACAAGCTGGCAGCTTGAGGCTAATTCACACACAAATCCACCCTCCATCCACACCTCATAGCCTATTCAGTCTTACTCAAGATGGGGTACGTTGGTTACAAAATGGAGTTTCTACATTTACAATATGGAATGCTAACCAGAGCTTAAAGATACCAATGTGACAAAACTGTAAATGCTAAGATAAGACCACCAATGCAAAGCAATCAAAATGAAACAAAGATTGGCAGGGATAATATACAAATATTGGGGTACTATTAATTGGGACTTAATATAAATTGACTGAGTTACCAATTACCAATAAGAAACATTGCATACCCCCACAGTTTTTTCAATCGGAGCCTAAATCATATTGACTGTCAATGAGATTTAGGGGCCTGTGTGCCTAAGACACTTTTGAAAACAAGCTTGAAGCTCTTATGTCACTTAGGTCCTTTTGAAAATTTTACCTATGGCATTCTTCTTCATTTGCTGTCCTAACCATTTGCTTTGTGCTGCTTTGCCCTCCCACCCCCGAGACAGACTGTATTTCTGTGGTGAGAAAAATGAATTCTAATACTTTTATAGAGTATATTTGGAGTAAAGGCGCTCTACACATATAAGTATTTATAAAGTAAGTGGGGGATACGGAAGGAAGTCTATACTGTGGTGGGAGAGTCTTGCTGGTCTGTTTTAAAGAAAAACATCAGTTGTATAGGTCACTTCAATTTATCTAATGATTACTGAGATCCTGGCTGGAAGGCAACACAGTATTTTGTTTGTGGAGGAAGCTCTGTGATAAACAGAGCCTCCAGCATTCGAAAGGAGGCAAGAAGGAGAAAATAAACCTTTTTAAATAATGACTGTCAGCTAGCAGATTTTCAACATAGTTCCGCACCTAGCAGTTGCTTTCGGTGGGATCTCTTGTGTCAAAGCCTTGACATTCCAGCCAGTAGAGATTATTTAGACTCATCTTTCAGAGGGAGCCTAAAAGGTAAAGCAAATAATTCCATAAATAGTTTCTAGTTTTAGTTCAAAGATATATAGGAATACCCCACACAGGGAATGGTACTGAACAGAAAATAACTGTGTATCTGATTTAGTTTAAGTATCCTGTGTATACAGTTGAGGATTTATATTTGGAAAAGGTCAATTGAAAGAGGGCTACCTATGCATTTATAAGAAACTAGGTAAAAAAAAAAAAAAGATGGGAGAAGAGGAAAAACTCTGCATTTTACAAGGTGTAAATGAGTCTAATTCTCTCCTTCCTTCCAGTCTGTAAATCTGTTGCATAATTCTTGATTTACTCTGGTAGAAACAAGAGGAAAATGGGACTAGCTGTTTGTTCAGCTGGATCCTAAAATATTGGTACAAATAGACAGACTTGTACAGGGAAAGCATTTTAATGATTAATCAAAATGCTTGCAAATGAATCATCAACCACCTAGCTCTCCTGACTCGGAAATTAGTCATTCCTTTACTGTTACACGCTTGTAGAAGCCACTGGAGCAGCACAAGAGCAGACTGTCTTATCATAGCACTATTCCTTGTGGTAAAAAATACAATTTTCCACCTTCAGCAGATTTCACATAATTAATTGGGGCTGAAACAAAGCTCCCTCATAGGGCTAGGGATACTGCACTCTATGTGACGATAAAAAGAAATGAAGCACATTGAACTCAAGCAAATCCTGCTTTGGCAGAGGTTGTAGAAATAGGGAACTGAGCAAGACCAGCTTTGTTGAAGGGCCGAATGGAGTTGGCAATATTAAGCATGAATAATGCTTTCAAAACTCCACCTGCCCTTTAGGGTACATGCTCCTTGCAAGATGAGTTCTATTCAGGATCACTGAGTTCCTGTTCAAAACAATAGACGAAAAAGGCAGGTCCTGATGACTGACTTGACTGTTAAAGACTCAGCTGCACAGGGCAAGTAAGTGGGTGGAAAATAATAATCAGACTGAAACACAGCAGCATGTTCCTGGAGTAGAGAATGCTTCTTGCTGCGTGTGGGAGATAAGTCATAGTTAAGAGGCTGTCTCCGTGGTGTTCTTCAAGTGGTCCCTGGTGTAGCATTAAGGCTAAGTGGGTCTATGTTAAAGTGGGAATCCTTAGACATCAGGCTGAATCCTAAGGAGGTCTGGCATGGAAAACTCATTCATTAAAGCTACAAAGAATGAAGAATCGAAAGTGTAGCTATGTTTGTCTGTTGCTGCATGTGTTAATGAATACTGCACAAGGTGGGTGAAAGATGCCTCCTAGCAATATACCAGCTGCCTAGACAATGTGCAACATGTAGCAGACAATCATTTAGAATCAACTCGTAGGAGTTTTCATCACATGGTAATAACCGAGGATGATCAATAAGGAAATCCCCCAAAGCCTAATTATTGTTAGTAGATTTGTTTTCAATCACTTACATCTTGACTGTGAGGTTGGGAAGCATTTCTGGGTTGTTAGAGTTACAAATGTCTATGAAGTGCATGTGAATTGCTTGCTATATGCAGCAGTGCAAGAAGTGGAGAACAGGTAACTTCAGACTACAGCAGAGGATTCTCAGAAGGCAGCAAGGTTTCAGTGAAGAGTTAATGACACAGTAGAGAATGGAGTTCATAACTTATACAACCCTAACCTTAGCAATAACTGATGCTCTTGAGATATCCATATCCCATCTTGGTTCCTCTACATTAGTGAAAGAGAATTAACCTTGTTTTTGCTGAGTGCTGTGTGATTCTTTCAGTAGCTCTCTCTTTTTTGGTCACTTTTACACATGGAATGTCTTGATGGGAGCCCTACCTCATGCAGTGCATAGAATGGATGGTGCTCACAAAAAGACCAGCTATTCTGTTAGCCTTAATGCTCAGCATTGTTCTGTAGATGCAATGCTCTGAGTATACATGGGGAGCCCTATTTTTAAGTGCTCAAGCTAAATGTCCTGTGGTCAATATTTTTAAACCTGGGCCCCTATAGTTAGGATCCCAAATCCATCTTTAGGCACCTACGTGGAAGTGAGTTGGTTTTTAAAAGTTCTGAGGACCTCTACCTAGATTTATGTTTGATTTATGGGTGCTCTCAGACTCTGAACATCAGGAGCTGGGAGTCTGACTTTAAGGCCCCCAGGTTTGAAAATGTTGGTCATCTGCAAAAATAGGAGCACTTTTGAATGCACATTGTCAACACACGAGTGCTGTGAAAGGAGTTGTTATATCTGTCTGTACTTGGGGATCACAGGAGGCAATAGCACATGCCCCTCCCATAGTAATGTGTAGAAAGCTTTCTCCAGGGCTGCCAGCACTTAGTGTTCAGAGCCGTGTCTCTCTGAGGGATGGGACTCTGTAGGTATTGCTGGTTGACCTTCCTCTTTGTTATTCCTACTGCTCTGCAGCAGGTTTATGACTGCCTCCTGCATAGTCATGCTGCTGTTGGTGGAGAACACCCCGTTTCTATTTTTCCCTCAAACATCTGCTCAGGGCCAAAAATAATCTAGCTCCCAGACAGCAGATGTAGCTTTTGAGTTTCAACACAGTCCCAGAAGGAGGATGGATTTTAGGTTGCTCCATACTTCAGACCTAAAATGACTAATCAGCACCTTACTTGCTAGATTACTGCCAATCTTCTTATTAGTTCGTTATTTGATTTTTCTATTTGATTATTTGAATTGTAGTAGAATCTTGGAGCCCCTGTCATGGAGAAGGACCTCTCTGACACGGCACTGCACCAAACACAGACACAAAATTTAGCAGTCCCTGCCCCAAAGAGCTTACAATTTCAGTTTAAAGCAAGAGACAGAAGATGGAGATAGATGGGGGGAGCACAAGGAAACAATTACACAGTGGTCTCAGCACAGCAGCTATTTATATGGCTAGCATTACAGTTGTACTGAACAAATAAACGTTTGTTTCAATTAGAATTAGAATGAGAAATGAAAATGGTTTATTAAGTCCCTACTCTATCTCTGTCAGCTAACACAGGATTCTTTGTTGTTGTGTATATTTTCTAGTGTATTGTCCAATTTCGTATTTTGAAGTCTCCAGTTTTGGAGCTTCTAGGCATTTCCTTGGGACATTATTTCACTGTCTAACACATCTTGCTGTCAGAAAGCCTTTCCCCATCCTAATACTCAGCAAAATACTCCCTTTCTTAATTTTCATCCTATTACTCCATGTTATAATTGTGAATCATTCTTCCAGTTCAGAAAATATCATCTTCCAGGCTGCTGGGATTTGGGGATGCGCCGGGGCTTTTATCACACATTCTTGTGTTTCATTTGCATGAAGAACAGTGTAAGTGGCATTGAAAACACCCTTTTCTTATTTTGTAAAAAATTACAAAGAAAAATATGAAGAGCCACATAAGCCTTTCACAGTTAATTACAGGGTGTGTTTTAACATCCATATGGAAATAGACTCCTAATGTGAAAACTCCACAAACAGCCTGAAAATGCCCAGGAACTAAAATGTTTACATGCCTGTTATTACTATCATTTATACAATCAACTTCTGGAGGGCTGTGCCCAGCACACTCTAAATTTCAATTATATCATTGGCAATAGCTCTTCATTGAAGTAATTGGTATGCTCACTTATCTAATGGAGTATTTTTCATCTAATTGACTCCAAATTTATCATATAAATGTCAAAGACAAATTTTCCTATAATAACCTATTATCTCTGCTGTTCTAGCTCACTGCACTCACAAGAAACAGAGCAATAGTAATCTTTTTGGATAACGAAGGACAGCAACTTAATTCACATAGTGCCGAGGAGAATGACAGCAACTTCTCTCTTGTCAGAAGGAGAAACCTTTAATATAGTCATTTAATTAGGCGGCAGGTCTCATTCATAAGATATTTCCCTCCCACATTCCTTTGTAACACAAAGATGAATCTATCTTTCATCAGAAAATCAGAACATCCAGTGGTTACTTGATGGGCCTTTCCACAAGTTCATCTTCAAACAGGCATTTCCATTATACTGAGGCTTTTCAACTTTCTCTCCTTACTCTCTGTAGTGTAATCAATCGTTGCACAAGAAATAGCCAATTATATCATGACACGCAAGTGGCAAAGAGGCGATGAAAGAGGCTTTTTAATGTGTAAATGAATTTTTAAAAATAAATATGGGAAAAAATAAATGGCACAAGTGTTCCCATCAATTCTAGAGATGTTACATGGACATAAACAATATCAAACTACTGCAGCAGGTTCCAGAATGAAGATATATTGTTAATTTCTGTTGAAGGACTGGGCCACTGTACAGAAAAATATTGAAGTGCACTGGGATGGGTGATAAAATTAGAAGCCCCATAAAACTTGACCTTAAATTCTGTCTCTTGTTTAAGGCTCATAAATGTAGACAGAACTTTTAAAGACTTTTGTTCCATCAAGTCATGTGTCTTTCCTCCTTCTCCTGGTTCTAGCTAAATCAAAAAGAGTAAAATGCCTGGGGTTAAGTGGTGCTTCAAATGGCAAACAAGGATGGTGATTTGGAAGCTATGCCTGGGAACACTGTATTTGAGTGAAGTGTTGCTCTTCCATGGGTCTTGCTATGCCTTCAAATAAAGAGTGTGCCACATGTGCCAAAGCATCCTTCCCTTGCTTGCCAGAATTTGAGGAAAGTCATGGGTCCACCTGCATCCTCTCTGGAGACATCCCTTCATGGTCCAAATAGTACTGCTGGTACCACCAGCTGCTTCACTGGGCGGCAAATATACAGAATACAGTAAATCCACTGGTAAAGCAATGAGTCTTCTGGTCCCTCCCCGTCTTCCTCCTAGTGTGACTGGACAAGCCTATCATCCACCATTCCTTAAGAAAGTCTTTTCTTCTGAGATTTTCAGCCCACTTTTTGTGGAGTCAATGGGCTTGCACAATTAGCAAAGGTAAATCCCTGAGCCTTTTCAGGTTCACACATTAGGAGAGCTCTGCATAGATGCAAATATGGGGCTCCGCATCCAATCTGCATCCACAAGAAATGGTTTGCAGATATCCGCATAGCTCCGTGGATATAATGTGGATATCCGTGACTTTACAGGGTTTTCCTAATCTGTAGTTTTAATCCAGAAACTTTGAAATGATCCATAGATAACCGCATCACGATCTCAGGCACAGATATCTGCAGATGTGCAAGGCTCTACCCATAGAAGTTGCAGCTTCCTCTTTCTCTCTCAGAAAAATTCACCTTTCCTAAGAAATTATATTACTGTGAACAGATCCTCATTTTCCACATGGCACTCACCAAAGAGGAGACATCTCTATTTAAATCAGGGAAGAAGTTAAGTTTTAATGTTGCAATGATTTCTAACGTCTTTTCAACTGGCAACAGGATTTGATGCTGAAACACTTGTGACCAAAAGCATGGCATCTCGTGCTTGAACTAAAGAACTCTTTCTGTTAGTGGGAAGAGGTTGACTCCACAGTCATTTGTGTGGACCAGCCACTAGAAGGAGACAAAGATCCACTACACTTGCTATGGGCTTAGACATATTTGAGGCTTGATTCTTGGTATGAGGCACTTGTTTCAGCTTATGTCTCCTCAGGCACGTTCATTTTTGATGCCTTCCTTATAATGTTCCCTTTCAAGTAAGGGAACAAGTGCAAAAGGTGGATGGAATAACTGCTCACTGAGCACCTTTGTGTTTGGAATTTAAACCTGCATGTGTAGCCTTCTCTAGCTATAGATTTTGCCTAGCATGCCATGGAAGGATGTGGAGGAATCAAGGCCTTGCTCTTTGTTTTTGGATGAAAAATCTTGTCGTCTTCTTCCAGCTCTGCCTTACAAACAATTTACTGCATAAAGTCTTTGAAGGCCCCAAAGCTACTATACTTTGGTCACATAAGACTGGGATGATAGGGAATGGTTTGCAGATAAGCTGCTCGTGGCTGTTCCATGGGGACAATTGAGAATCTGCAGAGACTCCATGGTCCCAAAGGTCCCAATGACAGTGACTGTGGTTGCCTATGCAGCTGCACAAATGCTTGACTGACTGGGGTAGGGATCTAATCCTTTCCAAGCTCTCTGTGTGTTTCATTTATTTGGGCTTTGTTCAGGGGATCAAGAATTTGTGATGGTCAGAGAGTCTGTGCTCAGTTTAGCCCCATGAATCTCATTAAAGTCAATAGAAGCCATGTTAAGGAGAGTTGTACAGTTTGGTGATGAGGGAAGAATAAAACCCTAGTTTTAAGTGCTCTCAATTAAAAAAAAAAAATACTGTCAAGTAACAGGTCAAGCTAACCAAGTCTTTGCTTCATTGGAGCATATTGGAAGCGAATGTTGGTCACAACATATCACTTTATTCAATGGCTGCAGTAAGAGTGGGTTGCGCTACACAGCATGTATCTTTTCTCTCTATGCTTTATTCCAGTCAGTCTATTCTGCCCATTGTCATTTACATTTCCAAAAGTGAATATTTATATTTTGAGGAAGCATACTTAGTTTTTAATCCTTTTTCTCCTTAAAAGACAGCCCCAAATAGATGGCCAAAATGACAGAAATAATTAGTCAATCTGAAATATCTGATGATCCTCAACAGAACTAAGATTTATTGGGCCTACTCCAAATATTTTCTGGAGCTATATTTTCCCATATCCCCATTATTTAACTACATAATCACAGCACTGTCACTCTAATGACAGGTCATTATAATACATCTGCACAATAGTGGCTGATGAAACATGTGAAACAATTTTCAGGGAAGAGCTAGTCATCCCAATTTCTTCCTTTTCTAATAAAAAGAACTGAAGATTGGATTTTACAGAGGTTCATGTTGCTAATATTTGCAAAGCGCTTGAAGATATGGAAAGAATGGAATCTGTGCAATTGATGTGCTAACAGCTAAAGGTTCTGACAATTGGTTCAATTAGGACAAGTCCTAAAATGTTAAGTTGCTAATAGAAAGTTTATCTGAAACTTCTTGACTTGCCCTTTTCTTGATCCTGGTTTTCTCTCTGACTTTTTCTTTCCTTGATTTTGGGTCTTTTGCTCTCTACACAATGAAAAACAATATGAGAAACTGCATGGATACAGCTGGTCCCAAATCTTTGTTTTTACTAAATATAGACAAATATTCAAGGTCTAGCCCCCCACATACTGATTCTCTAACGAGGGGTGGCGTGCTTTCTACAAGATAGAAGACAGTGAGTACCAAGAAAGCTCGCATACTATTTAAAAGGATACTAACTTCTTTCTATACACTGCATCTAACCAGCTCCCTGACTCTCCTGTCCTCCTCCCATAGTACAACAAACTTTCTGGAGGATGTGACACTTTCCTTTCCACAGTGAACCTGATACTATCCTTGTCCCTTTTCCTTCTGATACAAATACACCTCTCTTCTTCCTCCCTCCCAGAGACCCAAATTTATGGTCTGGTCTATTATCTCAGACATTTCTATGGTGGTTATATTGTGCGACTGAGTCCAAAACAAGTCTGTTGAACTAGCTTTTTTCTGAAAGGTGGCTTCCCCAGGTCAGAGTGGGGCACAAGAGAACATCCCAGGATTGCTTTTTCCACTGTGTGGAATATTTTGGCATGTACAGGGTTTCAACAGTCAACCCAATGGTGCAGTCAAAGCTGTTGAAACCTGGCTGGAATTGATGGTATAGCAACAAATATAGGGTAGCATTTAATGAGCCAGATCAGAGTTTGGACAGGTTGGGACAAGTTACATGGTTAATCTTGCTCCCTTGAAGCTGCTAAAATGTATGTCAGGTTTATTGTTCATGCTGAGTTCAAAACAGTTGTGCCCAAAATATTCAGTCATCCTTACTTCCTGTGTTTACACTGTGCCATTGAGCCAAAAATTGATTTTAGTATTGTACACTGCTAGAACTGTGGGTTTGGCTATGTAGCGATTGCCAGGCTAAAACTTTTGTGGGATTCTTTAAACAAGTCAGACAATCTAAAGAGCTGAATTCTGCTCCTAGCTTTATTTCTGGAGCCGTCAATAGTGTTGCACAGTAGTAAATGAGGATAGCTCTTTGGTCCACTTATTCTTGTCATGCATAGTACTACCAAATGACTTAAAATGCAACTACAGGTAAAGTAGGAGGGAAAGTTTGCAAGGGACGATTAAAAGAGAGGAAGTGGCTCAGGGGAATGGGTGGTGTGGCATGGTGCTGTCTTGTGCATCTCTGTAACAGGAAGTGCTGAAAGGAGAGGAAATAGGCCCAGGAGAGACATGGAGCCAGAGTGAGAAAGTGAACTTTTGCTGTCGTCATTTAATAAAAGCAATTTATTGAAATCGGAGTCTCCCTGATTCCTCAAAAATACTACAGAGGAAAGGAACACTCCAAATACATGGCATAGCACAAAGGAAGGAAGGACATAGCATGTGCAAAGACAAGGGAGTAGACACATTGGAATTCCAGACTGGAGGCATTTAATGCTGAAGCTCATCCTTTGCAGAGAAGCTATAGAAGGCCTTTGAGTTGCTCAAGACACTGAGAATGGCATAGAGACATAGACCACATGCTACTGGCCTCTCTAAGGGAGTGAATTTCACTGACTGGGGGTTAGGGAATGAAGTAATATGGGATTACAGGGATATAGGGGGGAAGGCCATGGCAGGTTCTGAATACCAGGAGGGACAGCCCTTGAATCAAGTTCAGTGATTGAAAAGGTATCAGTAAAGAAGTTGGCTAACATGGTCCTGCTTCACAGGAGATCATTACTGATAGTTTTGGGGTTTAAATAATGCCTTTTTCCATGGCTGCTCAAAAAGACTAACTTCAAGAACTGGAAAAGGAACATAACTGAGGCATGGAAAATAAAGATTTTGGCATAAAACAGAATGTAGAGTGAAGACAATTGTGGATATATTGTAGGGTTTGTGATGGGTAGATTTATAGACATGAGTGCAACAGGAATAAAAATAACAGTAAAGGAAGGGAAGAAAAGTAATAAGGTGAGAGACTGAAGTAGATAAAGAAAAAAATGGGCAAGGATTGAGACCATACAGAGAGAGTGAGAATAGGAAGCAAGAAGGAAAACAGGAATACCAGTTCTGAGCAGAGTACATGCTTTGATGAACAACTGTAAATATTGAGACTTAGTGGCAACAACATCCCATTCAAAAGCAGTAATAGTAAAAAACACAGGAAGACAGTAAAACAAATATGGTGTTTTTGCTGTTCTCCTCCTCACAACCCCCCAATATTTAGAAAAAAGTGTCAAGCCCCAGAGCTTTTGAGTGACCTTTTTCTATAACCAAAGATCACATGTTTTTTAATGGCCGTTGTAGGAGGGAGCTATGGCCGCCCTCTGAGCCTGAGCCAGAGGGCTGGCCCAAACGCCCTCCCTGGCCAGCCTGGTGAACTGCAAGCCTTAGGCCCCAGGAGTGGAGGGCGGGGCCGGAACAGGAAGGGGAAGTATAAAAGCCCAGACCAGGAGCTCAGTGAGGGCTGAGCTCTTGGAGGGGAAGGAGGTACCAGCCTGCTGGGAGCTGAACCAGAGAAGGCAGGCCCAAGCTCACCACGGGGCTGATGACCTTTCCACCCACCAGTCTTACGGCCCACCTAGCCTCCCTGGGCCGGGCGACTGCGAAGGGAACACGGAGGCAGCAGACTGGGGAGGTCATTTCAAGGCCTGAAGATCCCAGAGGTACCGACCAGCCCCGGAGCCAGAACCAGAGCCCGGTGAGGCTGAGGACCCCCTAACCTATGGTCCATGTGACCTGGAGGAGCTCCCCTCTGCAGAAGAAGAAACCCCTGCAGTATGTGGACCCCAGGACCTCGAGGAGCTGCCCCTCACTGAGGAGACCGACGTGTGTGGACCGCAGGACCTTGAGGAATTGCCTCTCGCTGAGGAGGCCGGGACATACCTGGATCTACCCCCAATAGATGCAGAGGGGTTCAGTGGGATACCCCAGGCCAGCTATGAAGGGGATACTGAGGATGCCTACAGTCTCTGGAAGTAGGTACCCAGACTTTGGGGTGGGAGGAAGTGGTCCAGGGATGGCTGTGAGTTCGGGAGGCCCTGTGCCAGCGTGTTGCGATCAGGGACCCCACTGGCCCAGTGACTCTTCTCACAGTCACTGGTAGGGCCCTGGGCTGAGACGCAGTGGAGTGGGTAGGCCTGCGTCTCCCTCCCCAACCCCTCACCCATGTGTCCTAACAGGAAGAAACCAGAGGGTGATTCCTAACCACCTGATTTGTGCTTGCTCGCCCTGCCTGGGGGCCGGGGCTCCAGACTTTGTGCTTGCTCGTCCTGCCTGGGGGCCGGGGCTCCAGACTTTGTGCTTGCTCGCCCTGCCTGGGGGCTGGGGCTCCAGACTTGGGTTCACACGACTGGGAGGGCGCCCGCCAGCTAACTTCCCTGTGAACCACCAGCAGGAGGCGCCCTCCCGACCAGCCAGTGGCTGCAATTGCTTACAGCCATCATAGTGGAAAATACACTAATTCTCATTTACATAAAAGTTTCTTGTAGCATAATGACCAGGATTCCCTACATTTTCTGTGGGCTTCTTTCTCTGGGTTGAATTTGCTGACTTTTTTTTTTTTTTTTTTTTTAAATTTCCATTGGCTCTACTCAAAGTAGCATGTTGTAAGAAGTTCATGATTTACTGTGTATGGCTGAAATGTTGCTTTTCTATATCAGTCTTAGGTACTTCTATGACCCACTTCGTATGCCTCTCAGTCTTGACTGTATTTAGCCTCGTATCACCCCTTACAGGAAAGTGCTATTCTTCCTAGAGGAGGAACTAAGGCACAGAGAGAATGAGTACAATATGCCTGTGCTGCAGTTGATGGTGTTGATCGCCTTTTGGGCTGGCAGACATGCATAGCTTTACTTTAGCTAAAGTAGAGCTAAAAATAATGGTGAAGATGCAACTGCATGGACTTCAGTATGTGGTTTCTATGAGCCAGTCCAAGAACCCTGGGTACACACTTCGGTCGCTGCTATTGCATCTGATCGGCTATTTTTAATCACATTTGATAAATTTAAAGGTAATGGTGGTGTGCCTAATATGATTACCCAACCCGCAACTCCACTTCAGTTGCAATATAGAATGTACCTCAAAGGCCAGATTTCATAAGATATTTAGGCACCTAGTGATGCATATGGGAGCCTAGTGGGATTTAAAAAGCACCTAACTGCCATTGAAATACCTTGAATATTTGCATCTTCAGGCGCCTGAAACCTTTAATAGTGACTGGGTGGAGTCACCAAGGAGTTTGTGGTAGAGTGGGAACTGAAACTGCATATCCCAAGTTCTAGGCTCATCCCCAAACTGCTGAACCCTCCTACTCTCTCAGTATTATTTTCAGTTTCTTGCTTGTTAAAACTTTGTATGCATCACAGCTGCTGACATTGATTTGATGAAGAGTCTTTGGATGTAAAATGAAGTGGGGAAATTTTGATTTGCTAAAAATTTAATTCTAGCACTAGGACTACATAGAACGTCCATAAAGTCGAGCAAGCCCACATGAAACACTAGTCTGTTCCATTTCTGCTTTACAATTTGTGACAAGTATACCCAGTTTGCCACAAATTGTCGTCTAGGTATGTAATCTTATCAGCTGTAAGATGTCCTTATTTCCCTAGTTCAGTTGAAAGATATGTAATGATGGCAGCAGCCACCTTTATCTTTATTAAACAGAATTGACAGCAATTGTGAATAGTGTCCAGAGGATCCTTTATTTACTCATGGTTTTTCCTTTGTGGAAAAAATTGTTTAACAGCTTGAGCATAATTACTGTGACATGCACACGGGACAGAAACCATGAGCAGATCTCTCACAGGACATCGAGGCAAAGCTCGCTAAGGGGAAGCTTGGATCTCCTGGATTAGCTACTATCATAATGGCAGCTGAATGTCTAAATCTTCTAGATTGCTTTGAAAGATCTCAGTTGTCTCTTAGTCTCATTATGCTACAGCATCAAATGGTTTCCATCATGGCAAGGAGGACTGTGTTCCTGATAGAAACAAGATCTTTGTACTGACTTTTGACTCGCATCAGAGCCTTCCCCATTTTCAAAATTGCCAGCCCTGTTAGGGAAGAATCCCATAGCTCTTAGGAAGATAACTGAGAATTTTAGTACCGGCTTTCAGCATGTGAGAGCTATGGAGGGAAAAGGAAGGCTATTAGAGAAGTACACCATGCAGATAAGAATGGTGCAAGTTACAATGAACAATATCAGCTTTTTCATAAGGCTGAAAGGCCATGAAATGGCTATTACTGTAGGTCTGGCAGCATGAGAATTGCTTTGAGTACATAACAAATGATAATCAGAGATGGACTGTATATTGATCTTACTTTCATATCAGGGAGTTCATCCAGAATAAAACAGCTCTCCCATACTTATTGACACCAGTATACATGTTGGGGAACATAAAGAATACACTTCAGTGGAAAAACTAAACTCTATCTTGCTGATAAAAATCCCTTTGGTTTATCTCCTAGCAATCTATTTTGCATAAATTATATTTAGACCTGGATTGGATGGCTACGGTCAACTCCCTATTTGGAAACCTTTGCAAAGAATGAAGAGGTCAGGGAAACATTTTGCTGGGAAGCTGCGCCATATATATGGCCCAGTTTGCTGTTACTCATCGCACTGAGATGACAGCTAAATGGGACAAGAAATGCATATGATTTTATTAATAAGCAATACAGAAACTATCTGGTCAGATGTCCAGGTGTCTTCCCAATGAGTGGCTGAACTGATTTAAATTGACACTTTAAAAAGTCTGGGTTTCTGCCCCCTCGCTCTAGCTCCATCAGAAATGGCAACGTCTGAAAATGGGACTTTTGAACATAAGCTGCTTTTGAAAATGTTATCCACTATCTCTTGGATAAGATGTGAAGCTGAAATCCTGACCATCAGTGAGTTCTAAGAACCACACAGGCTAACTGTGAGGATAGACCGCTAACTCAGGCATCATATTCTATCCCATGTAATTTCATGCTGCTTACTGCAATTCTGGTTCTAACTGTGTATTGTTTTCAATTTGATGCAGTGGCCAGATCCTCTGGTCCATTACAACCTGGCAGTTTTGTGTCTAGTGGGATTCCCTCTAGCTAGGGAACTCAATGGGTACTACACAGCTGTTGTAGAGGGTCCTACCAATCTCCATCTTGAATAGAAATAGGAAGCATATCCAAGAAAAAAGAAGTGTTGTCAGGGGACTCCAGCACAATTAGGGCAGTCTTCCCACTACGCTGATCTGTGCTGTGAGACTGGACAGCTGTTGATCCTACTGAGGATCTGGTGGAGAAGAGGCGGATTGAAGAAGTTGGCCCAATGTTCTTTTCTTGTCTTGTTTTAGGGCCTGGCTCTACAGATAATTGCACATGTGACTAACTTTCTGCATGTGAACTGAATCTGAGGAAATCAGTTATTAGGAAATCTTTGCCAGATAAAGCCTGAAAATTGCCATGTGATTTTTGCTGTGTACTGTTCAACAGCTGCTACATTTCACCCCAGAGGAGACTGCATTTTGGTGGTAAGTGCACGCAGGCTGTGCATTAAGGCCTGAATGCAGAACTTTACTCATGCCAATAGACACGTTGAGCATAATGGCTCTACTAACATGTTTAAAGTCACTCACCCATATAAGTTCTATATCCATAAACATCCAAGGAATGAAAGGACTATGACTATCATCAGAAAGTTAATAAAAAAAAAAAAAAAAATCCAAAGAGAGAACAGAAAAGGAAAACCTGTTGATTAAATTAAGATTGTTGTAACTCTACTTTTCTACTGATTTATGTATAAACATGCTATTGGCTGAAAGTTTTTGAATCTGAAAGAGTGTTTGCTACCTTTGTCCAAGTAAAGTAATGAGCAACAAGAGGAAGTATTCAAGGAGATGTGCCAGAACTGTGATAATGACATTGGCATTGGACCATTTCTTCATCTGTGACATTTATCATGGAGCAATATTCAGTATCTTGATTGTGAGTTCATGCTGTGAAGTACAATGAATGTAATATCTAGAAAACAAGGGAGAACAGATGTAGCTGGGTTATATAATCCAGTGTGACATTCAATATGCTTTTGAAAAGAGTAACTACTGAGCTTGAAAGATAGGAAATATATGCATCAGAGATGGTTGCAACTCATTCTGTATTAAAAGAAATTTATAATTTCACTACCTGTGAACAATCATTATGAAGGGTGCTGCTATTACTCCAGTTTTAAATACACACAAGAATGTCTTGCAATTTGCCATAAAACCTGTATAATTTTTCTGGAGGTGTTTAATTCCAGTGAAATTACCTCTTGCTGAGAAACAAAGAGAGAGACTGTACAGCAAGGTATGTTGGAAAAATTTCTGGGCTGTTTATAATCCGTGACTTGAAAAGGGATAAAAACATGAGCCTCTAGCTACTTAAACAGGATTGAAATGACAGTATCAAGAATAAAAATAAAGTATGTATTTTAAAAAGGCACTGCCAGTACCTTACATTATTAAATAGAATTTTAAAAAATTGGGGCCTCATTCACTATTATTGTGTACTTGGCACAGGCATTTTTTACCAGTTCAAAATGGATGCAAGATTTTGCCATTCTGATTGGGTAGCATTTAAAACTCATTTTGTATGGATACAAGTGGCAGTACTACAATGATTTAATCTCTCAATTTGTTTGTTACCATTCATTCCATTTTGGTTTGAGGCACCTCACTCAAAGCAAACCCAGTTAAAAATGGATGGTGAAAGGAGGCTGGTCTGTTTTGTCATCTGTTTATATCCAGTTTCATTTTGTGGCTCTTCTCTACTGTTAGAGGAGGATGTGTGTGTGTGTGTGTGGGGGGACCTTTAAAACACTAACACCATGGACCCATTCTTTCTACAAGATGGATCCTTGGCCTTAGCTGTATCAAATCACTGGTAGATGGATTGAAGACTTACTCACTCATGATAATCAATCATTTACAGATTTATTAGATAAGGGACATCAACAAAACAAGAGAAGCTTCAGTATCAATATAATACTAACTAGAAATCCCTTCCTTTAAAATAGGTTCCCACGTTAACATTGTGATTTGTCTTCATTCATACGTCGTAGGACAACCAACAGACAGGAGTGGATGAATGGAACACCAGGAGGAGAGGAGACTGCAAGCAAAGGACAATGCAGAAATTCGGGAACAGGTAAGGGTATCTTCTTTTCTTTTCCTCTTCCTACGATCCCTCATAGTTTACCCAAACAACAAATGTATGTGCGTAACTGAGTGCTGCTGGAGAGGTCAGGAGGGACTGCTCTCTAATACTGGCCTTATATGCATTTTTTCTTAGCCAACCAGGAATACTAATTGTCCCAATTCTGGGTACCCTCTGCAGGTGGCAGGCACAAATTACACATATGGTACTAAAATTGTGGAACAGTGCCTAAACCTTGCACTCAGATTTTCCCCACCAAAACTCAAAAAGGCATTGTTATCTCTGAAAAGAGAACTCATCCAAAATGGAGCCTATCATTCTTTCATTCAAAAATGGTAACTATACACATTTTCTGTTACCAAAATCTCTTTTAAAATAAAATTCTACAATTAGGACAAAACTTGGGTATGCAGTTACAATCAGAAGTGTGATTGCAGCATATGTAGACATACGTGAATTAGCCTCAACCTAGCAAGTGTGGCAATGAAATTGTGGCACCCTGGGCTTCAGTGCAGGATCTACTTATTTGAGCATGCTGAAATGGCTTGTGTGCACATGTGTATGTGTGTGAGAGAGAGAGACATATGGTGGTTTATTTGAAAAATAAATCCATAAAATCGTTTATATTTGGACATTGCTTTGTTCAGTGAATGATGCTGTCCTCTAGCATTTAGTTCACAAAAAGGATCTGGCTTACTGTGGCATATGAATCTCTTTTCATATGGGCAGCAGAGGCTTGTGGTATTGAAGCAGAAGACGATGGTTTTAGTCCTGACTTCTGAAGGGCACGCCTACATGAGAACAAGATGTATAGTACTAATTGTGTCTATGGCACTTTTTCTTTATTGACTGGAGTGTGTAACCTCAGTGTGCGTAGGAATTTGAACTGCAGTTGACCATGGGTGTTAAGGAGAAGCTTTTCTTAACATGGATTGGGTATGATCACTGGTTTTATAAAAGCACAAAGAAAAGACAACTTAATTCTGCAACTGGAACTACTTAAGTATCTAGCAAGCCAGAAACAGCTTGCAAATAAAGATAGCTGTAAAGCACAATCCTAGATCCAAGTTCACAACTTTATATTATACTTATTGTCCATGAATTTGAGCTCACAGTTATTTGGAAAAATTAAGATTGATTTGGATTTTTAGCTCCCTTGTTCAGGAGAGTTTAGGTCAGAGTTTTTTTTTTTATTGTCACACAGATTAAAGGTAAGGGGTAAAAACTGTTCTCAGTAATACCAGTACGAGTCCAGTCTTGCATCTATTAACATCAGTAGAATTAATCTGGATTTACACAAGTGTGATTGTGATCAGAATCTGACTCTTTGCCATATGTTTATATACAGGTATGTTTAGTTAGAGTTTCTTCTACTTCATTCAGCTGGTGTTACCATAAGTAGACATGATCGGAGAACAGCATTACATTATGGGATTCTGAATGTTTTGAAAAAGGTTTTTATCTGGAACCAGAATAACATATTTTGAATATTCTTGCAAAACAGAATTGCATAGAAACATCAGCTTTCAGATTGAAAGGGTCAGATGTTTGATTCTGATCTCTCTTTCTCTGACATCAGAGAGTCCATCATGAATCTCAGAAACCTTTCAGGTGAAATCTGTATGGAAATCAATGTTTCCTCAAAAATTTAGTGTTCAATGGAAAAACATAGTTTGAAAAAGCAATCCATCTAAAATGTTCTGGCTTGCCCTAATGAAGAGGTTAAAATATTAGCAGTATCACAAAAGTGTGGTTTATTGCAAGGAGAAGGGGGTCATATTAAAGTATTGTTCATGGATGTCTGAGGTTCTACACTGTTTAAAGGAGAAACTAAAGATTGTAATACTTTGATGATCAACAGTATATTGAATAACTGCATGTTTGTTATTTCTGCGCCGCTGTAATTATTTGTAGAAACTATCTTCCCTTCTTAATTTACTACCTAGCAATTTATTTTTTTGCAATCTATCAAGTGATGTATTGCAGTTTAATGGATTCATGACAATATTAGTCTCGCTCCCCAGCGTGATACATAATGATGATGGAAGTCCAATTTAGTGATGTTGGTTCTCTTGAAAATAAGAATTAGCCGGTCAGCTCCCATTGAATGTCCAAGAAACTGAGCACCTAACTCCTGTAGGCTCCTCTGAAAATCCCAGTCCCTGTTTACATGTTGAGCTGTGAGCGAGAACTGTGTGCTATGTATCAGCCAGAACTGAATGGCAAACTTTCAGGAATCCATGATGACTTGGTAAAGTATGTCAAGGATGAGGAAGGAGAAAAGATTTGGAAAAGATGTGGAAAAGACACAGAGAAATTGGGGGGAAGCTACAGGGATTAATTCCAAAGCAATTTGTCTGGTGGCAAGAAAGAATGGCCAACAGAGAGCAAGATGGATCAATTAGATATGGAAGGCTGAGAAATAATACTGCGAACAGTGAGACAGCCATGTAAACATTGACAGCCTAAAAAGCAAAAGCAGGTCTGCAACTGCACGCATCCCAATCTTCTTCTGATGTTAATTCTGGTTACTCCCAAATGTTTCACAATTTAAAAGGGGGTTTGTTCAAGTTTGGCTTTAAAAATGAGCATAAGTTTGGGGAGTTCTTCATTTTTATCCTTAATGGTACACTCGTCCCCAATGACAAATGGTTCATGGGTTCAATCCCACACCCACTGAAGTTAATGGCAAAATTGCTATTTAGTTGTATGGTGCAGGGTCAGGTCTCACATAAACATGTAGGGTATAGGGAAGGAGAATCCCAGTGTAATTGTTTCTGACATCTATCACTGAACAAATCCTTTAGTGGTGTTTTCCACTGATATGCCACAAAAATGAGAGTCCTGTGACGCTGTAAAGACTAACAAATTTCTTCAGTGCATAAGTTTATGCCTGAAGAAATTTGTTAGTCTTTGAGGTGCCACAGGACTCTTGTTGTTTTTGCTGTGCACAGAGTAACACAGCTACCGCTCTGGAAATTGATATGCCAGAGTTCTACATGAGCAACTCCAGTTGATGATAATCAAACTAAAAATACATATTTGAGGTATGTCTCCTATACACTATGTATGCACCTTTATCGTGATAGCATCAGAATCCAGAGAAGAGTTTCCAGATGCTGAAATATGCTGCATAATTCAATAAGATATGCATGTACGTTAGCATCATTGTCAACCACTATGAGCATGAGCAAATTCAATCTTTCATTACCCATTGTGCTACAGTATGTTGATTTAATGATCTCCAGCCTAGAGAGAAATCTGTTAGCACTTGCAGATGTCAGTATAAATGTGCATGTGTGGGGGAAGCTTCAGAATGTGAAATATTCCTATATATACTGTATACTGCCAATCTCTTGCTGTTAGTGAAGTATTGGAAAATCTCAAATTGGTTTCTTTTGAATGAGTACCAAATTGTAGATTTCTATTGCTTACAATTCCCTGTCACTCATTTAATAAGACATGCACTGGGACAACCAAAAATTCTTATTCAAGAAATTTGTATATGTTTAAGATACTGTTTTGCATTGCATAATGACTGAACTGAAATTAAGCTAAATCTCCTACAATGCTTGATCAATAATGCATCATGCCTTAACTGATATACCTAAAGATCTCTCTCTCTAATGCTATGCTTTGTAGATCTGGGTTTAACAACAGATATTTTATTTTATGTTCTATGCCAGTCTCTCAATTTTTTCCCCAGAGATTCTACAATACTGAATAAAAATATCCATTACAAATTTCCTCTGACCTCATAACTGACTGTTTCATCTCCTGTGAATGGACTACACTAATACAACAATGATGTTCAAGGTCAGAATGTTGTAAATAGTCATTCAGCACTCTGTAGAGTCCCAGGTGTCTTGATGTAATAAGTCACAAGAAAACTCAACTGATGACATTTTGCCCAAGCAATCTGCTCAGTTCCTCTGTATCAGAGACTTTTGATGGTTCTGCAATGTCATCTAAAGTTTCCAGCATTGTTCTGAAGCTTTCATGAGCATTTCAGTTATGGCTTTTATTCAGCAATCCCATTTAATTCCTGACAGTTACTTCAGTTTGACAATCTCTGATTTAGCTGTTATATATTTTGTAGCGGTGTCAAGAACAGCATGATAAAGTGGGCTACTTTGATTGAAGATAAACAGAATCTGGACAGTTCAAGCAGCTTCCTTGCATGTTTAATTTTTAGCTGTCACTCGACCAGCAAGAAGCCTGTAAGAAGATTTAAGCTGATCTTGGTTCACTTCCTTTAGTGTATCAAGATGCAATTCATTAATGCAGTGTGTTTCGTACATGTTAATTGAGTTGCATGCTCTGCTTGTGCTCTAAAACAAACAACTGTTGGGGGAAAACTATTTTTTCTTTTTTTGCATTGGGGTGTAACTCACCCTTTTGCAGGACTAACATAATTCCTGTGTACTTCTGGAATTCTGTTTATGCCCTCAGAGTCAGTCCAGATAGCTGGGTACCATATTATGCTAATCCGTCAAAGCACATGAGGAGGATGTAAAATAAACCTGTTGCCTACATTTGATATATTCCAATATTTTAAGACTTTAGGTGGAAGGCACCTGTTGAGCCCAATGCTCTGTCACAGTAGTTTCCTCTGTAGTTGGTGGGCCTGATTCTCCTTTCCCCTACACTAGTGTTGCTCCGATTTTAACGAGAGAAAGTGATAGGAGAATCAGGCCCAATATTGGTCATGACAAGTAGCTACAGGCTGTATAGCTGGATTTTGATTTTCATGGAGATGCACTGATTTGCACCTACAGCATATGTAATTGTACGTGTGCAAAGTGACCAGCTGAGCGCACATTGGGAGACATGGATTCACACAGGTCAGGTGAAAAAGATTCCTGTGGCGCCTTAAAGACTGACTAATTTCTTTGGGCATAAGCTTTCATGGGCTCCCACGAAAGCCTATGCCCAAAGAAATTTGTTAGCCTTTTAGGTGCCACAGTACTCGCATTTTTGCTGTACACAGACTAACACAGCTACCCCTCTGGAAACAGGTCAGTTGCTATTTCAACCATATCTCACAGATCAGACATTTTAAAATTATTTTTGAGGTTGATGTCTTCATGTATGCTCTTTCTAAAGCCATCACATAAACACCTACACAGAAGTACCCTCTGAACCATAAATTGTGCATTTTCAAAATTCATCTTTTCCATTGCTCTCCTGTCTTTTAAGGAATGCTTGCACCTTTTGAAATGAGGAAAATAATTTCTATCTAAGCTACTCTGCTGAACTTTTGCTAACTTGAATTGATGTTCAGTAGAAGTTGGATGCCTACCTATCCTTTGTGCCTTTGAAAATCTTTCTCTCTGTGTTTATACAGCCCTGGCATAATGGGGCCCTGAAATAGTTGAGGTCTCTAGGTGTTACCTCAATATCAGTGTTTAACCAAAAAAAAAAAAAAAGATAGTTGACTGATCAGGTAGGCAAATTTCATTGCTTCATGTATTCACAAAAATGAAAGGGCTTGAATTTGGTGGAATAATACAGAAACAATGGTATTTGTAAGACTATTTGAATTTCTCCCCTGCACCTCTCCTATCCTTAATTTGCTCAGTTATTAATGCAATAATCAAAGTTTCCAGTTTATTGAAAGCTAATTTGAAAAGTGGGCTTTCAGAGTTGAGCTTTCGCAGGTACATCCAAACCAACGAGAAGAGTATTTTCTGTTCTCTACTCTGAGTTTTGGCAGCAATGAAAAGGTGGTAATTAGAGGTCAGTTTGCTGCAAAAATAATGAAGTTTCTCTGCCAAAAAGTGAAATTTCTACTGGGCAGGGAAAGAGGAAGCACCTTGTCATTTTTTTACTGTCTAAAGAAGTATTAGAAAATGGATCACTATAAGCATGGATTTTATAGTGACATTGTACTCAAGGCACCTCCGCAAGTAAATAGCTGAAATGTGTCATAGTAATAAATGCATCAAAGAAATCTTGCTGGAGAGAAGTAAGTCACTGACCCAGCAGCAGCTGGTTATCCAGGAAAGATCTGCTGGTTGTCCTGAACCTTCTGCAATTTCATTTATAATAAATTATGGACTTGACTGTGATCTTATGTCACGTTTGCTCTGCTGTAACTCCATTGACTTTAATTGATTTACACCAATGTGTGAAGAGAATAGGGCCCAATATTCTTTAACTGCACAGGAAATGCTCAAAAAAAATTAAGGTTCAGGTAGCCATAAGTTTAGGGACTTATCTAAACTATTTTGATGTAGTAGGTAGTAAAATTGGGCTGCACGTTTTCTCAGAATAAGCTACTTTCTTGTGAGAATTCTGTTATTTCAGGGTTATAGGCTGGGAGGTTAGGGAGGGGAGAAGAGACAGTAGCTTTTCATGTAGTATTTATCCCCTTCTGCCTGCCTGCCTTGGTCAAGTAACATTCCTATTCTTGCCTCCTTTCATCTAATCAGCTTCTCTCAGAAGCTCAGTACTGAATGCATAGTCTTCCTCTGCAGGGCAGTCAATGGCATCAGAGTCGTAAATGACCCATTCTTTGTTTTTAGCAGCTATTAATGAGATATGGTGCTGGGAAACAAGATTCTGGTGGGTCAGAATCAGAATCAAGACCTTCAAAACTACGTTCAGGTCCCTGCATTGAGATATTTAGTGTTGAACACCTTTGAAAAATGAATCCTGATTAAGTTCAGATTGGACACCCCCAACATTGAGGCATTCAAAATCATTGGTGGCTTTTGCAAATCTTGGCTGAGTTGTTTTATGGAGATTCCTGACCAGATGCTCAGTCAAGCTTCAGTACCACTAACTACACAAAGAATTTCCAACTGATTGATGCTGTGGTTTGCTATTGACATGCCACACACCATCATTGTTTCCAAAAGCCCTTCGTTGTTGGTGTTTGGTCACCATCTACTTAAAACAAAGGACCGTGACCTTTATAGTTTCAAAGGGGTGGCCTTGTCAGTCTACTTTGGTGAAACAAACAAGTAATCCTGTGGCACTTTTAGGCTATGTTTACACTGGGCTTTAAATCGACTTAAGGGCCCTTAAGTCAACTTAAATAAAGCCCAGGCCACACTGGAAGCCAACAAACTCAACTTTCACCGTTGCTTAAGTCAACTTTATAACTTCCACTTATAAAGTCGACTTTACCGTTAAGTTGACTTTATAAAGTTGACTTAAGGCAATGTGGCCAGGGAGTTGCCGTAAGTCAAGTTAACTGGCCTCCTAACTACAGAAAACATGGGGATGGGGGATGGAGAGAAGGCACAACACATTTGGGAGCATTCCCAGCTATGAGCACCACATCCAAACTCCCTATGTTCCCCAACTGATCTGGCATCTTTCTGCCTTCTCAGCCTGACCCGGCATCTCTCCCATTCTTTGCCCGACCCCACATCTCTTGCCATTCTCTAGCCCAACGCCCCATCTCTCCTGTTCTCAGCTTGACTCTGCGAGTCTCCCGTTCTCAGTCCAACCCAGCATCTCCCCAATTTCTCAGCCCAATCCTGCATCTCTTGCTGTTCTCCAGCCTGATCCGTGAGCCTCCCATTCTCAGCCTGACCCTGCACGTCTCTCCCTTTCTCAGCCCAAACCCGTGCATCTCCCCACTTGCCCTTCTCAGCCCAACCCTGCCTGTCTCTCCCGCTCTCTGCCCAACCCTGTGTCTCCCCTTCTCAGACACCCCCCCCCCGATATTGTTGTAAAACAAACAAGGAGTCCAGAGGCAATGTTTAAGACTAACAAATTTGTTTATTGGAAGAGCTTTCATGGGAGAAAATCCCTCTTCATCAGACAGCTTGAAGATGGAGGAACTTACAGAATGGTAGGAAATAAATGCAGGGGAGTGTAAGACATAAGATCAGGTCACGCTCTAACAGCAAATCAAAGTAGTGGTTAAGATTCAAAGACCGGGAAACAGCACATAGAAAGAAAGAAAGAAAGTTGCTATTTCTTTTAGATTAGATTGTGTGAAAGCAGGATTAAATCTTGACTATGGATTTTTTTTCCTTTTACAACAGGTGATTTGACTTCACCGTCTTCTATGTGCTGTGTCCTGGTGTTTGAGTCTTAACAAGTTCTGTGCCCTGTCCCTGTGCTGGCAGTTGGCTTGTGGCACCTAGTCCAGAGCCGGAGGGGTCTGGGCAACACAGGTTGGGTATGGAGTGCTGCACTGGTGCACAACTGGACTACATCAGGCTCCCTGGGCTCCCTCTTGCCACACAGTATGGAGGGTAGTGGTGGTCACGCACTTCCTGTAGTAAAAGAGTGGCTGGGAGAGAGGGGCACCTCTGCTGTGGTGCACTGTGAGCCAGGTACCCCCAATGCACCACTCCTAGCGTGACCTAGCAGCTGCCAGCATGGATGTGGGCAGTCTCCTGGCATTTTGAGTGTGAACGTGCTAAACTGACTTAATAAGGCCTACTTTAAGCTGGTTTAACCAAACCCTGTAGTGCAGACATAGCCTTAAAGACTAATGAATTTATTTATCACATGGCATCTGATGAAGTGGGATTTTCTCTTATGAAAGCTCATGCAATAAATAAATTTGTTGGTCTTTAAAAGTGCCACTGGCCTCCTTGTTTGTTTTGATGAACTAGACTGGCATGGCTACCCCTTTGGGAACTATAAAGGTCATGGTCCTTTGCAAGTAGATGGAACTTCAAGCATCTGACGAAGTGGGATTTTCTCCCACAAAAGCTCATGTGATAAGTAAATTTGTTAGTCTTTAAAAGTGCCACAGGACTCCTTGTTTGTTTAACCTTTATAGTAGCACCAATGCCAGTGAGAGCAGCAGAGGGGGAAACTCCAGTAACGTAGCTCCAAAACAATAACTAGTGTGAGAGAAATCAGACTTAAAAAAGATGTGGGTGTCATTTCGTACAATCTCTTTTCCATTTCAGATATACAGCTGCTGCCAAAGACTTCTGATTTACATTAGCAAAGACAGAGAATGTGGGAGACACAATGAGATCATGGATAATTAAGGGGTGAGTGGGAATGATATTTAAAGAAAAGTTTGCGGTTACACTGTTTCCCAAGTTTCAGGTTATAAAACCACCTGCATATTATAGGAGGTTTCCACTGGGTTGCAGTCAAAGTGTTCATGTACTGAGCATGATGTGCAACACACCCACTCCTAAAATTGCTGCTAAAGCACATTAGTAAAGTTTTTATGAAAAAACAAAAAAAGCCAAAAGGTCCCTGAGGATGGAGTTTGCTAACATTTTCTGGTGACAAAATGCTGTCAAAAGGAGTTGTTTTTAGAAAGCTTCGGAGAGCAGGCGTCACACCACTTGTATTATAGACAGAGATGCTCACATCACCTGTTATTAAGATCGTTGACACTTCCCATTATCAGACCTATTTTCATCTCCTTCTAACATTGCCAAAATACAATCATTTGGACTGAAATTTTCCATACCGACTGACTGCTTCAGACTGATTTTTTGGTACCATTTCAACCCAAACTATCTGCAAACAAGGCTAGAGAAAACTTCATTGTTCTGGCCATGTTCAAAGATTTTTGGTTACTTTTTCTTTGAAATGCTTTAATTCTTCCTTGTTTTAGAGCAGAAACTTGAAATTTAGTAGAGGGGACTGCCTTTGTGCCAGTGTTTGGTTTCACTGATGAAATCTGAGTGGCAATGAAATTAGTTGAACTGCTTAAGGAATTAGGTACTACTCCATGTGAGTAGGAGTGGCAGAATCTGGCACTTCTCACTGGTTTTTCTCAGTCACCAAGGTTTATGAGGCTAAGTCCCTCTTGATCTATCTGTTTATCAAGTTGTCTGTGCGTGTTCATAATCTTCAAAGAATTAGGTGGGGAAATGCATCAAAAGTAACTCAAATTAACATAACAGTCATACTGGATCAGGTCAGTGGTCCATCTGGCTCAGTGAATAAATTGAATTATGATCAGGAGGCTTAGAAACAACTTTTCTCTGACCCCATTGAGGAATATCTAAAGGAATTACACAACCTACTTTAGAAATTCCCTGATGCAGCACAGGAACAAATCAAGACAGACACACCACCAGAACCCTGACCAGGGATATTCTGTCTACTACCAAAAATCCATAAAAAAGGAAACCCTGATGCCCTGTCATCTCAGGCACTGGCACTCTTACAGCAGACTTATCTGGCTATGTGAACTCCCTCCTCAGACCCTATGCTATCAACACTCCTAGCTATCTTCAAGACCCCACCGACTTCCTGAGGAAAATCCAATCTGTTGGTGAGCTTCCAGAAAATACCCTCCTGGCCACTATGGACATAGAAGCTCTTTACACCAACATCCCACAAAAGATGGATTACAAGCTATTAGAAGAACTATCCCAGATGGCATCACAGCACACCTCATGGCTGAACTTTGTGACTTTGTAATCACCCACAACCATTTCAGATCTGAGAATAATTTATACCTTTAAGTCAACGGCACTGCTGTGGGTACCCAGATGGCCCCACAATATGCCAACATTTTTATGGCCGACTTAGAACAACGCTTCCTCAAGACTCATCCCAAAGCACCTCTCCTCTACTTACACTACACTGATGACATCTTCATCATTTAGACCCATGGTAGGGAGGCACTTGAAGATTTCCACAGAGATTTCAACAATTTCCACTCCATAGTCAAACTTAGCCTGGAAAACTCTGCAAAGGAGATCACTTTCTGGATACTACAGTACAAATGAGCGCTGGAGACTTCACTGCCACCTTATACTGAAAACCTACGGATTGCTATAGTTACCTAGATACCTGGAGTTTTCATCCAAAACACACCACACTATCCACTGTCTCCAGCTAAGCCTTAAGATATAACCACAATTGCTCTGATGCATCAGACAGAGACAGACACCTTCAGGATCCCTATCAAGCATTTTTAAAATTACAGTACTCAGCTGTGGAAGTGAAGAAGCAGATTGACAGAGCCAGACAGGTACCCCAAAGTCAACTACTACAGGAGAAGGCCAAGAAAGAAAACAACAGAACGCTACTAGTCATCACCTACAAATCCCAACTCAGCCCCAAGTCAGACCTCACTCTCTCAAGCCTTGGGACACAGACCTCTCCTCACTTACAGACTGCTCCTCAACCTTAAACAGATACTTACCAGCAACTACAGACCTAACAACAGAGCCATTAAAGCAGGAACATATCCCTGCAACAAACCATGCTGTTGACTTATCGCAGTTGTACAAAAGACACCATCACAGGACCTAATCAAAACAGCAACTTCATCAAAGGCTCATTCACCTGTTCATCCACCAGTGTGATTTTGCCATCATGTGCCAGAAATGCCTCCCTGCCTTATATATTAGACAAACAAGACAGTCTCTGTGCAAAAGAATAAATGGGCACAGATCTGACATGAGTAATCCCAACATTCAGAAACCAGTAGGTGAGAACATCAATCTTCCTGATCACTCTTTTGATAATTTGTTAATAGCTGGGCTCGGATACTTGAATAACAACTCAAAGCTTCAAAGAGAAACTACAGAATTGGAATTCATCTGCAAATTTGACAGTGTTTTTTAAGGGCTAAATATGGATTTTTTTTCTCATTACAACAGATAATTTGACATCATCTTCCTCTGTGTGCTGTTCCCCAGTGTTTGAATCTTAACAACAACTTTGATTTGCTGTTACAGTGTGACTGGATCCTATGACTTACACTTCCCTGAATTTATTTTCCTCCCATTCTGTAAGTTCACCCATCTTCAAAGCATATCACAATGTGGGGTTATCTCCCATGCAATAAATAAATTTGTTAGTCTTTAAAAATGTTGCAGTACTCCTTGTTTGTTTTGTTGTTTCTGACAGTGGCCGATACTGGATACTGCAGAGGGAATGAACAGAACAGTGCAATTATAGAGACATCTATCCCATAGTCTAGTTCCAGCTTCTGGTGGTTGCAGGTTTAGGGACTCTTTCAAAATATGGATGCATCCCTCAACATCTTGGCTAACACCAGTAGCTGGACTGCTCTTCTATATATTAATCAAATTCTTTTTTGAACCCAGATATACTTTTGGCCTTCACAACCTATAAATGCAATAAACTTCACTGGTTAGTGTGAGCTGTGTGAAGAAGTACATCTGTTTGTTAACACTTGCCACCTACTAATTTCATCAGTAGACCCATAGTTCTTGTGTAATGAGAAGGAATGGTTAACACTTTTCACTTGCTCCTCACCAGTCATGATTTTATAGACCTCTATCACATCCCCTCTTAGTCATCTTCATTTTAAGATGAACAGAATCGCTTCTCTCAAGACTTTTAGTATATAACCCTTTGACAATTCTGGTGTCATACAATAGCCTGTGGACACATAGCCACTTTTATTATGGTCTCAGAGTTGAAGCATTCCTAAAGTCTAGCTGTGGGAAGTATCCCCAAGGGAAATAGATTGAAAGGCAGCGCATGTGCCATTTTAATCTATGTGCTTCTCGAACTATGTCACTTGAACTTTAATGAGGCAAAATGCTTACTAAATTTTACAACTTAAATGAAGCTTTGTAAAGATAAATGATTATGATTCAGAATAGGAAAAGAATCCAGAGTGTTCAGTTATTTTATTTTATTTTCAACCTTCTCTAGTAAGGCTGATTTTTTTTTTTTTTTTTTTTTTTTAAATAGAGCCTTACTGTATGTGCTCCTTCTTGGCAATCTAGGAGGAAAAAACCCAGTGATAAAATTTTAAAATGGAATGCTTTCAGAAGCAGGGGGAATAATAATGGGGGGAAGTGATGTGAGATTTCTTTTGACAAGAAGATGACAGGAGGATTGCTAGAAAAGATTTATGCAACTCATGGAGCAAAAATCTAAACTGATACATTTGATAGTTGAACTGGGATGAGTCATTCACTCTTTATTTGCAGTGAAAAGCTAGTTTAATGAATTTAACATTTATGTATTAAATTCTTCTGCTTGATCTATAATTTAAAACTCTTGATCATTGAAGGTTAGGACATACATTTATTTTAATACAAAAGCAGATTGCCAGATTTTCCATCATACACTGTGAAGAAAAGTTTGTCCCACAGTGCTTTTGACAGAAGATTTTAAAACCAGGTCTTCTGTTGCTGATTCAGCATTGCTAGCAATGTGATTAGTAGTAGGTGGGAAGAACATTGGACTTGTGACACGGGCTCAAAGTAGGGGGTCCAGTGTATCGCTTTTGGTAGTGGGCATTACTTGATATTCTTGTGGCAGGAGCCACTGGAACATGCTTTTATAAATTCATTTTTCTTCATTACAAGTAAGCTTTTAGCCTTTGAAGAAATATTCTGTTGGGTTTCTATTGCACTTTTTTGGGGGAGCTGTAGCAGGCATTAAAGGAGTTTGCTCTCTGCCTTAATCTCCATAACTAGAGTCAGTTCTTCAGTTAGAGATGCTCTTTGGGACTCAGGTGTTGGGGTTTAGTTGCAAATTCTGAAAGAGAAGATTACCTCTGTGCTGGCTGTGATCACTTATATTCACCAAATGCTGAGCTACTGGTTTCTCTTCCAGTGGAAATCTGATTTGTAAGGCCCTGGAGATCTGCTATCCCTCATTAGAGCAGTAATACTATTTTAGAGAGAAGGGAAAATAAAATAAAAATATAGCGATCCAAAGATTTCTTGCAAGAAAAAAACATGGCTGTGACCCAGAGGGTTAAGTTTTACAGCCATTTTTGAATTTTCAATTTTTCTGCTGCCAGCCAGGATAAGTGTTTTGTACATGTATGCTTCAGACTGGATTTGTACACAGATCTTGCAGTTAGTTTCATTAGAAGAACTTGAGAGCACTAAACGTCTGTGTAGCCTAAGGTTTTGGGCTAAACTATGAGGGTGAACAAACATTTGTGGGTTTAGAGACGTTTAAAATTGGAAATTTTGTTATATTGTGTATGTCCACTGAGTACGGTACCAGAAGAAACTTCTCGGTTCAGGATTACACTATTAACTGGGGATGCTGGTTTTCCACCCACGATGCAGGTACAATCTTCAAACTATGTTAGGCTGGCACTGAATTAACGGAATGCAGTCTGGCAAATAATACTAACTTCCTTTTCTCTGGATTTTAAATTAGGTTATAGTCCCAAAGAAGTTCAAGGGTGTTTGAATTTGGCCAGTTAAAACTGCCTTTCCAGGTAAATGTCTCTTTAGTACATGTTCATGGATTTACTGTGTCCAGCAAAGTTTTACTTATAGCAGTCAAAAAGCAATGGCATTCTTATGTTGTCTTTGCCATCTGAATTTATCATCCTTATGTTTTCAACATGGCTGCCTCTGCTTCTGACACAATTAGCCTTTTCTACACTTCACTCTAGTCTTCCCAATGTCTTCACTTTGCTTCTTGATGAAGATCTATCTTCCTCTGTCTGTCTTTTCTACTGTCTAATCTGTGCATGTCTATACTTCCCATCACAGAAATATCGAGGTCCCGATAATAGAACAGTCAATCATTAGTCCATAGGAGTCCCTGCTTTCTCATGTCTAGCAATTCAGCCACTATTTTTTAATTCGATTACTTTACGGTTAGCAAATTTAACAATCTATAATTTCTAAAGATAACTTAAACTTATGCAGAATGTATTCAGGCAACACTGAGTAAAGCAAATATATGTAAAAAGTGCATGGTAGTAAGGATTATTTTTTCTGCCTCAGTCAAATAAAATTGTTAAAAGCCTATTCTGATAAACTAAAAAAAAAAAAAATCCATTTCTTCCTACACCTAAGATAAGAGAAGGAAGATGCATTTCAATTTGAGGTCTTTGCCTTTCCCCATTTTAAATCAGAGTCTCCCTTCTTTCCTGATATTCCAGATATCTATGAACAATCTATTTAAGACACCACATGTATTGTTGAGGACTTTAGCACCACACAGTCACAGGACATGGATAAATCTAGTTGTCATGTTTTCTAGAAATCAATAGAGGGAAAACCTATAAAAATGAGGTTAACTGAATTAGGATTTTATGATGTTTGAAGAAAGCTGCCAACCAGAGAGAAAAATTTCACATTTTACTATGAATAGGCACACAATGTACTACAGGATAAGCTATAGTTACCTCAGTAAAACACAGGTGAAAATGACTGGAGATGGGAAATTGAAAATATCACCATTTCTGATCATGCTGTTGTCCCATTACCCTTTTCTCATTAGTGATGGACAATGTCCTGATTCTAACTGAGAAAGCATCTATTTTTCTTTGCAAGAGTAAGAACATGCAGACTGTGCGAACAGAATTATCCTTATATGAATATTTTGGTGCTGAAGACAATAACGAAACCAGCAATTCAACATTGTAGGATGGAACACTGACATAAGAGTATATAATTAACACTTCTAGTTCTATTAAAATAAGAAAAAATCAGATTGGTTCACTGGATCAAAAGAGTTTTTGAAATTGCAAAATCTTATTTATATTATGGACCAATTGGGCAGTAAGCAGTGACCTACTGATGGGCAAATTCTATTGTCAGACATGTGCAGTAATCCTAACTGAATAAATTAAACTACAGGAAAGAAAAGTAGTATTTTGAGAAAGGAAACACAACTGACAGGCTGTGCTGGTCAGCAAAATAAAGGTTACACTTCTTCAGCACCCTCTAGCCTCCCCAAAACACCCAAAGACTAATGCTTTGTTGCATCTCTAGCTATTCAGCACCACTTTCTATCCCAAAAAGAGAGAGAGTACAGGAAAACATCTCTTGGACAACCAGTCCAGTCTCCTACTATTGTAGGTTATTCTGTCATATAAATCCTTTTAATAAAATTATTAAATTTCATATTAAAACTGGTGAGGATGTTGGCCCCCAGTACTCCTGTTAAAAGGCTGTTCCAGAACCTCATTCCTCTGGTGGTTAGAAATGTTTTCTAACTATCCAGGACACATTTAATCATGGCTTATTCAGACTCATTTGTCCTTGTGCCAACACCATCCTTTAGCTTATATTGCTAGCTTCCTCTTTGGTGTTTACAGAACATCCACATAAGAACATAGGAACAGAAAAATGAATTGATTTTGTTTGAACACCAAAAATGGTTTGATCTAGCGGAAGTTCAGGGGAAATTTCAGGACAGGTTTGCATTTCCTTAATGAGTAATTATTTCTAAAAGAGTAGACCACAAAGGGCCATATTATTTCTTGGTGAGACACTGCTGAAATTCAGGAAGCTATGAATTTGCCTCAGACACCTAAGAGAATATGTATGGTATCAGAAAACTGTTATTTTTTTGACCTTCAGATAATGTCATTAAGGCAATAATTGCTTTCTCTTTCTTCTCCGTAAATGTGGTTTTGTCCCAGACTTTATAGCATGAGATAAAGCATTCTTCAGATATCCACGAGGGATCCTGAAATTTAATGGAGTTTTCTGAGACCCTCTTCTCAGCAGAAACAGTCGCTTGATTTGTGCTCAGCATAATGAAGTCCCTGATCTCAACTGGAGCCTCTAGTGGCTAATGTATTACACGTGATCTCAGCCAAGAGTCCAAGATGCTATTGGCTAGTGCATTATAATTAGGTACTTGTAATACAGAGGATAAAAGTGCAGGCTTTCTCACTCATCCCTTTTCCCATGTGGCATAGCCACTGGCATATGTGATTAGGGTTAGCTTTGGCTTTAAGCTCCAAGTCTGTGAAAGCTAGAACTGAATAGGTTGGAACTTTCAACAGGAAGCATAGCCTGGATAATGGAGAGTAGAATTTGGCCTTGCCATGTTAACTTTTGAAGAGCGAGACTAAGCACTAGGTATAGTCTCCTGTTGCATGACTTTGTTTCTCTCTGCAATCAAGTAAAGTGAGGAGTTTCATCAGGATGAAAATTAATTTACATAAAATGTAAACCCACTCCCTTTTTGAAATGCTAAGGAATAGCTTTCTCTGTATTTTTCTTTTAAATGGAATCCCAGATGGGAGAAAAAAATCAGATACTTCAGCATAAATATTGCATTATACTTAACTGATTTATATTTATAAAGCTAATTTCCACTTCTTAATGCAATTCAAACAAAAAATGTATCTGGGGGAAGGCTGTTTAAAGGTTGGCTGGCGCATGCCAGCATAATCAAAATGAACTGATTTCCCTGGCTTCACAGCCTAATTTTTATGTGGTCTCTTCCCATTCTCTTGTGTTATTTTTCTCAGTTTAGCAAAGTATATTAGTGAATTTTCTCTTGGCTAGGAAATAACTGTATGAAACATAAACATCTGAGGTGACAGCTTTTTCTGACCTTCATGCATATTACATTAGAGAGTTGGCCAGCTAAGATCTCTGGTGTCTGGGAGATTTTGCCCTTCACATTGCTACTCTATTGAAATGAGAACTCATTGAGATAGAGGGCTTTTCACAGTATAACATAAATTGTCTGCATAACAAGATACATTATCTCGAGTTAGCCTGATGTTAGATATATTATATAGGGTCAGATTCTTCCACAGGTATAATTGGGAGTGAAGTCACAGCAGAGATCAATGAAGCCCTACAATAGTTTAATTTTCCATTATTTTTCCCATTACTAAATAGAGCTTTTAACACGTTTGTTTCCTGAAATTAAACTTTGTGAATTGTTAACTGATACATTTTGTGTTTGGAGTAGTTGTTTAGGAGAATTAGCAGAGTCACAGCATTCATTAAGAAATTTCCGTGTTTGTCGGTGTACAGTAAAAGCACTGAGAGTCCTGTGGCACCTTATAGACTAACAGATTTCTTTGGGCATAAGCTTTCATGGGCTCCAACCCACTTCATCAGATGCCTGTGGGTTGCAGCCCACAAAAGCTTATGCCCAAAGAAATCTGTTAGTCTATGAGGTGTCACAGGACTCTCATTCATTAAGAGTTTCCTTCAACTATTTGAGCTGAAATCCTCCTCAATCTGGGAAGAAAGCTAGTTCAGACTAATTGGATAGAGACTTTATCCTGACCCATATGATGCAGGAACATCTTGTTACCAAACGGACAGAGTTTTATAGGAGTCCCCTGTGTCAGGTAAATACATATAAGTTTAAGGAAGGGTGGCATGTGAGGTCTCTACTAAAAGCCAGCATCCTGTTGGTCATTATAATCATTGAGGCATGTATGAAAGGATGATATCTAGTACATAATGTTATCTCAGAAACTCAGAACTCATCTGCTAATACTGCCCTTTTATCTATTTTTTGATGTAAAATCTGCATGGTCCATCCACCTAAAGGTTTTTCAGTAACTCAGAGAAATACAGATATCATTCTCTGTTCCAGAATTGATGCCAAGACTAGTATTTTCTTCAGAAAAAGAACAATTACTGTCAGCACAGTGACAATTAAAGAACACAGTGGTACTGAAGCACATACAGCACCAATTCGACCCTGAAGTAAACAAAGTCCTAAACAGTTAAAAACAGTAAAATCCTTAACAGTTCTTGTTAATATCTATAAATATTTAGTTATCTAATCATTCAGTAAATGTTGATCTGACAGTTGCTGAATGGATGGAGATTGAGAGCCTCGCACATACCATAGATTGGGGTGGCCAAGCTTATGGAACTCAAGAACCGCACAAGTAGATTATTAAACCTTCGAGAGCCACACTGGGGCATATAACCACATTTTTACCTATTCCAAAATGACTAAGCTTAAAATGTATTGTGCACTTTAATTGTATCTTAAAAATAGGGCAAATATTGATCCTACTAATATCATTTTCTAATAATTATTTAAGGTTACCATGAAAACTAGGCCTATTCAGTAAAAATGTAGCTGTTGCTGGATGTAGAACACTGCAGGCTAGTGGCAAGTTGTTTTAAAATCTGGGCAGTAACTTGTCAATCAAGAACGTAAAAGGTCTCACAGGTGCTGATCTCTAAGTATTGCACAATGTTTTGATTTAACAAATTTCGTTGTGGAATACAATGTTTCTCGGCAGTGAATTGTGCTAAAAATTGAAAGTAATCTACATTCAGTTTTAAACTTTTTCTCGTTTGTATTTTTGTTTCTTAGTATTCCACGTCATGTTTAGAACTTGTAAAACACAATTTTAACAAAGCAGTAAGCTGCATTAGGGCCTATGAGAAAATCTAAACATGCCACAGCCTCCTTGATCATGCTGCGCTTCCCCCTGCACCCCAGTACTGCCTTTTACCATTGCGCTGCTTCTCCCACTGTCTCCTACCTTGCTGCCCTTCTCTGCAATGTTCCCTCTAAGCTGGTGTTGAAGCTTAGCAACTTTTGGATGCAGCTGAGTAAGTTCTCTCCTGGTTCCCCGAGCCGATGCCAGGCCCCTGCTCATTGGCTCCCCAAGTGCATCCATAACTTGCTCAGCTGCATCATCACCTTAGAAGGAACATTGCTTCTGTATCCCATGACAACTCAATTGTCCTGGGAAACCCTTTCCTACTCCATACATGGCCCAACACTTGTCTTTCAAAACAGGCTTGGTTTTGTGGAATAGGATTCTGCATAAAATAATTCTGAAGGGGGAGGATGCTATGGAAAACAGCTCATCCCTAGCCCCAATTCCTCAGGGTATCTGAAAAGCCTCTCAGCTGTCCAGAGCTCCAAAGAGGTAGACGTGTTAGTTTAGTTCAGCAAAACAAACAAGGAGTCCTGCAGCATTTTTAAAGACTAACACATTTATTTATCGCATGAGCTTTCGTGGGAGAAATGTGATAAATAAATGGGTTCATCTTTAAAAGTTCCACAAAACTCCTTGTTTAACTGTTCAGAGCTCAATCTACAGGTTTCTGTAGAGTTGACAAGAAGGAGTAGGTTTCTTCATTTGCTTATTCCTTCTCCCTCTGCTACAACAGAAGACTTTTTGACGTGTTTTCCTGACTACCATACCTGTAAAGGGGGCGCATGAGGTGCCCCTAAGTTTGTGAAGTGCTGTGGACAGGACTGAGGCTGCTTTGGCATGTGGTATAAGGTACATACAAAACAAACAAATCCACCCAAACCAACCAGACCAAAGGAAAATAAAAAAAATACAAAGTACACCAAAATAAATAAAGCAATGCAAAATAAAATTCACACTGAAATCTATTAAACAGAAAATAACTGACAATAATTTTAGTCTTTAAGTCCTTTACAGCTTATCTCCTCCGTGATCCCCTCAGTGCCTTCCCTCACTGCCTCCATTCCCTGAAATTCCCATCTGTCCTTAGACCCCCCCGACCCTCCTCCCATTGCTTCCCTGAGCTCCCAGCTGCTTCTTCCCCACCCTTCTCTGAGCTGGGGCTGCTGCTGCTCCCCCCTTCCCCACCGCTTCTCTGAGCTGTTTGCTCCCTCCTCCCTGCCCCTTCTTTGAGTTGTCAGCTGCTGCTCACTGCTCCTCTTCCCCGCCCCTCCTCTGAGCTGCTGGCTGCAGAGCTGCCTGACAGGCCGGAGATTTTAACTCCCCTACCCTGAAGTAGCTCCATGCCCGGGAGCCACATTTTTAATTTGAAGAGCTGCATGCGGCTCACGAGCCACAGTTTGGCCACACCTGCCATAGATATTCAGCTTTATTCACAGGCAGACCCAAGCACTCTTTTCTTATTCCATCTTTTCACAGATTCCCTCTGGTTCATCAAAAGGTCCTTCTGCTCTGTCCTAGCAAAGGGTTTTTCTTTCAGCTGTGAGCATATGACAGTGACTCTGTTAGCCTGGTTCCAAAGGGGTTAGCTGTGTTAGTCTATCTCAGCAAAACAAACAAGGAGTCCACAGGCACTTTAAAAGACTAACCAACTTATTTATTAAATTGGTTAGTCTTTTAAAGTGTCACCAGACTCTCTGGTAGCCTGGTCAGTCAAAAACTGAGGGGCACCTATGACTTTCATAATACTTACTGATTATTTTTGTCCTCATCTATCTTTCATTTTTTCTTCTTTCTCTCTGCGTATTCTTTTATTTCAAGTGCTGATGTTCTGCTCAGGCTGCTGGGTGGAGGTCTCCTTCTTCTCATTCTCCTCAGAAATTCCACAAGCTATCACTGTTGTTTTGGCTATTTATGGGGTGGGGGGGGGGGTTGGTGGAAGCATGTGCAATGTAGGGGTCAATGGGGGGGTATAGAGGGACAGCATTCTCAGGATAATGTAAGGGATGATGTAGGATAACACTGGGAAGAGCGGGGGACAAAGAGGGACAACCTTCTAAAGGCTGTAAGTGGGATGGCTTAGGGTGCCCATTGGGCGGTGATGTCAAACTCATTTGCTATTGCAGGCTAGACTTGACTTAAATGTACTTCAAGTGGGCCATACATACCATAAATCAAAATAATACAGCACTCTCACGGCCTTGCGGAGTGCTGTGTGTGTGAAACTGAGTTCCGTGATACCTCTCTCTCTCGCGCTCTGTGTTAGGGAGACAGTGTGGTCTTGTAGACTTGATGCTGTCATTGCATTGTGAACCACTGGCTGTGTGTGACCTCTCCCTCTCTCTCTGAGGGAGAAAGTTTGGTGTGACTGAGTGTAGCTGTGGGCCAGATAGAAGAAGTTTGCGGGCCACATTCAGCCTGCAGGTTGCATGTTTGACCCCCCGCCCTAGAGCGTTGGGTTAGGAATGGTATTTTCAGGGCTATGTAAGGAACACGTTATGTAGGGTGGGGGATGGCTGCTGAGTAATAACGCTATTGATGCTGAATTTCATTATCATTTAGCTCCTGTCTATGTCTTATCACAAATTACTGTTTTTAGCATGTCACAAATGCTTTAGTACTGTCAATATCTCATAGCAAGCTAATGAATTTACTATTGCATCTCATGAATTTAAGCCTTTTTGAGGTTTTTCTGCCCATTTCTTCCCTAATATTCTATTTGATTGTTTTAAGCATTTTTAGGCAAATATTTAAGTATGTAAATTATAATAAGCATTTTTAAGCTATAATAAGAGCACAATATTTAATATGGAAGAGCATATCTATACTGAAGAATATATTCTTAAGGATAGGCAGGTCACTGGTTTCAGTTTTCTCTGGGCAGTGTGTCCTCGAGTTCCTCTCTCTCTTTGGTTATGTGTGAATGTGTATATAGTGCTGCATGGTGTGTCTTATGGTGGATGCCTCTTTGCATACTAAGCCAAACAACAGGCATAAGATTGCAAAATCTACAAGCAAGAAATCCATTTTATGAGTAAAATCATGATATTAGTTTGGTATTTCAGGTCAAGCAAGGAAACCCACAGCCTCTCCACCTTGGAGACAGGCTGGCTGAGTTTTGACCCATGAAAAAGGGATCAGTGCTTGCCTGACTGGAAAACACTGGGGAACAATATGAAAACATCTTGTCAGTTAAGTCTAGGCTCTTTCATATGTGATTTGATTTGATTTTACATGTAACCATGTGTTGCCAATACTTCTACTTATTATCACTCAAATCCCTATATTTTCCTAAATACATTTTTTCTTGTTTTCATTATCTAAATGCTGTGTGTTAACCAGAGCAGTGATCTGAGGTGGAACTTGGAACCTCGGATGCACTGTTTATCTGGGAATAGTGCGAGTCTCCAGTGGAACAGGGTCTGAATATTGTGGTTGGAAAGCACCCATTGTTAACCTCTAATTTAGGGAGAGAGTGAGGCCTGTACAGACCTAGCAGGGAATGCTTTTGCTGCCTGTGGCTAGCAGTTTGGGTAGACCAGGGATCTCAAACTTAAATCACCATGAGGGCCACATGAGGACTAGTAGAGGGCCATGTGAGGATTAGTACAGTAGCCCGAGGGCTGCACCACTGAAACCTTTCCATACAATGATATTGCAAATATTGGTAATGATCGTGTCGTCGCAGGCTGCAGGAAGTAGGTTTAGGGGCCGCGTGTTTGAGACCCCTGGGGCAGACAAAGCTTCCTCATGTTAAGAACAGGTGATAGTGAGGTGCCTTACAACTCCGGGTACCCCTAGCAGCCCCACACTCAGTATGGAGGCAAAATAGTAAATGGCAAACATGGCACTAGAACAAACTTGCTATTGGCTGATTGTGATTCATGGGGGCCTGACACTGGTATAGCAACTTCAACGCTTGCTACAGGAAGATGGGGTGGTTTTCTTCCAGAAGTTTCAGACCAGAGTTCCAAAAACTGGGAGATGCAGTGAGGCTATTCAGTTCAGTTTAGCTATATTGTGTATTCAGAAGTCACTGTTGTATGAAAAGATTGCACAAACTTTTCATTCCAAAACCTTGAAAGCAGGCTAAAGTGTAGTTCTTCCTTTGTCTGGCATGGAGAATGAGGAAGAGTCAGTGACAGTTGTGGGTGTTCGAGGTCTCCAGAGATCATGCCATTGACCTTTATGTACCTTAGTTTACCGATATGTGATACTTCCTACTTCATATGAGTGTTGAATGGTTTAATGTTTGTTAACCAGCTGTGATTTTCAGTTGGAAAGACACTATGGATATGCAAAACATCACTGTTCAAGGATAAGTGCGGGAAGCCATTTGAATTGGAGAGTCAGTATTCTCAGATAGAAGAAATGCCTGGAAATTCAGGATTCTCAAGCTTTTGCTAATAGTGTGGTCCGCACTTAGCAGAGATATTGTTCTGCAAACCCCTCCTGTCCCATTTTCAGTCATGTGGATCTCTTCTCGACCATATCCTCATACATCATGCTTGGGGCTAACACAGCAATTGATCACATGGAAAAATGACAGTACAGAAGCATTTCTGTACGGTCAGCTTCTCTAAAATGATGCATCAGGTGGTCTGCATGACCAGCGAACTCTCAGATGACGGCTAGCAAGTGTTCCTTTGACCATGGCTTGGGCATGATTTGTTGCTCTACTGTATTCTCATCATTTAGGTTTAGTGTACAGATAGTTACTATATTAAAACAATCTTTCAGCTTTTCCTTTTATAGGTGAGGAAAATGAGAAAAATATTATTTCCTCAGAACCAAATACAAGAATGTGAGAGAAACAATTCAAGCATGTTTTGACCAGGTCAGAATGGAGTGTTATGAACTGGTTACAAAAACACAGCTGTGCTTACAGCATAGCTAAGCCCTAACAGACACTAAGTCTAATTTTGGTTGTTTAAACATAGTCATGTTGTTAGAGAAAAGAGAATGAATCATAAGATAAGAGACAGCTGAGCACAAATGTGGTTTAGATTAATATTGCTAAAAAATGTTTAGGCAGATGAGAACCTTCTGTTGCAAAGAAAGCAAGAGTTCCCATGGGCTTTTCAAGGAGAGAAATTTCATTTGGCTCATCACTTGTAGGCTCTTTTGGGTTTCCATCCAGGATTGTCTTTTTGCTTGCCACCTTAGAATGCTCCTGATCCCAACAGGAGCTTTAGTGCTTAAAACGAAAACCTGATGCCTTTCTTTTCTCCCAGATTAACTCCTTTCCCTTCTCAAGATCCAAAGGAGTTAAATTTTGCATTGTAGAATACTTCCACATCAGTTCTGCATGCCCTTCCTTTTGCCCATCATCCCTTAAAAAAGGGTCATAACTAGATCTGAGTGAAGTTTCTTGGATCAATATTTTAACTGCTGAAAGTCCTGGATTACTAGGGCAATCTGTCAAATTCAGCAAATATTTTCAGATGGAAAACAGTGTTTTTGAAAATTGTCAAAAAGTTTTCCTTTGACTTTTTCTAAGTGAAACATTTTCATTTTTCATTCAGAAGCAACATTACATTTAGAAATGCCCCTAAATACAATGTTCAAAAAAGGTTTAAAAATGCTAAAATGAAATGTTTCATTTTGGGTCTAATGAAAGGTTTTAGTTGACCTGAAACAATTTTTTGTTGCCTCGGACAGAGAACTGAAAAATCAATTAATCTCGGAGCTGTACTAACAACACATCTCACCTTGTATTATTGACTTCCCCACCATTATACAGAACCTTAGCTGTCATTCAATAACACAGGACTGACCAGCCTTTTTTTTTTTTAACCTAATAATGCCCAGTACATCTATGGGGTTACAACTGCTTTTGTTAACTAGATTCTCCCAAATCCCCTTCCCCTGACAGTACCTCGTATTAATCATTTATACAGATATTCCATAACACTTCTCAAAATCATTTAGCTCAGTGATTTGGAGCCTAGGCTTACCCTGCGTGCAAGAGGTAAACTAAGGCAACACTTACAATCAAGGAAGCAATAACGACCATGGATCCAGCACTATGGCAAACAATCCATATCAACAGATTTGTTGGCAGCATTGGTGCTCTCACTGCAATGGAACAGCTCAAATGACGGCAGGACTCGCCATCACCCCCTTTCGTTGCACAAAGTTTGGGCTCCGGGGCTCCTATTCTTGGACCTACTGACTCAGCCCCCTTCAGGATCCAAATTTACCTTGATTAGTCAACATACCCCTTTTTTGTTGCCATCCATTAATTTGATAGGTCCACACATCACTGGACATCTCCTTCCATCAAGGTGTCATATTTGACTGAAACATTACCTTTATCTCCTTGGCACTAGGCTGACCCAACACCTCCTACTGTTCAGGTACTTTTTCATTTTTCATACATATTATTGCAATTTCACTTATTTCTTCCCAATTTCAGTGAAGTTGAACTTTCACAACCTGTCTCTTGTCAGTACCTTCAGTTCAGGTCCCGTGTTTTGGATTGCTGGGTTAGTTCTTAAGCCAGCACCTGGGCATTTCTACCAATAATTTCTATATTAACCTTTTACTTTCTCCAACAGTAACATTAGCATCATCATGAAACTTTTCCATTGAAACTTATAAGCTATAGGACCAGGCCAGATGCAACAGTACACATGCAGTGATATCTTGTTTCCTCTACTTCATTTGACCTGTAAGATGTGCTTCATAGAGTTTGCAGAATCCAATCTATAGTAAACTAGGGGGATTCAGCATTAATAGGAGACATTTTGTGAAAAAGAAGCTGATAGGCAGTCTTAGTGTGCCCACTTTAAGGAGGATAATAAAGTGTCGATGGTGATTGAAGACTCCAGAATTTGGGTTAGAGAAGTACGTTGATACTTTGAATTCTGTGTTGATGAGATAGTTTCTATTTACAGCCTGGGTGGGATATTCCACAGAAGAATGCTACTAAAAAAAAAACCAACAAAAAAAAAAACAAAAGAGGGAAGATGTTGGCAGAGCCTCTGGCTTTGTTCAAGATGCCGGTATCTGGCCAAAAACTGAAATCAGATTGCCTGTCATTCTGGGGACATAGCACAACGTCTTTTTTGAATGGAGTCACATAGATTGTAGCCAAGTTCCAAAGGGATAGCTGTGTTAGTCTAGTTCAGCAAAATAAGCAAGGAGTTCTATGGCACTTAAAGACTAACAAATTTACTTATCGCATGAGCTTTCATGAGAGAAAAGTGCACTTCATCAGATGCTTTGAAGATGGGGGATTTTAGTGTCTTGTTCTGTGTACTGTGTGTGTCTTATATTGACGCATGTCACTTTAAAATATTCCCATGGACATGTTCCTGCCTACCTCATAGATCTTCTCTCTTCTCCCCTTTCATTTCCTTTCCTGGTCCAAATCACTTGTCTGGCACGGGGGTCAGCAACCTGAAAGATAGGAGTCATTTTTAAAAATTTCTTCAATAACCCAATATTTTGGGAGCTGCAATGGATTTTCTCTTTTGTTGTGGGGAGCTGGGAGCCCTGGCTGGGGGAGGGGGGAGCCAGGAGCCAGGCCCGAACACAGGGTCCTCCAGTAGTGGCAGGGGGTGGAGGAGAGGAGCCAGAGCCCAGAGCTGCAAGGGGCAGCCAAACAGTTGCATGTGCTTCTGGAGCCACAGTTTGCAGATCCCTAGCACTACCTTCCTCTCTCTGTGGAGTTTTGCCACTGTTAGGCTAGAAACCTTCACCCCCCTGAAGCATGTGCCATCTTGAAACGGTGTCTTTCATGCTCATCAGTGTTTTTTATAGGAAATCTCACTTACAAATACCTCTTCTCCCTTCCATTATAGCTCTTAGTTTCTCTCACCCTCTCCGTTATCTCTATTATCCTTATAATGGTACTTTTTAACTTGTGGGAAAGATTTTGGGAGGCTCTTTGTGTGATACAACAATAGCCATGCTGTGTTTGTGACAATTTTGTAAGAATTTAAATGAATAGATCTGACTTAATTCTATATTCCACAATTTTCAAAACTCCAACAAATTCTTTGCCAATATGAACCAGAGTTGAGGAAAGTGAGAAGATTTAACTCTTCCAAAATCAACTATTTCACAGCACTGTGGTTCCAGGGTGATTTTTTTTAAATCAGTTGGATTTCCAAAGATGAAGTCAAGGATGATTAAAGCATTGAATTTGAAGCTAACGTGGCTTCAATTTGCAAGTTTGCTGTAGACAACCACTATAACATTGGCAAGACAATTAGTCTCTCTCTCTCATTTCCATATATGGATGATGAGAAAATTATTGGCAGTGACTGGAAAACAATTCCATTTATTGAATAATGTTGAGGTTTCAAAATTTGTTTCTGTTCTGATGCAGAGAGAGAGCAAATCTTTCTGGTTTTGGGGGCAATAAGATATCATCCAAGAATAACCAAAAGTTCATTGGGTTGTGAGTTGACCTAGTTTCAAGTCCCTCCTGTGCCTGATTTGAGCCAAAGAACTTGAATCTCATTTCCCATGTGAGTGTATTAACCTCATTCATTCTTGGTTTAACCAGAAGTCCTATCCTGTTTGTGAGAAACCTTGAGGGTGAAAGTTAAGCTGAAATAGACTAAATGTTTCAGTTTCAGTGAATTAGCATTTTTCAGCAAAAATGTTGTTGAAAAGTTTTCAAACAGCTTTAATTATTATGTTCTCTAATTAGACTACAAACTCCTCAGGGCACAGACTGTTTCTTAGCATGTGTGTTTTGTAAGTGCCTAGAACCATGAAGTTCCAGTATCTTAGGGACTTTAGGCACCTGTGTAATATAAAGAATAGGAAAGTGCTGCAGAAAATGCAGCTAACAAAACAAGCTTGAATCTGAGACACAAATACTGAAGCTGAGTAACTAACTCTCAGTGAACATTTATTGACAAAGTTTTCCTTGGTTTTAGTCCATAATTATCCATTAACCAATTTCAAAATGCTCAAAAGTATTTTTCAAAATACTTTAACTTATTCAGCAAGTAATATTTAGTCTAGAGATGATTCACAAATACTTTGTTATCCCAATTATGTGGTATGTTTTCTGGTCCCCGACTGAATAACTTACGCAACTAATAAACACAGTATGAATCACAAATATTCCAGTGGGATATTCAATTTGAAAATACTTTAAAGCAACTATTCTAGTTTAATATTTACTTTTTATGAGCATTTATGACAGTAATGAAGTATTGCCAACTCTCATAATTTTATTGCAGTGCTAAAAATTTTTGGGTTGTTTATTTTTGACTTGTTTTATGAAAACATGATGAATGGAACCAAGTGTTGAATTTTCCTTTATTCAGAATGGCCACCATCTCCTAGTTCTGTCAATGGACTTGACCTCATCCAAATGCCATCATTTCCTTACAGTCCATGTGCATATGGAATGAGGTGGTCCTTAATAAAGTTGGCTGCCATCTCCCATTGTTTTCAGTGAGATTGAATCTATATGCACTGGCAAAATGGTTGGTGTTCTCTGGTTAAGGGGGCTGGACAGGACATGACATAAGGACTGTAAGAGCAGCAAAGACACTGTGAAACATGAATGGAGAAGAGTGAGGGGGAGCAGGGCCCTGGGTGAGGGCCAGGGGGAAGGCAAACTTAGAGGTTGTAGAGGGATGTGGGAGCTAGAGGGAAGCAGTGGGAGTGGAACGTGTGCAGATGGTGGTGGTGGTGGTAGGAGATGTAGATGTCATATGGCAGATTCCCCACCCTTGGAGAAATGGTGAGGAAAGGGAGTCCTTGCCAAGCAGCCAGAGGAGCAATGTTGCTTTGTTGCCAACTCTCCTGAACTGATTTCAAGTTACAGGATTTGGGCTCCTGAAGAAGGAGCTGTCAAGATGATGAGCGAAACTGCTCCAATTCCAGGATTTTCAGGGAAGGACTTGCAGGCAAACTTATATGCAGCAGCCTCAGAATGCAGATGTGCCCTGCCACTAAATCCTGATGGCATGCATGGTCCTAATGTAGGAGAAGAAGTGTTCCCGATAGGTCTAGATGGTAACAGGTAATGTATGGTGTCTCTCCATCTTCAGGGATGAGATGACAGTAAGTGGAGTTTCCATCTGAGCAGACAGAGAGATGCATGCTCTTTAGCATGCACTGAATGTTGACTTTTCAGTCACGTGGATTGGTTGAGGAACAGAGGGAAGTTAAAAGGCAATAAAAAAAACCCTGCAAAATATTTTTAAAATCTCCCTCTCTTTTTTTATTAGGAGCATCTCGTAAGGGGTCCTGAGTTTTTATCTCTTGTGATTGGCCATATTGTAAATGTCAAGCACTCAAATGTATATACAGTGTAATTAGAAGGGTCCCAAACATAGTTAAATCAAAATTTACTATCAAACTAAATCAATATTCTCAAAATATATTTCTTCACATTTTATTTAGTCATAATAAAAGCCCACCAATTGTGGGGAGGGGATTTTCCTACCATCACAGTTTCCGGGGGTAATGAACTGGGTTGCAAGAACTGTTGTTTCAGAATCCATGCCTGAATGTTCATTTGCTTCTTTTTCATATTGCTGGGAATCCAGTAACTGACACTATCATGGTTGCAGCTGGTGTAGTGACAAATGTCATCACTGCTGCAGCTCCCAATGCTCCATATTGTAGAAGTTTGTCAAAATGTCTGTCAAATTCCTGGATACAATAGACATAAGGTCTCTCTGCTGTATTGTTCTGTGGAACCTGGGATATAACAACAGCTGTTTGAAAACCTTATAAACACAAAAGGTGCAAGAAAAGTGCCAGAGTCATTTATCAGCTTTTATCCTCCTGAACGTCTTCAAAATGTTAGTGATGTTGTATGTTGGCACTTCAGCTGATGACTTAAATACTAAGCAGCCTCGGACTCAGCTGAAAAGTTTACAGTGTTGCCTGTGCTTCAGATTGATCACAGGTCTGTTAACTTTTCTTCACTCCTCGCCATTGGGCTGGTTTTGGTGAGTGGTATGAGCTTTACCATCCCATTTGTTTGTCTCAACCAGAGTTGTGTGAAGCTATCACAAACCTAAACTGGAACGCCCCTCTGTAATGGGCATATTTGATTCCCTTCCATTTCATTCCAGGTCCGTAGGCCTAGTGGACTGAATGTTTCTAGGCATAAATTAAGGTGGCCTAATTCACTTGTGGTTACTTCAGATAATAGTGAATCATCCTGCTTCACAAATATTTGATTTATTACTATTCTCAAAAGTATATAAAATGCTTTTGTCTTAAATTTTATATCCCTTGACATTTGATTCCTTCCCTCAGTGTTTTAGTTGGATTCACCAAATGATAATTTATCTCATCAATTCCCTTCACTATCTTCCTTAAATTAAATTCACCTAACTTGTCTGGCACAAAAAGTCGCTCTTTTGATCTGATAATCTCATTGGAATGATCCTGTGACATCTCTCTTTCCCAAAATATGTACTGATCATCCTCTAATTTCTTCTTCTCTGGCTTGTTTAAAGTAAAAAGTGCCTCTTCAGTAGTATCTCATTACACCAATCATTGTTGCATGTTGATAACTTTTTAGCCCAGCTAAAACAGTCTATAATTTCTCTCAGGTTTTTAGTCACTTGACAGTGCACTTGAAGGTCTGATAACACTCTTTCACACACTAATGCTTGTTTATATAGTAAAATGCTAAATACTATGAAATCTATTCAGGGGTTCACGCCAGAATGACAAAATCTTTGAATAAGTTGCTGCCATGTTGAAAATGAATGACTGACAACAGGTCTGTTCCCCTTTCAAGCTCCATAAACAAACAATTTTTTTTCTTACCACTTAATTTATATTTATTTTTTTTCCATGACCACCTCCCCAAGGTAATATATATGGAAATGTATCACTTAACTTTTATTGTCTGAATAAAACATACCTACCACCATAAACTTCATTTTTTAACATTTAAGGCCTTCTCAATTATACTAAATTTATAGAGATTTTTAGCCATCATAAAACAAAAATGTAATAATCCACTTCTAATTTCTTGCACTCTCGTGAGTTTATCCTAATAGAATAGCAGACTAGGATTCAAGTGACATGGGTTCTAGTTTTTGTCTCTGCCACTGGATGACCTTGGGCAAGTCATATTACCTCAATTTCCCAAACTGTGAATTGGGCATAACAATACTGAGCTCTTTGTGAAATGCTTTGTGATCTACTGATGAAGAGCTAGATATTAATTAATTAATTGGAGTAAACCATCCATTGGGCCATGGTGCCTCTGTCTTTGACTCTGTCGTACCATGATGCAAGAGTATAAATAATTTCATAAATTTTTCATTGTTTTCCTTAAACTAGGACAGTGCCATTTGGAACAAATTCAGAACTGCAAGTGTACTCCTAATCTTTGGCATAGGAGATATGTGGGTAAGTCTCATAAACTGACTTCTTCAAAATTTGAACAGTGTCTGCAATCTTGAATATTGTCTGCCTGAGCAAATTCTTTCCCCTTCTGCTTTTCAAAATAGTACATTTAGAGATGACATCATGTTTTCTCCCAATAATGATTAGTTGACCCCCCCCCCACCTAGCTTCTAGCTTCAATGGGTCTACTCATATCCCTGCAAGTCTGTAATTTAAGTGCCTTGCTGGATTATATTCCAAGTGAGGATACTGCTGTGTAAGGATCAGTATGTTAGTGTGTAATTTTCTTCATTTCACTGTAGACTCTACCCCTCCATCCCCCCAAAAAATCACTCCTTAGAAACATCACTGTATCATTGATCGTTTCTGCAACAGTGCACTGAGAGTTTATCTTGGAAATTTTAAGCCTGTCATTACATTTTTATTTTTGCACAACTGACACACATGTTTTCCTGATCTATCTGTTGGCCTCTTCCCTTCTTCTTCCACCAACAATGGTAAAATGAAGCATAATCAGAAAGTATAATATACTACATGAAGATGATCATAATGGTTGCTTCTGACCTTGGAATCTATGAAGTGGTTCCTGTGTCTTGATCCTGTTTTCTATAACAGGACCCCATTCTCATCTAGTCCAAACATCCCTTCAATTCAGCTATATCAGAGGGGTGGGCTGGTCATAATGTCCTGGATGAGAACCCCTCTGCCACACCCATGAATAAATGACAACTTAATCTTCTACACTTTTGAAACGGCCCAGATACATCTGAGAGAATTCTTGCAGTCCAAAAATATCCTTAATGAGGTTTGTATTTCTTCAATTTATTTACAGATTATTAATTAAATACTAGCAACCTAGAAGTCATGTTTGACTTCATTTAACATGCTTTTCCTCAAACATGTCAAATAAAAGTCTGTAGACAGACCAATATGATCCTTGTTATTGGCTCTAATTTGTACTCTGACAAACACAAGTTCTTAAGCATATGCCTAACTTTATGTCCACTGGGATTGATCCTGCACAGTTCTGAATACCCTGGTTCCAGCAAAGCTCTGTAGTGTGCATTTAATTTAAAGTATTTGCATAGTCCCATTGAAAACAATGGGATTATGCATATACTTAAAATCAAACCCAGCATAAGTGCTTTGCTAGATCAGTGGCCAGAGTGCTCAGCATCAAGTCCATTATGAGCATGAGAATTTTGCTGATCTGGAGAAATGTGATTGGTTTACCCTCATATTAGCATGAAGCTCTTTTCATAAAATCTTTAGCTTTGGTAAAAGCTCACATGTCGATTGAGTATGATCTCTTTGCAATCTTCTCTAAAACAAAATAAAGAAAAAATTTTATATGAAAATTTGAACACATATCTGATGCCAATTAAATTAGAAACATCTTATTCTGATGCTCTATCTTCTTTCTCCCTTCCCCTAAATTATAATTTTACTATATTGAAGGAATCGTCTCTGCTTAAAGAGCTGGTAGTATTAGGCTTTAGTAGATGGTTTAAAATAATAATTTTGTTGGTGAGCCATTATATTAATGGATAATTCTGTAAAATGGTACAGGTTGTCAGACTGACTGAACAAAGCTAATTTTATACTTTTAAACTTCAGTGGTCTCTCTACTTGTTTGCAATATTATTCTCAAAATAATAGAGAATTTGTGTACTGTATGGCCTGTAGATGGCAATGTTACACTGGTATAAAAATGAACGGAAACCGTATATCCAATATTAAATAGTGCAGAAAGCTGTCGATACCAATTCAAGTTTCCATTTCTGAAAATATCATGCAGGCAAATATCTACAATGAAATGTTTATATTAAAAAGTGTATATGATTAGGAAATATGTTGGATCACTCTGCTATTTGGGCGCAGGCAGGCTCATTGAGGAAGTATGCTCATTATTTCTGCTATAATTTTCACATATTAGGCTCAATAGCAACAAAAAATTAGGCCAAACTCAGATCAGGTGTGAACAGGTGCCATTCCATTTTAGGTTTAACTCCATTCAGGAGATTTTAGTATTCTATTTTAGTGGAGTTGCGCGCTGTAGCACTGGCTCTGCATTTGGGCTGGTAATAAATCTGTTTTCATGTGAAGGTACCAGAATACTAAATGTCTCCTGAGGAAAGTCAGGCGTGCTATGCAAATTGAGTATTCATAAAAATTCAGACAAAAGCATACATTTACTTCATCAGCAGTTTCAATCCCATGTGCTTGCTTTTTATGAAAATTCTGTGCAAAATAATTTATATTTGTGGTGACAGTTTCACAATACTCATGGGTACAGGCTCAGGCCCTCAAGGGGAAGTTAGGTGCCTTAACTCCTTTCGATTTCAATGGGAGTCAGGCACCTAAATATCTTTGATGTTTTGGACCACAGGCTCTGATCCAACAAAGCACTGAAGCATGTGTCTAATTTTAAATGAATGAATGGAATCATTAACAATTTTAGGATTATATATTCACTTAAGTTCTTTGCTAAGCTGTGGACTCGGAGTCTGATCCAAAGTCCAGTAAGGTCAGCTGGAGTCTTTCCATCGACTTTAGTGAGCTTTAATTAGGCTGTCATGTATTTATGTGACAGTTTGCACCTTAAGCATGGGCTTGGGATTCATTTAATCAAGTACCATGGGACTGAAGAGTGCAACCACACAGCATGTAGAACAAGTACTCGAAGCAGCAGTCATGAAGCTACATTGTAAACTGGCTTTCGACTGAAATATATTTGAATAAAATCTATTCAAATAATGAGCAAATTGTCTAAAGTAAAGGCAGTTTAGGGGAGATTAGTGCACCAATAAGGAGGAAGTGTTAACCCAGATCTGCAACTGGAGAAATGAAATTAAACTTTTGTGACCATCATGATAATGTGCCATTATTATTTTGCAGGCCCAAACAATACAATTGTGACATTTAATTATTTTGTCTGGAGACAGTAGCATAATTTTGCTTCTGCTAATAGGTAGCTAGATGTGAAAATTTATTTACTGCGGCTACTAATGATCACATGCCTAATTGTGTCTCTGAATTTGTGCCTCTGAAAAAATAATTCACTGAATATATACAGTGTAGTAAAATCTATACTTCAGCAGGGAATCCTCTTTTCTAAGTAACCTTTTAAAAGTATCTCCAAGATTTCCACGGCAATTTTGTTCAATTGTTAAAGACTTACCTCTTGTAAGTAGCTGGTATCTTTTAGTTCCAAATGGGTAGTCGTGTTAGTCTAGTCCAGCAAAACAAACAAAGAGTCTGATGGCACTTTTAAAAACTGACAAATTTATTTATTTCAGGAACTTTTGTGGGAGAGACTCTCACTTTGTCAGACACTTGAAGCTTGGAGTGGGATTTTCTCCCATGGAAGCTCCTGTGATGAAGAAATTTGTTAGTCTTTAAAAGAGCCACCAGACTTCTTGTTTGATATTTTTGAGGGAGATCTAGTAAGCAGTCATGGGGTAAGAGGGAAGATTCTCATGTAGATCAGTAACTGATTAAAAGACAGGAAAGAAAGGATAGGAATAAATGGTTAGTTTTCATAATGGAGAGAGGTAAATAACAGTGTCTCAGGTATCTGATCAGGAATTAGTACTGTTCAATATATTAAATGATCTGAAAAAAGGGTTGAACGGTGAGATGGCAACATTTATGGGTACCACAAAATTACTAACAATAGTTGACTCAAAGCTGACAGTGAAGAATTACAAAGTGATGTCACAGACTGGGTGACAGGGCAAGAAAATGGTAGACAAAATTCACTGGTGTTAAGTGCAAAGTAATGTGCATTAGAAGACATAATCCCAACTACGTATACAAAATGATGGGGGTCTAATTTAGCTGTTATCACTCAATAAAGAGATTTTTGGAGTCACTATGGAGAGTTCCCTGAACAAAACCCAGCAGCTCAATGTGCAGTGGAAGTCAAAAAAGCAAACAGAACATTAAGAAGCATTAGGAAAGATAGATAAGACCAAAAAAAAGGCAACAGTGTAAGTCCATAATATGTCTTCACCTTGAATACTGCATGTGGCTCTGGTTGCCCCATCTCAAAAAAGATATAGAAGAAGTGGAAAAAGTTACAGAGAAGAGCAACAAAAATTATTAGAGGTATGAAACGACTGCCATATGGAGAGAAATTCAAAACACTGAGACTGTTGAGCTTAGAAAAGAGACAACTAAGGGAGGAAGAGGTCTATAAAATTAATTTTAGTATGGATAAAATGAATAAGGAAGTATTATATACTCTTTGATGTAACACAATAACCAGAAGTCACCCAATGAAATTAATAGGCAGCAGGTTTGAGACAAACATAAAGTACATCATCACACAACACACATTCAGCCTAAGGAACTTTTTGTTAGGAGATGTTGTGAAGGCCAGAAGCATAGCTAGGTTTAGCAAAGAATTAGTTAAATTCCTGAAGGATAGCTCTATCAGTGGCTACTAGATAAGATGGTCTGGGACCTAACCCTATGCTCTGCATGTCCCTAAAGCTCTCATAGCCAGAACCTGGGATTGGATGACAGAGACTTGCTCATTTAATTCACTGCCCTGTTCATTCCCACTGAACCCTCTGGTATTTGCCACTGTCAGAAGAAAGGATACTGGGCTAGATTGGCTATTGGTCTGACCCAGCATGGGCATTCTTATATTCCCCACTTGAGAGGCTTCAATGGAAAAGAATTTTAAAAGGAAATGTTGAAAAAGAATGTGACTATAAAAAGAAATGAGTAACAAACAGACATGCACTTCTTTGTGATTCATCTCCTCTGCAGTATAATATTTCGGTCCATGAAAGATAAAATAGTGAGTAATGGGATATAGTAGACAAAGAGCTAATTAAAAACATTTGAAAGTCCTGTGGCACCTTAAAGACTAACAAATTTCTTCAGGCATAAGCTTTCACAAGCAGCGAAAATCTGACAAAGTGTGTTGCTGCCCGTGAAAGCTTATGCCCGAAGAAATTTGCTAGTTTTTAAGGGTATGTCTACACTGGCAAATTACTCTGGATTAAGGAAAATTAAGATGGACTAATTTAGCCCATGGCCACACTAGGCTTTCCCCAGTTCAAACTATGAAATTTCTTAGTTCAAACTAAGGAATTCTTAGTTTGAACTAATAAATACCGGCACTTAGTCCAGACTTAGGTGCTTAGTTTGAACTTTAGTTCAAACTAGGCACGATGTGGACCAAGACTAATGCTTAGTTCAAATTTAAGAAGTTCAAACTAAGCTGGTTAGTTCGAACTAACTATGAATTCTAGTTCGAACTAAGCATTAGTTTGAACTAGAACATGCGGTTAGTTCAAACTTATAAGTGCAAGGTTAGTTCACTAACCTCGAACTTTTTAGTTTGGGATAACAAGTCTGAGCTAAATTTGGCTGATGTAGACATAACCTAAGGTGTCACAGGACTTTCATTGTTTTTGCTATAAACAGACTAATACAGCTACCCCTCTGGAACAGAACTAACTGCAAACCTGAGTGGATGAAGGGAATGGGAATTCTTAGATGTCTCATTGAACACACAATGGGAAACTACACAAACACGCCTCAACCCCAACATTCCTCACAAAGACGGACTAGAAGCCATTAGGAACACTTTCCTGGATGATAACACGGCAAGACTTGGTAATTGAACTTTGTGACTTTGTCCTGACCCACAACTACTTCAGATTTGGGGATGATCTATACCTCCAAGTCAGCGGCACAGCTATGGGCACCCGCATGGCCCCACAGTATGCCAACATCTTTATGGCTGACCTAGAACGTCGCTTCCTTGCATCTTGTCCACTATTGCCTCTCCTTTACCTGGGCTACATTGATGACATTTTCATCATCTGGACTCATGGGAAAGAGTCCCTGGAAGAATTCCAATGAGACTTCAACAGTTTCTACCCCACCATCAACCTCAGCCTGGACCAGGCCACACAAGAAATCCACTCTTGGGCACTACCATAGGTATAAGAGATGAACGCATTAACACTACCCTATACTGCAAACCAACTGACTGCAATGGATACCTGCATGCCTCCAGCTTCCACCCGGGACACATTACACTGTCCATCATCTACAGCCAAGCTTTAAGATACAACCAGATCTGCTCCAATCCCTCAGACAGAGACAAACACCTACAAGATCTCTACCAGGCATTCCTGAAACTACAGTACCCAGCTGGTGAAGTGAAAAAACAAATTGACATAGCCAGGTGGGTACCCAGGACCCACCTACTAGAGGACTGACCTGACAGAGAAAAAAACAACAGAACACCTCTGGTCATCAACTACGGTCTCCAACTTAAATTTCTCTAACACATCATCAAAGACCTACAACCTATCATTGAAGATGATCCCACACTCTTTCAAGCCTTGGGAGGCAAGGCCTATCCTTGCCTACAGACAGCTTTCCAACCTGAAGCAAATACTCATCAGCAACCGAACACCAGCGCAGGAACCTATGCTTGCAACCAACCTTGTTGCCAGCTCTGCTCACATATTGACTCCAGGGATACCATCATGGACCCCAACCACATCAGCCACACCATCAGGGGCTCATTCACCTGCACATTCACTAATATGGTATATGCAATCATGTGCCAGGTGCCCCTCTGCCATGTATATGGGGCAAACTGGACTGTCCTTGCATAAAAGGATAAATGGACACAAAATGGATATAAAAAATGACAACATCCATTAACCAATAGGAAAACACTTCAACCTCCATGGACACTCAGTGGCAGACTTGAAAGTTGCCATACTTCAAAAAAGAAACTTCAAAAACAGACTTCAGCATGAAACTGCAGAGTTGGAGTTAATCTGCAAGTTTGACACCATTAGGCTGGGTCTGAACAGAGACTTAGAATGGTTAGCACATTACAAAACACATTCACACATTCTCTCCCTTTGATCTACTGGTGTCAACTGACTTTGCTAACAGTTGCCTCCTCCATTCTGGCACGTGTATATATGCCTCTCCACTGTAGTTTCTACTTCATGCATCTGACAAAGTGGATTGTAGCCTACAAAAGCTTCTCCTCAAAGAAATCTGTTACTCTGTAAAGTGCCACAGGACTCCCGCTGCTTTTGCTACACAAGACAGAATGTCTTACAATAGAATCACTGAAGACACAAATAATGGCAATATCTTGGTTGTGGCCCTTTGGGCATTGCATCTGCTTCCACGAGAGCTCTGCTAGCAGCAAAAAAAAACCTCCATCATATGTGTAGATATTACCATCACAAACAGAAATCTGGACAAATGAACCTGATAGGTCTCACAGTTGGAATAGAAAGTAAATTCATTGAATATTTCACAACTAGGATCGGAAAAAAAATAATTATGGAGCATAAAGTTAAATGAGCAAAAAAAAAAAAAAGATTAAAGGCATTTTTTGAGATTTCATTTGTGAGAACTAACCTGTAATGTGTAGACACAGAAATGCAGGGAAGCACCTGGGGATTCAACATGTGGGAGCTGTACCACTATGGTAGAAAAGATTTCAGTGATTGGGCACAGAAAGCCTTTGCTAGGATTTTTTGGGGGATGTTTAACAATCTCCAGAGACAGAAAAACCACTGGTGTTTTGTGTAGATGCAGGGATTATCAAGGTAGTCATAGTACTAAATCAGCCATCTCAAATTCAGAAATTTTTCCTGCCATACTATAACATTGCCTAACTTTAGTTAAATCAGTGCAAAGACTCCCAGAGTCAGATTCTCATTTATTAAGACCACTTTACAGCAGTCTGGCAGTATGAATGTGCCTAAAGCAAGAGCAAATTTATTCCTAATTTTAGACTCCTTTGTACAGTCAGAGTGGCATAAAGGGTGTTTAATAGTAAATGAGACTCTGGACCCTAGTGATTTCAGCATAAGTTGAATTTGACCATGTAAAAGGAATGTGCTTTGAAGTGTCAAGGTAACCGGCATTAGAGCACAGACCTTTCAGGAACAATATAAACTAGCTGGAAAACATCTCTCTTTGGTGGAATCTCACCTGGATCAATCATCCTTAGTTACTTAGCTAAATTCATGTTTGAGTTTTGAAAGAAGCCTTTTCAAATAGTAACCTCTCTATATAAATCTTTTGGAAACTGAGATCTTGCCGTCCTGGGCCTGAAACCAAAAAAAATAAAGGATTTTCCAGACCTTTCATGTTCTTGTAGCTTTCAGCAACCCTGAACTTTAATATTGAGGAGGATTATTTCTATGCAAAGAAAGCCTGTTGGAATCCAGTTACCCAAATAACTACACAGCAAATAACTCTACACAGCAGAGAAGTTCACTGGATAGTTATAGTCTGATATAGATGATAAAGACAGGACAAATGCTACAGAGACTGTGTAAAAGTGGAGGTTTTGAAATCTGTTGCTTACCTCTTTTAATGATGTACAAAGTTATGCCCAGAGTCACTTCCCAGCAGTAGGTGAAGATAGTATTTTATCTCTTTCAAAACAGGGTAGGCTTAGCTTACGCAGTGTATCCTCAGAAACCGAAAATGATAAAAGGATTTCCCTTTAACCCAACATAAAAACATCCACATTTTTGCCACTGAGCAAGTTGATTTCAGTTTTTTGTAACGTGCAGAATCAAGTGTTAGACATGGAAATAAAAAATGTTTGGAGAAGTGGTGCCAGCTGAACAGTTAGGCTATGTGTACACTAGCAAATTAGTCTGGATTAAGGAGGCTTAATCCAGACTAATTTGATCCCTGCTTACACTAGGCTTGCCTAATTCGAACTAAAAAATTTGTCTTGTTTGCAATAAAAAAAGCTTAGTTCCAACTAGTTAGAGTAGTAAGTTCGAACTAACTGCGTAGCTCAAATTTATTTCAAACTTTAGTTCAAACTACCAATGTGTACTCATGCTAGTTTGAACTAAATAAGTTTGAACTAGTGGTTAGTTCAAGCCAACTGCATTTGTTTTTAGTTTGAACTAACTTTTTAGTTTGAACTAGCTGCGCTTTTTTAGTTCAAACTAAAAAATTAGTTCAAAATAAAAAAAAAAAAAAAAAAAAAAAAAGCACTGCTCGTTCAAGCTAAAAAAACATGGTTAGTTCAAACTAACTTTGAACCACTTAGTTCAGAGTAAGCAAGTCCGAACTAAGCAGTTAGATGTAGACATAGACTTAGTGCCAAAGTTAACAGCATTGGGAGAGTTTGCAAGAGTTCATTTGGGTATTAGCTGCTGGTGAGTGATTGGCTTAGTGATGGAAATCAAAGTTACTTTGGGAATATAAATATTGTACCATGACAAAAGTTTTTCACATATGTTAAGTCTCCTTTTCCGTCTATCCCTAGAAATCATATGCAAGCCATAGGTGCATCGTGTAGCCTGAAAGATTCTAATATTCAAAAGCAGCTTCAGAGTTTGGGTGTTTCCATTCTTTGGGTGCAGACCTTGAGACAAATGGAGTCAGATTTTCAGAGGCTAGAACTCCTGTGGAAGCCAGTGGGAGCTGTTCGAGGAGCACCTTTGAAAATCAGCCCAAATAGTATTTATTGTAATTGTCAAATGCTGCAAGCAATTGGATGCTAAATGTTATCAAATACATTGTGTCTTTCAGGAGTCTCCTTCCGCTCTGGGGACACCTGCCACAATGCAATCTCAATTCTCTTCTCACTGCTTCTCTTAGCAGTGAGTAGGAAGTAGGAGGTAAGCCACTCCTACAGCAGCAACTACGGAAGCTGGCTGATGGGTGCCTGGGAGTTTGAGGTATCTTCTGTTGATGCCACCGGGTGTAGGTGCAGCCCAGTGCCACCCCTTATGTGGCGCTGCTACTAACAGTTGTAACTGAGTCGTTAGTTGCTGTACACGAGTCTTTCTTCCAACTAAAATATGCTATACTAGTCATGAAAGGCCAAGAAACTATCCTTTGTTCCCCACTCGGTCATTGACTGTCAGTCATATAACATACTGAGAAGAATTTCAAATCTCTGTGTGCGTGTGTGTAAAAGAGAGGCCATAATTTTAAGATTTCTTTGTCTTAGAAATGAATTTTCATTTTAGGATCACAGGAAAACCTACTTCCATAATGCTTGTGGCACAGCTGGTGTGTGATTAAAAACTGGATTGCGGACATAATAAAGATCTCGGCCTTGGTTTCAAGTAATTTCAGAACGGATCCACCAAAGAAGGAAGGCATTTTTCAACTGTAGGCCTTGAGGCTGATTCCCCTCACACTCAGGTTGGTTTTACACTGTTTTATCTCCGTTAGCTTGTATGGATTTACTCGTGTTCTACACCTGCACATGCTTGAGGAGATTTTGGCCCTTTTCGCTTCCTTTCTCTGCATCCTCTATTGATCTCATGGAAATACGCTACTGTTGGAAACATGGAAAATGTAGAGTGTGAAGTTTCTGCTTAGAATAATTCTTTTCTTTTCTTTTGATTTTTCTTGTATCTTTCTGTGGAGTGAATGGTGAGCAAAACCTACCAAATCAGAAAACAATTTTTAAAAATCCACTAAACATTATGTAATTCTCTGCTGTGTCCTGTTGATTGTTATTACTAGCGTGTATTCCCAGTACTGCTTATGGTGTGGAAACAAGAATGCATAGCTTTGCTCACATTTCAGAAAAACTGAGAAAAGGTGGAGAAAAAGTTATGGTGTTCAATGACTAGTCCATGCTTAAGTGGCTTTTAGGAGCTTTACTTTATGCCCTGTCCAGTTCCAAGTGGCTGCGAATAACCAGAACTTGTGTCCCTCCTCCCATACTCTGACTGCAATGCTCAGCCCATAAAGGCACAATCCCCAATACCTCATTTTCCGGTCCAAGTGAAAGCGTCATAACACTTTAGAAACAAGGTGATATAGTGTACAATTACAAATATTTATAACCAGCCTAAGAATGATGGACAATATCCAATTAGTCTTTGAAGTGCCTCCTGCCATTGCTCAGACCTGTAGGGCTCCCTGAAACATCCTTCCTTTATTGTCGGGAGGTAGCAGGTCCACTTGTTCTGGGATCTGTTGTCTCAAACTGCTGTGGTTGGTGCCTGCCTGAAATCCTTTCTGGGGCAATGGCAACTCAATGCCTCTTATCTCCCTTTGTTCTGGGATTTATAGTATCAGCTGTAGTATGTGTCTGTCTGGGCTGATGACCGTAGACAATGGCAGGGCTACCTCTTACGACACCACTACTGTTTGTGACCATTATTTCCTACTAAAGAGATCCATAGCATCACATTCCTGGACTTGAAGCAACTCCCATGACCCCAAATCTTATATATATTTTTTTTATTTGTTTTGCCTTATCTGTCTCTCTGTCTCCCTAGTGATTCTGACATCAGTGTCTGACAGTGCAGGCATTCTTGCTTCCAGTTTTTGTCGAACAAAATGTCATCAGGTGCATCCTATGCTTCATTTATTCTTGGCTGTAATTTAAGAGTGCTAAATATAGACTGGACTCTGCCTCTGCTACCTTTTTCAGTAGGCATTTTGTTGTTTGGACTCCATTTTTCACTGCATTGAGAAGGGGTAATGGGACTAGCTGTGACATGTCTAAACCCATTCTTTGTTACAAACTGCTTTAACTTTTACCCACTAAAATAAAACCCCTTGTCAGACATTACTATGTCACATATACCATGTCTAGCAAAAACAGATTTGATATTCACAATTACCTTTATAGTATCTTCTAGTAAAGGAATCTCAGGGAACTGAAAATAATAGTCTAGGACATGTATGAAATTTCCACCCCAACCAATGTAAACACATCTACGCTTTCTTTGCTCAAGGAGGCCAGTTTTTCCTTTGCTGCCAGCATGGGCTATATCGGGTAGTTAGCTTGTACTTTTGGCATATATGACAAGACTTAATAGCGTGTTCCTCCATGTACGTGTTCATTGGAGGCCAGGATAACATGTTCCTGGACCTTTTCTTGGATTTTTCCAAAAATCTCTAAACAAAATCTCATTGAGCATTGAGAGTTCCTGACTGAAACTGAATCTAAGTGCTGGGAATAATCTGTCATGGCAACCCTTAATAAACCTTAATTACTTTCTGTATGCTCTTATCATGAGCAGTAGCATTGGCATCACATTTCATCTGAGACAGGCAGGTTTATTTTTTTCATTTCCATATGAACATGTATGAAATCTAGCTCTGGACTTCACTCTACTGCACTTTTATCAAATGCTCTAGAGAGTATGTCTACAACCACCAAATCTCTCCCAGGTTTGTCATCAATTTGCAAATCATGTGTTTAAAGCTGAAAAAATGATCTCTATATTCTCTTTCTTTTTTTTTTTTTTTAACCAAGCCCTTTATAGCACTGACACTCAGTTTTTGTTAAAGCCAATATTGCATAAGCTCCTGGCCTCTAGTTTTTATCATACTTTTATAAGAGGACTATGGTACAGCGGTTCTTGGATGTGTCCATTAACCATTTATTTTGTGTCTACTGTCATAGTACTTCATGGCTGGGGCCTTTTTACCTCCTTCGGTTACTCTAGCTTGTTTTTAAGATACGCATCCAGGATAATTGTACATCTATGGATGGCAGCTCTCTCAGCTGGCTGATTCAGACAGTTAGATTAGATCAGGGGTCTCAAACTCAAATCACCACAAGGGCCACATGAGGACTAGTATGTTTGCCCAAGGGCCACACCACTGAAACCTTTTTATTCAACAGCATTGCAAATATCGATAACGGGAGTGTTGTTGCAGGCTGCATGCAGCCCACAAACTGCAAATTTGAGACCCCTGGATTAGGCACACATTTCTCTAAATACTCTGCCGTTCTAAGGAATCTTTGTACCCTTTTCTTGTCTGTTGGGGCTGTCATGTTGGTGATGGCCTCAAGCTTACCATTCTCTATACCTTGTTGTGTTAGCTTTTCTCCCATTACACAGAATTTAATGTATTTTGTTTTGGTTAGCTTTAGCCCATCAGCTGTGATTCTCTCAATAGCTACTTGGAACCTTTGACCATGCTCTTTTCTGTTTTTCCCCAGATAAAAATTTCATCTATGTTACCTTTGTACTCATGGTAGCATCAAAACATTGTGGTTTCTGATGTAAACACATATATCAAGCACAGAAAAAATGCTTGGCATCAGCCACCTTCTGAGATTTCTCTCCATTTTTATGTATTTATTAATTCTTTTGGGTCTGTATATAGCGGAAGGGGTTTTTTTCTGTAATGTGCAATGAGTGCCTCCATTGTGTTGATTCTTCTGTCTCTGGCAATAAATGTCTCAATTGCTTCCAAGTTGGTAGAACAATCAATGTTGTCCATTCTTCCTATGAAGAATTAATCTGAGCTAACTATGCTGTTGTCATTCTCTTGGTCCACACTGTCCATACTTTTTTGGTGAATGCGAACTCTTGCATACTGATGTAATCCTTTGCATTTCTTGCACCTATTCTCATATGCCTAGCATTATCTTGGCCAGTGCTGGTTGCAGTGAGTGCAACAATATATGCTGTTTTGGGTGGACTCTGAGCTCTGCATGCATTTTTGCCTCAGGTCTCTCTCTTTGTAGTATTTTTGGAGTTTCTATCAGTGTCTTCAGGGTCAAAGCTCTGTCCACCCTCCATAAACTGTATTATGGACTGGGCAACTGCTTTTGCTTGGCAAATTGTAGTACTTTGTTAGTGGCTAATTGTGGGTCTTCCAGTAGTCTCTCACTGAGTGGTATTTTGTTTCAGATCTAAAACGTAGAATCACAGACATGTAAGGCTGAAAGGGATCGCAGGGAGTCGTGTCGTCCCATCCCACTCTGATCTGTACTAAATCAGGATCATGAAAACCCAAACCGATGGTGGCAGTTGTTTGTCCATCCTGTTCTTAGAAACCATTTTACAGTTACACTGCACAGTTGAACCTCAGAATTATGAATACCAGTTATGGACTGATCAGTCAACCACACACCACACTTGCAACCACAAGTCTGTAATCAGGCAGCAGTAGAGACACCCCATCCTTCAAAAAAAGCAAATACAGCACAGTACTGTGTTAAATGCAAACTATGAAAGAACAAAGGGGAGGGCATGAAAGCAATACTTTTCCAGTCAACAGCAAAGTTTCAAAGCTGTATTAAGTCAATATTCAGCTGTAGACTTTTGAAAGAGCAACCATAGGGTTTGTTCAGAGTTCAAACATTTTAGAGGTATGAACAACCTCCTTTCTCGAGGTGTTTGTGGCTGAGGTTCTACTGTACTTAAATTACAGTGTTATAGTCACTCTTCTTAAATATAGATTTTATGAAAAGTTTTATTTAAAAGTCTCCATTTATTTATTCAGACATTATGAAACACCCAGACACAAGCTGTAGGTGTTCTAACAATTGATTTAAACGTACAATAACCTGATAATGACCATTCAGCAGCACTAAACAATGAAATAACATATTGACTCAGCCAACCACTAAATCAGAGCAACAGAAAGCGTTTTGAGCCCCCAGGAATGAACCCTAGATCTTTCTCCTAAACCAGGCACAGTAACTTTCTTTTGGCTCTCTCCTCAGGATTGTTCCTAATGAGGGTTTGAATGAGGGGAGGTTAGAGGCCTATCATATCAGCTCAGGAAGGGCACTCCACTGTGAGAATTTCTAGAATGTTTTTTTTTCCACAGGGTCATAAATGCTAATCCTTTGGGAGCGCACATTTTATTGAAAGTAAACAGAACGTGTGTTTCTAAGTCACTTTTGAAATCCCACCACCATCTCAGCAGTGGATATACAATATAACTGTGACCCAGGATTCTCAGAATCCAAAGTGTTAGTAGCATTACTGATTGTCACCAGGTAGTGTCACGAATAAATTAACACACAGCTTAATTACCACAGTTTCTCAGTCTGATAAATGATTGATAAAAACAAGAGTGTTTTCACCTAATGCTACTTTTACTAGATCTCACGCGCACACACATATGTTGTAGAACTAGATTTAGAGCATCTTAAACCTCTATCTTTACCAAAATTAAGATGGTTTCTTAAGCACCAGGCTTCTGCAGAGGCCCCCTTTTCCATGTAGCTGACGGAGAACTTGGATATGAGGATTTTGTCCAAAGGAAAGTCCCTCGGACTGCTCCAAAGCGCACATATTTTTAACTGAACATTTTATAGATTTTCTCAAGATAATTCATAATAGCTCCTAATAGGCTAACAATTTCCTTAGCAACTGCTAATAATAATTCATTATTCTTCTTACCAGAAATGTATTTCTAGTCATAACAACAATAAAACTTGCACCTTAGCAGCATCCAAAACCAAGGTCGGTTGTCCAAACATACGTTCTATTGAATGTTAGCTTGCTGTCTCAATGATCCATTCTGATAGCAAAGCTGAAAATGTGCAGTTGCATGGCCGTACCTTTTCCCTAGATTCATTTGGCAGCGGCTGACCATTCCAACTGGTTCATTGCAGAACTGTCAAATTCTGGGATACGGGAAGGATATTCAATTTGGGGGCTACAGTACCAAACTGTGGAGAGTGTCACTGTATATTATGCTAAATATTATGCTGAAGGTCAGATATATGGTGGTATTATTCTCTGCAGAGACTACATGTCTTCAGAAATAAATAAGACATCCTATAAGTAATGACTGTACTATTGAGGAATGAAAAAACTACACAACATGTCCATATCCCTAGCAATGACCAAAATAATCATGTTTAAAACAAGAGTGTATTCTTCTCCCCATCCAGTAGGTCCTCTGCAGATGCAAGAAATTATCCATGAATTGCTGGATATACTTTAAAGAAAGGTTGCAATGGATCAAATTTACTTCTGAGGTAAACTGGTATAGTTTGGTAGGACTTCCACATGAAAAAACAAAGAAAAGAAACCCCCAAAACCCACCTCACAAACATAGAAACACCATATGCCACAGAATTCATTTTTTAAAATGAGTTGTTTGAATCTTAGCAAATAAATGTGATTGCACTTAATCTATAATGAACGAGTTCTGTGTCTATTATCTGGCCAGAAAGACTTGTGACAAGAAATAGTAGTACTGAGATAGGAAGAACTCAAGATTTATTTTAAAAGGAGCTCATGGTCTGAGTACATTAGGGTTTAATTATTAACCTTGTGTTAATAATAATAAAAAGAAAGTTCTTTTCCAACTACAGTGCCCTGGATAGGTTTAAGGAAACTTCCATTGTTATAGACAGAAATATTAAGTCTGTAAGTACAGGATTTTTCCTTTCAGAATATTAACTGCATGACAGAGGGAAAAATCTTCATTGTATTATCTAATCAGTTCTGATCTTCTTGAATTACCATATCTTTTCAAACACACAAAACACTCTTCAGGAGCAGACTTCTTTTCAGACATGCTAAAGAGAATAAAGAAAAAAAATGCAGTAATTCAGATGTAATATGCAAAGTCATTCTACCATGCTAGGTATCACATATCAGTTGTGATGTTATTTTTGTCAGGAGATGGCAGGGAGGGTATACAGACAGAATTTTATAGTCTGTTTTTTTTAAAAAATTTTTTAAAGCACTACAGTCAGCACCACATAGGCTTGGTTAAATAGAGCAAAAGAAATGTATTTCCCCTAAACCAATGCTTTGCAGTTCTATATATTTATAAGTGCAGCGGCAAGTCAGATAACAAAGGTGTAAAAGAATGGCTTATTCCTTGAGTGTTTGATTAAATATGTTAATTAGATATAAAAATGTAATCACATAGAGTGCGATTAACATTGTTACTGCTCAAGAAAAACTATGCTTATGAGAGATCCTGAATCTGTGTTCCTTCTGAAAATGCTTCTTCCATGAACTTTTAAACCCTAGTGCTCCTTCTCATCCTTTTCTCTGAGAGGTGTCAACCAAGTAATAAAATAAAAACAAAATCCATGGAATTAACAAGACATATCTTGTTACTCTACTGTTTGTGTTGTGTTTCACCCCATTACCTTCCCTTTGCCAGTTTAGATTTGGAGTTCTGTGGAGGGCAGATGTTTTGGCCAAGATCTGTAAAGGGATTTAGGTGCCTAAATCCCAGATTTTGGCACTACTGCAATCTACAAAACCCCAGCGTAGCTGCTGCCTAAATCCACAGGCACCTAATCTCACTCAGGATCTAAATGTTCACTGTAAAAGTTTCCTAAACCTCTAAGTTTCTGCCTCTGGGCACAGATACTGGTGCCAAAGGCAGGAGCCTGGATGCATATTTCACAACTTCACACCCAAAACCCAGTGCTAGCCTCAAACCAAGTGAAGGTAACTGTCACTGGCTATGTCTACATCTAGAATTTTAGTTCGGACTTGCAAGTCTGAACTAAACAAGTCCAAGGTTAGTCCGAACTAGCCTCAGGCTAGTTCGACCTAACCCAGACTTTTTAGTTCAAACTAGCCATGCGCTCTAGTTCCAACTAATATTTTAGTTGGGACTAGAATGTGTGGCTAGTTTAAACCAAATTGGCTAGTTTGAACTTCTTTAGTCTAGCTAAACCTTAGTTCTGGTCTTGCCCATGCGTAGTCTGAGCTAAAGTTTGAACTAAGTGCGGCAGTCCGAACTAACCAAGGGGTCTTACTAGTTCGGACTAACCTTTGCCTAGTCTGTGCTAAGACATTTCTTAGATTGGACTAGGGAAAGGCTTGTGTGGCCATGGGCCAAACTAGGCTGGACTAAGCCTCCTTAGTCCAGACTAATTTGGTCGTGTAGACGTAGCCACCCTGCCTGTCTCCCCAGTAGGCATGCTCAGAGCACATCAACCCACCTTCTGCCTCCCCTCCCCAACAAAAAAAAACCAAAAAACAAAACAGTCTTGAGCCTTGAGGGATAAGATCATGCACGTGGCTATTCCTAGTTCATTTCTCTCATCTGCCTGTTGTGGCAAAGGGATTTGAACAGGGGTTTCCCAGATGTCAGATGAATGCCTGTACCAATAAACTATGGGATATTCTGGTGTGAGTCTCTCCTGGTGAAGCCTTTCCATTTTGAATAAAAAAATTAAATATGCATTGGGCCAGAGAGAGTGTGAATGTCTCAATAGGACAGGTTCTGGCATGCTGAGGGAATGCTCCAGGTTGTGAATCACAAGCAGAGATAGGTACCTGCCTCACACCAAGATTTAGGTGCCTAATGCTGTGAGGTACAAGAGAAATCTCTCATTTGCAATTAGGACTATATTTCCTATCTTTTAAGAAGTTACTGATCTAGGAAAGGATGTTCCCTCTTGTCTCACAATCTCTAATTTTGCTTAAGAGCCTTTAGTGAGGGACCTTGTCAAGGTTTTTGAAAATCTAAGTATGTTATCCCCCCCGTTCACTAACTTGCTGATTCTTTCAAAGAATTCTACTAGACTGGCAAGGCATGATTTCTCTTTACAAAAGCCATGTTGACTTTTTACCAACAAATCATATAATACTATAGCTAATAAATCTGATCTTCACTGTAGTTTTAACCAATTTGCTTGGCACTGAAGGTAGGTTTTCTGGGTCATAACTGCTGGGATTGTCTCACATATTGCACCACATCCCCACTAGTGTGACCTATTCTGTCCTCCTGATGTATTTTGCACCTAGGTATTACTGTGCCCCATTGCTTATCCTCATTCCACCATGACTGTGATGCCTGTTATATCAATATCCTTATTTAATCTGAAACGCTCAAGTTCATGCATCTTTATATTTAAACTTCTAGTTTTGTATATAAGCATTTAATTTTTCCCCACTTTTTATGCTGTCTTCCATTACATGATGTAATTGAATATGACTTTTTTCTTTTTACTGTTTCTTATTAGGTCCCACCCATATTTTATCTTTGACTATCCTTTCCTTCTTACTAGAAGATAGACAATGTGCATTAGAGATCATCTCCTAAGAGCTGTCTCTGTCCAAACTATGTGCTTCTCCGCATCTGTTGCCTTTCCCCTAGCCCTTAGTTTAAAAACTGCTCTGTTTTACGACGTTTTTAATTTTCTGTTCCAGCGTTCCAGTTCCATTTTGGTTGAGATAGAGCTCATCCTTCCTGTATAGGCTCCCTTTTTCCCTCAGTTATTAATAAATCTAAATGCATCCTTTCTACACCATTCTCATCCACACATTGAGACCCTGCAGTTCTGCCTATCTAACTGGCCTTTTGTCTGGAACTGGCAACATTTCAGAGAATGCTACCATGGATTCTAACATAACTTCTATTAGTAATATTACTATCATACCATATTATTAATATAACATTAGTAATATTAGAACTCTAAGGTCAGATACTTCACAAAATAGAATAAAAAAGCTAAAAGTCATCCAGTCAAATTTGCTCAGTTATATTTGCATATTAATAGCAAGGTTTACAAATAACAAGGGAAAGGCGAATTCAAAAATGAAATGAGACCAATGTGATGCAATTAATATTGCTAGAGCAATCTTAACTATAGGAATTTCCCAACATTCAAATGTTTGGCTTTATTCCCTTAACACTTGCTTTTTTCTTTTCAAGCTTAAACTGCAAACATGGCAAGAACATCTGTGCTATTTTTAGTTTTTTCATTTACATTTTCTTGTCTGTCTTCTTTTAAGGGGCAAAAAGGCCAGAGTAAAATAGGAGGCAATTAATGCAACTTATGATCTCTGTTGAAAGAGTGTGTGTGTATATATATATATATATATATATATATATATATATTGAACTGTTTTCATCAGATATATTAACTTGCATTTTTTCAAGCTGAATCTCACTTTACTTTCTTCCTGCATTTACAGTCTTTCTCTGTTCCTTTGCATGTTTGCTCTTTCCTCATTGATATTTGCAAATCCTCCCAATTTAGTAACATTAGTAAACATCATTAATATGCCGTAAACTCTCACTTTCAGATCTCAGTGAGGTTGTCAAAGGAAATTGGTTCTAATACCAATCTTTGCAATAACCCAGTAGACGCTTCTCCCATTTCTGAATATTGCCTTTTTAAAATTGGTTTTTGAAGCTTTTTTTTTTTTCCTTTCAGTCCACATCAGTGTTCTTTTTAAAGGCTATTTGATTATTTTTTTTTAGGGTGTTTCTGTTAAGGTATTTGAGATCAACAGATGAGAAGTTCTGTATGAGACCTGGGTGCTATTATTATAAGGTTTCTCTCTCTAGCTGGCTGTTTCCCTAAACATTTGGTGCAACTCTCCACAGCCTTGACCTGCAATTCCTTCTGTTAACACAGTTTTTCTCCCATCCTTCGGCAAGAATAGTAACACTGAATTGGTTTTATTCCGGGCTGTGCATAAATATGGATTAACTGTTGCGACCAAATCCATTTTATGAACCTCCAAAGCCACATGTCCAGGTGGAATTAACAAATTCACTATGCTTTCATGTTCCCTGAACATGCCTTTTGTCATAAAAACTAGAATCAACATTCATGGAACTAACAGTGTTTCATGAAAGTAAAAGGTACATTTTGCACTCTGTAACAGACTCCAAACATTGTGAAATACAGTTTTTTTCTTCTGTGAACTCATCACAACTGACCAGAACAAAAAACCTGAAGAGTTTGTGTTTGATGATGAAGGATTACTAAAGTTTCAGAATAATTTCTTACATGTTCAGTCCTGTTACATATTTATATAAATCATGTGAAAATCTCTGTTATGCTAGAGTGAAGTGAATAATTTTCTACAAATAATGTATGCAACAAAGTTAGCCTTTTTTCTGCTCACTGAATGTCTATGAGAAGATAGTACCTGTATTAGTTCACTTGGGATTTTTTTTGGCATTTTAACTTTGTGCAGCATAGTGTCCCATATGCCACTGTACTGCACTGATGATTTTAATGACTATTATCTATATAGCTCTTCTGAATTTGACCCATTCACACATTCATCAGCTAGGTACTAACTGATTTCCATATAGTTGCACCTGCTTACCGCAAGGTCGATTTGGCCCTAAGAAGCATTTTATTCTTGAAATGGTGATATAAATGCTGCATCTTATAAAACTTTAGTAATTTAGACCATAAGCATTCAGTTTATTTGACATGCATGCCACCAATATACATAGAACTAATTGGCAAATCTAATAAAGCTGTAATACGTTTTTATAATGACTGTTACTTAAATGTTTGTGTCAGCAACATGTAGTGGCACAATTTTAGTTTTCTCTCACCTAAATAAGAAACTTATTTATTAGCAATGAGTGGAAAGCGATGAACAAATATATTTAAAAAAATCCATCTGGGTTAGTAAGTGGTAGAAATCTTTCAGCTCTGTAATTTAGATTAAGCAGATAAAAGGAAGAGAGACCAGCATTAAAGTATTAGGCCAAAAAGACAACAGCTAAATAATAGATATGGCTCATCTTGGGCCAGCGCTCACTGCTGGTTTTAATTTTCGGTTTGTTTGTTTGACTTTGATTAACTAAAATACTGCATGTTTTTTTAATTCCAAGGTTATCTGAGGCTAGTTGAATCCCACCGCTGAGCGAAGACAGGCACTGGGTATTTGCTGGCCTTTTTGCGTGATTTTGTCCATGAATGGTAGGAATCTAAAAATTACTTTTTAAATAAGTTATTGAGTCTGGATTTTTTTGTTTTGTTTTGTTTCTGGTTCTGATGCCTTAAGATCTTTAGCTCAGGCTTCTAATCTGTTTTCGCTTTGCCTGTGTTTTCACATGGTACACATGGCTGTCTGGGGAATTGCCGGCTTTTCTTTGAGTCTGTACTTCAGGAGCAATAGGGTTGAAATATAGTGAGACCAGCCCCTTTCTGAGACTTTTGCCCTGAACACAAACTGGAAGGGTGCTTTTTGATCCTAGAGCCCAGTGCAGTTCTGTTTGAACATTCATCCTTTCTGACATTCAGAAGGAGACAGAATTAGAGAATTTTGAGTTGGTACTGTTTGTTAAACCCCCATCATAGTATTCAAATTGTCAGACTACAACCCATTTCTTCTGTTGACCTTGGCTATTTTCCAGTTGGCAAGTACTCTGATCCTTGAGTAAAAGCTGCATATATCTGTTGGGCTCATCATATTTACACTGTAATTTTTAAAAAGAAGACAGTTGCTTCCTGCAGTGTAGAAGCTGACAAACTGTATACCTGTGTATGAAAAGATGTTGCGCACCACATATTTCCGAGTGTGCAAAAATTTAGTAACACAGCACTTATGTGTACAGGAGATGAGGATTAGAAACATTGAGTTTTATCAATGTGCTTGATCCTGAAATAGTCAAAGGAATAATTATCTATGACAATGGAACAGCATTTGAGAGTTGTGATAACCTTGGGATAGACAGATTTTGGAAGAAAAATCTAGTTAACAAAGGAACCAGCTGTCTAACAAACTAAGGTTATTTAAATGCCAATAAAAATCCTGACTAAACCCTGAGATTTTCTTTGGTTCAGTTCTGCTAATTACGAATGCCCTGGAGGGGAGGACAAATATTGTCTTTGGAAGAAAGAATGGCAACATATGAAGATTTCCTATATTAACTTTATTTTTATTCAAAAACAAACAGACCAACCATTCTGCTTGTGGATGTCCAGTTTTCTCCTGTAATTCCTTTCATTGGCTAGAAGTTGATTTGTGTGTCCTTTTTGTCAGTGTCCGTTGCTAGCAAATAAGCTTAAAAATATACAGGATATTATAGGACAGACTGTGATAAGGGTACTGTCCACACAGATGTACTGGTAAGAGACAACATTATTCCTCTCCCACAGTCATATCAATAGGGGGTCAGGGTTACAAGTGATAAAACTCTTGACACTTGGCACCGTCACTCTTACATTTTATTTGCCCTCTAATGCAGCCGGTTAATGAAACGTACATTGAGGATGGAGGTCAGTGTATTGGACCTCTGGGAGCAATTAACTTCTCTGAACTTCAGCGGCTTTCTAAGCAAAGACAATTTCTTGTTCCCAAATCACTTCCTTCTGTAGTATTCAGCTCAACCCCTGTGGTAGATCTGCTACCTGTAGCCTACATTTGCTGCTTCTAATGCTCTAGATAGGTTTGTGCTACTTCTGTTGAAGCTTTTTGAGTGGTCTCAAGAAGCACAGAACCAGCATCCTGGTTTTGGTGTGGAAAATGTCATCTCTTCTTCCTAGGACTTATTATCCATTGCAATGGTTATGGTGTGTGATGACTGATGGTGCAGAGGGCATTGCTATTATCTTGACAGGTTACTTACCCATTTTCTATTTCAAATACAAGACTCTCCCCTGGCTGTAGTGGTGGCAACTGTTTGGCCATTCTGTCACATAGCTCCTCTGATCTAGCTTTCTCACATTACATTTTCAGTGTTAATTGTCTCTGTTTTGAACTGGGGCTCAGGTTTCGCTCCTCAGCTGTGTCTATCGGCCTGTTTGATCTGAAGGAGATGGGTTGCTGCCAGGTGGCTTGCCTTAGAGCCCGGGTCTCAACCACGTGGCACGTGGGCTGCATGTAGCCCCTAAAGCTATTTCCTGTGGCCCACAATGACACTCTTGTTACCAATATTTGCACTATTGCTGTATGAAAAGGTTTCAGTGGTGTGGCCCTCGGGCTAACTTACTTGTCCTCATGCAGCCCTGTACTACTCCTCATGCAACCTTCGTGATGGTTTGAGTTTGAGACTCCTGCCTTAGAGGAAGCTGTGAGCTGAAAAGAATGGTTCTGGAGGCCTTATGTGTACAATATGCCTATGTCTACATTACAAAGCTTAGTTTGGACTTCGTTAGTCTGAACTAAGCAGTTCCTGGTTAGTTTTGAACTAAGCACGCAACCATCAAATTAGTTTGTGCGGTTAGTTTAAACTAATGGCTTAGCGCAAACTTTTTTAGTTCAAACTATGCCATAGTCTGTCTATATTGTGCTTAGTCCAGACTAACCAGGCAAATTTATTAGTTTGGACTAAGTTTTGCTTAGTGCGAAGTAAGAAATTTCTTAGTTCAAACTAGGCAAAGCCTAGTGTAGACACAGACTAATTGGCTAGTGTAGAGACAGCCTATGAGTCTAGAGATTGAAGGCTTTTTTGTACAACCAGGACATTTATTCTACCTTCTTCACCTCATGTATCATTTGAGGTTCTGATAGTATTACATGTCTTAAATCCAGGATATCCTCTCCAATTTTAAATCAATAGAACCGTTCATAATTCAACGTCGTGACAAAGAATCTGAGTGAGAGAGAGAGGAATCACAGTGACTCACCTCTGCAACATGTAGGTGGCAAACATGTAGGATGGCAAAAGGTACAAAATTATTATATACTACAATCTGAAAAATCAAACTAGTAACACTGTTTGACCTTGAAGACTTCATGTGTGGTTTAGTGAGCAGGGCCTGGACTGGGCTTAAGAAATTTTGCTTTTATTCCTGGCTTGGCCACAGACCTGCTGTCAGACCTTGGCCAAGTCACCATTCTTTTCTGTGCCTGTTTTCTCTCCCATTCTGTGTCTGTGAGGTCTATTTAGATTGAAAGATAATTTTGGTCATATATTTTCCTCTTAATATATGTGCTGCTCCTACCACAGTTGGCCCTCAAATTCGTTAGGATCTAATGGCACTACCACAGTGTATAATGCATGTAAACTGATTTATGATGCCAAAGGTATAGATAGCACTCTTGCCTTTCAAGTTTGCTTTGGAAGAAGGCCTTATCGCTAAATGTATATAATGCAGCTTTTTGCTGATTCCAGAGGCGGTCACAGTCGGGATCCCCAGGCTTGGCATTTGCCCTGTGCCCTGAAGGGGGTGAGGGTGGGGGTGGGTAGCAATGCATCTGCTTCAGTTGCGAATGTGGGGGGCAGTGAGGCAGCAGCAAAGTATTGGGGCAGATGCTGCAGATCCAGCAGCGGGGACAGGAAGGCTGCAGGTCTGGTGGTGGGGTTGGGGGGCTGGCAGCAGGCAAGTGGCAGGGCTGGGGGGGCACAGGGGGCTGGTGAGGCAGGGGGTCCACGACACCACTACATGGCACGGGGGGGGGCATCCTTGACTCTTCCCCAGGACCGTGTAAACCGTAAGACTGCTCTGGTTAATTGCCTCAACGTCTTTTTTTTTTTTTTTTTTTTTCATTCCCTACCTTCTTTTCTCCCCACAGCTTTCTTATGTCTCTCTCCCTCTCCATACTAGCTTTATTTTTCTGCTATAAACTGTTGTGTGTTCATTTCCCAAGAGATAGACATTAAAATCAATTCAAATTTTTTGAACTTTTTTTTTGAAGAAAGCAAGTTAAAAATATCCTGTATATTTTAGAATAAGGATGTATTATGAAGCAAAATACAGATGCTACTCCACCGCCCACCTCCCGTTTATCTAATAAAACAATTTCACATTGGTATATTAAGAACATTCTGGTGTCAAATAGCTTTGTGGAGATACATATTACTTTCTTATGCAGGTGTCCATCCCTGAGCAAATGAATACTGAATGCTACAAAAATGAAATTATCAGTTTGTGTAGTCTCTTCTTTCCTGGAGTTCCAGTAATGACTTGATTTTTGTAGAACTGTGCTTGTTACATGTATTAGACAAGCCTAGACAAAATGACTGTAGTTCCTTGGCACTTATTACTATTATCAATGCCCACTACCCAGTTCATTCAGTAACTGCAGAGAAACCAGCTACTAAGATGGTTTAAGTGTAAGTACAGAGTCAAAGAAAAGCTGACGTTCCAGAAGGCCTTATGATTTCAGCCCCTTTGCACCAATTTTTAAGTGATCAGCACAAACAATGTTGCTTACTAAATAAATAATGGATGAGTTACCATAGTTAATGCTGCATTGAGTTTTGTAGTTAATGCAGGGGTAGAAATTTGTTTCTTCCTTTAATGGCTGGAAACTATTTTCTAGCTTTGGTACCCTGGCCAGGATGTATTACCCCATTTTGCAGGGGCTTTTTTAGTAAATTGATTGTTTTCTCTATGCCTAAATTAAGTATAATGATACTTTTTCTGTAAAGCACAGTAAGTGCTCTGTGAGAACTGGGTGCAATTAACATCTCTGAGGTGGTAGGAGACAATGGTAACTAGGGACCATACAAATACCTGGATAAATGTGTAGAAACAAAGAAAACAGGACAAGGTAGATGGAAATATAAGTTCCATTGACTGTAATGGGAATTTTGTCTGATTAAAAGGGGCACAGTCAAGCCCATTATTATTGTGCAAATTATCCTAAGCTGTATTGGCTATACTTTACCTATATTTGGGAGAGAAAAGAACAGATGTAGGAGGGATAAAAAAAAGAATTCCTAACTCTTGTGGTAGGCCTATATTACAGTTTAACATCTGTAGCTGTCCCATACCAGCTGACCTGGGCTCCCCAGGTTCTGGCTGAGAAGCTGATAAATCGCAGTATAGACATTGGCTTGGGCTGCAGTCTGAGCTCGGGGACTCTCCTGTCTTGCAGTGTCCTAGAGCCCAGCCTCCAGTCCAACTCAATCATCTATACCAGGCCCCTTAAACGCAAACCCCTGAACCTGTGTAAACTGGTAGGGGTCAGCCACAGTTTTGTAATTGTAGCACAGACAGACCCAGATTATAAATTTCCTCTCTCATCAACTTCCTGGCTGCTTTAGATTAAATTATGTATTGGTAGTATGAATCTGATTACAGTTAAACACAGGCAAGCTCAGGCAAATGCCTACGATTGTGCTGGAACTGAATCTAACAGGTGCACTTGTCCTAAATTTAGTTTTCCTTTTACTCTCTATTAGTCATTAAACTAAATGCTGAACAAAAAGATTGCAGACAGCCTCTGTGCATTGGTTAAAATGTTCATTTTGATAACAAGATCTTAAGCAGTGTAATCTCTTCAGGAATTATATACAGAATATAAGTTATACCATAAAATGAAGAATTTGTCTCTACTTTGCCCAGTCCTGAAATTATTGTTTAATTGTCCATTGTTTGAGAGACTGCATTTTTTTAAACACTGAGCATTGCTAAACTGTTTTGAAAATGTGTATGTATGTATTTTTAGAGGGGTAGCCATGTTAGTCTGTGTACAGGAAAAACAATGGGAGTCCCATGGCACCTTATAGACTAGCAGATGTCTTCGGGCATAAGTTTTTGTGGGCTCCAACCCACTTCCTCAGATGCATGAAGTGGAAACTACAGTTGAGAGGTGTATATGCACAAGCCAGGATGAGGAACCAACCCTCCTTCATCCTGGCACATACATATATACCCCTTGACTGTAGTTTCCACTTCATGCATCTGATGGAGTGGGTTGGTGCCCACGAAAGCTTATGCCCAAAGAAATCTGTTAGTCTATAAGGTGCCACAGTACTCTACTCCTGTTTTTGTGTGTATATAATACCTTCTACACTCTAGAAAAATCATTTTCCCGTTGTATCACTAGGGAAGCCTTCATCTTGTCAAGGTAGTCCAGTTTTGTGAATGTCTGTGTGCAGCTTCCACAGATCAGTTATGTTTCAGACAAAGGGACATCCACATACAATTTGAAATCTGAGGGAATTATTCAGATTAAAAGTTTGAAGTCCAAACTTTACTGGGCATCTATAGATCCTCAGCCAGTATAAATTGGTATCATCCCATTGAAGTTAATGGAGTGATCTTAATTCCTGCCATCAGGTTTTCTGATAGAGTCTGAAGTCTAAAGAGGACATTTTCAAAAGGAACTCAACATCGGGAGTTCTGAGTCCTGCTCTCTGGTAGCCCTGATCTGACAAGACAGGTCAACATGGGCTCAAGTGCTTTGCTGGGCTGGAAGCTTAATTTAAAGCTCTGATTCAGCAGCCCGTCCGTAGTGAGCAAAACATTTGAGCACTTGTTTAAATCCCATTGATTTTGCAGAAGTGGGTTGGGAATTTAAACACATGCTAAAGAGTTTTTTGTTAAATCAGGGCCTACAAATTAAATCAAAACCTGTAATATTTATCAGCATTAAGGACAAGATACTTTAATGTCCTCAGCACCTTGAACTCTCTGGGAGCATGGTCTTATGTTATCCACTATGATTTGCTGTTCTATTGTCTCTCACAGTTTGGTAGAAGTGGTCTATATTACTTCATGTCATGAACTTCCTCCTCCTCCACAACAATAAAGAGGAATGGGATATCAAGTCAACAGTCTTATGTGTAGCCTTAGTCTCACTCTTGACACAAATTTTCAAGCTCGCATGTGTGAACTGATGTCACCCCAGCACATTAATGACAGTAGAACAAATACAATGTCAAACTAACCCTGGACCCACCATATCAGGGGTTAAAATATAATTTGGGGGGGCCCTTGAACCCTCCTAAACTGGCAGGCCTCCATGCCAGTATGGGAACCCCCTCACACCAGGACAGGCCCCCCTCATGCTGGTGTGGGACCCCCCCCTCATGCTCCCCAGTTACTGACCCCCCCAAATGCCTGCCCCCCAGCTACTGCCCCAACACCTGACCTCAAAACATCTACCCCCATCAGATCCCTTTCCCCATGTCCTTTTTAGCCCCAATCCCCATTCCTTAAGCTCCCTGCCTCCACTCCAGCCCTCCTAGCCCCCAGCTCACCATCCCAACCCCTTTTCCCCCCACCCACACTTTCCCTGCCAGCTGCCTGACCTCCCCAACCCACCACCGGTCCCCTTATCTGGCTGGAGGGCTGGGCTGGGGGCCACAGCACTGGCTGGCCAGCTGGCTGGCAAAAAGTAGCCTAGGCTGGAGGCTGGGACCTGGCTGCGCTCGCTGCCCAGCCCCAGCCAGAAAGGGTGGAGCCACCCAGCCTCCAGGGAAGGGAGGGGGTGGCTGGGCTGGCCCCAGCCCCAGCCTGCAGCCCTTCCCTTTCTCTGGTCCAGAGGGGACGTGTTGGGATGCTGGTTCCAGCACGCCCTTCTATTTTTAGGGGGGGGGCTGGAACTCAGCATTCTGGCACGTCCCCTATTTCTGGGGGGCCCTGGAACGCAGCATTCTGAGGTGTGCCCCTATATTTAGGGTGCGCTCCCTAAAAATAGGGACCCCAGAACAGCGTTGCAGTGTGTTCCGCCTTACTTTAACCCTTGCTTTATACCCAGTTGATCAAGTAAAGCTGCAAGAATGGACCTTTTGATATGGTGGCTTTCTGAATGCACTGATAAAGTCCCTTTATATGTGGATACACACTGTATTTTAGCATTTATAAATAGTGCATATTCAGAGATACTAGTCTTATATACTTTCTGACATTAGACAATAAAGTACTAATTAATCTTAAATATTGATTCTGCTAATGCTTATGTACACTAATTTTCAGGTTGCCTTAATGACTCTGCTTCAGTAGGTCACTGTGTATGTTATAGTATGTTTGAATTTGCCAAGCTCTATAGCAAGAGAGTCACTTAAGCCTAGATTGTTGTACACCTGAATGCAGGTGCATGGGTGGGGATAGGTTGGGTTCAATACAGAGAATCATTCATCTATATTTTCTGTGGCAAATACCACTGTTCAACAGAACCTGAATATTTGGGGGGCTGGCATTCAGTCTTTCAGAAAAAAATATCTAATTTCACAGACAGGAGACATTTTCTCACATGACTTTGTTTAGCCACAACCTTGGTTTTCCGTTAACCAGTTCTAATGGAAAGAATACAGTTAATCTTGACTGTGATACGTCTGGTTCAGAGACTGTGTCTGTGTTGTTTTATTTACAATGGCCAGTACCAGAGCACCCTGACTGGAAACTAGATGCCACTGCAATAGAAATAATTTATGATAATAGTGAAAAAGCAAAAGTAATAGTAAAATATAATTTACGTGTATGTTCTCCTTTTGCTGTATGAATCTCCCCTCCAACACATGTGAAAAGTACTGGACCCACTCTGTACTCTTCAGCAAGCAGCTCCCTGGCTCTGTAAGTTTGTCTCTGAACTAAAGATTTGTTTCTTGTTTAAGACTTGGTGAGACTCTTTATTGATGCATTGTGCTGCACGGTATGTCTTCTCTGTCCTCCGTAAAAGTGGATAAAGAACTCTGTATTCATAGGGTCTTTTTTTCATGCCCTTTCATCGCTTTCACTCTCAAAACAAAAACAAAAAACTTACAGCATGCAGCCAACGGTAACTTAGATAGGATGGAAGTATAACCTCACTTTGAAAGGCGAAGATAATAGATGAGAGGCAGGAAGAGATGGATGTTGCAAGCTCTGCCATAAACTGTGATGTGACAAGTGTCAGGAGAGAGACTGGTATCAGACATCAAATGTTGAGCTTCCAACCATATACATGCCCACACTATGAAACTATGATAATGTGTTACCTGAAGTAAAAGCCGAGCTAGTAATACAAAGATATTGTAAGTGGTGACAGAAGAAGGGAACAGTGGCAGCCCATCTTCTACATTTTCTTAACACTGCTGCTCATATGCACAGGAACTAATTAATATTAAACAAACCCATACTTTTTGCATAGGGAAACTGCATGGTATAAATTATGGAAACTTCTTGTCTTAATGGCAAATATTTAACACCATCTCTCCCAAAAGAAATTAGATATGAGAAGCAATTAAAAACAGGAACTTGAAGCAAATTGTGCTCTTCTGTGTTGCTCAGCTGTACTGCATCTTCTGCCCCATTGCGCTTGTAGAACAACCATCCCGAACAAAGAACACAGATTACCCGTACTTGCAGAAGAGACTGTGTGCAGCTCCTAACATAATGTAACTCCTGTGTTGGCTGGGGATACTATGGGCTAATATTGTACAAATAATAATTTATACAATGCCATAAATGTGGATGGCGCTTAACCAAAGAGCATGCCCAAAATTTACAATCGAGAGTATATTAGAGCGGACTACCTGATAAATTTATTTCTTGGCCATAGCTCTTCCTTTCTTTTATCTGTAGCTGTTTTGAATTTGTTCCTCATGAATGTGAGGATGAGAGAGAGAACCTCACATGACAGATGTTAGTGTCACTACTTAATGTACTGCTGGAAGGCACACATATGGTGTATGGATGAGTGTGACACAAGAATGTAGAATAAAATTGGGTGTACAAATAGCCTGTGGATTGCTTATGAACCATGTGCTGCTGCTAAACATTTGAATTTTGTGATTACTGTAATTAGACACCTAAGCTGAAGGACAGAGCTAGCTGAAAATTTTCAGACAATTTTCCATCAGAAAGTGCTGATTTGTTATAATTGGAATGTTTCATTTTGATGAAACATATCTGAATTTTTCTGATTTTTCCAATTTGGAACAAAAAAAAATTTGGGAAATGCTGAATTTTCTACAGGACAGATATTCCAGTTCTTGTACTGCTCTGTTTCAGGGTAATGCATCTGCTCTCTCACTGGAGGATTGGTCTGATGTAGATGAACTGCCTTTACCTAAAATGATTATCACATCAAATGAAATTTCTTTCAGACTAACTTACACTGACAGGTCTGAAATTTTTCTGCAGATATTTGAGTGAAAAAAACTTTAGCACTTTGCGTGGGGCTAAATCTACCCTTTTGTTTCCATGAACATGATTTCTATGGAAATATGAGTTAGAGCAGAATTTGTAATGAAGACGCACAGGGCAGGATAAGTTTTTGGACTTTCAGCTGCTTATCCAAATCTAATTTCCATAGTGCTTAAAATTCAACAATGTTAATACTGACCTTAATGCAGGGGAACATCAGGAGAAGGAAAACATGTCCTATGGTTGGAGTATGAGGACACCAGGAATGAATGAGTATGATTGTTAAGTTTCTGGGAATGGAAAAAAAAAGTCTTCCTTCTCTGTGTAAAATGCATTACATGCCTGGGGCACAAGGTATAGAATTAATGATATGATGAATGTAGATGCTAGAATGCCACCATTATATATAATTTTTGAAAACCTCCTTACCTTTTCTTATGAGAAGTCGCTAAAATTGAAGGCAGCCTGAGATTCTGATAGCAATACAAGGGCAAATAGGATTAAGGTGTATGTGCATATATCTTTCAGCTTTCGAAGTAAGTATTTCTCGGGGGGGAGGGGGAAGAGATACATACAGTATGCTAAAAAGCAATCTCATGCTCCAAAAACAGATTGTATGAGGCCATTTGTCAGTCTTATGCCTGTGGCTAAATTCTAAAATTCAGAATCTGATATCTGCTTCAGTTTGTTGTAATAGTTAACTTTTATAATAAATGGAGATGTACTGTCTAACACAATGCCTCAGTTTGGTTGCTAATCAAGTGTCAGTTTTGCAAATCATTTATAAATAGCTTGAAAAGTGCCTAGAATGTGGTGGAAACTACTGGAAACAAATAAAAGAATCTCAGAATTAAAATTTACTCAAACCAAACTGATTTTGATTAATTTGTTCTAATTGCTGATGATACTAATTAGAAGAGAGGTGGAAAAGTACATAATTGAAGAAAGCAGAAATTTTATAGTTTCCTCAGTCCTCTTGCAAATTCTCTTGCCTTTAGAAGCTCTTGTCGAATGGAACTTTAGCTCTTTGAATGGCTTCTGACAAAGCTTTTTACTTTTCACGTTAAATACTACCATGTTCTGACGCCCATAGTTTAGATACAATAAGGTCAGCAAACAAATGGCATCATTTGAGGCTCCCCAATCGCTTGAGTTCACCTGAAAATGAATATGAGCCTGAACTTATCTAAATATAAGCAAGTAGATGGGAAAGGGTCTCTCATCATATCTTTTGTGTGTACAGAAAAGTGTACTTGCTTTTTTCCCCCCAGGTGCTCTACAGGTGCTGTTCTTTGAAAATGTCCCACTGTTCTAAATTGCCTCTTGACACAAGAAAGTCAAACCAAATGATCTAATGGTCCCTTCTGACCTTAAAATCTTGAAAGAGGAGCTGACTCTCTTCCAGGAAAAAAACAAAAAATTAAAAAAAAAATTACCCCTTGACCTGCTTTGTGAACATCAGTCATAATTCTTTCGACTTAGGAAAATAGTCTCCATAGTTATCCACCATTCTATTCGCAGGCAGTTGATTGCTGTGTCATTTTGATTAATGCACAAGTGGAAAGCAATATTCCTACCAATGGGAGTTCATCTTTATCTCCATGGTTTCCTGCCTAGGCAGGGAATCTGGAGCAAGAAAGGAGTTGCAGCAAGAAAATAAGGACTTGAAGGGAGAATATATAGCGTGAAAGCTTAGTACAACACTTTGTGCAAAATTTAAATGGAAAATATCTTGAAAAATTAAACTGCCTTCAGGCCTCTTCAATATCTGAGATTATTTACATAATATGGGCCGAGTCCTGCTCTCATTGAAGCTGATGTTTTGACAAGGACTTCAGAAACAAGAGGATTGACCCCTACGTTCAGAACCCTATACATCCCTTTCCCTGCATGAGCTAACTTTAGAATTAAGTTGACTTTTAAGCAATGTCTCCAAAACAGGCACAAAGAGATTTCCCATCAACATCATGACGTTCAAATTCTTTGCTTTCTCCCTCCATATATTTAATGAGCTGATGCAAGAATACTTCTAGTGCTGACTCCTGACATTAAGGCTATGTCCACGTCTGCTTTTTTAGTTTGGACTAACTGCAGCTTTTAGCTCAAATTAGCCATGCATCCTAGTTTGAACTAACTTTTTAGTTTGAACTAGTAAGCATGGCTAGTTCAAACTAATGGCTTAGTTTGAACTTTTTTAGTTCAAACTAAGCTTTAGTCTGTGTCTACGTCACACTAGTTTGAACTTAAAGTTCGAACTAAGCTTTTCTAGTGTCGACATGGACCAAATTAATGTGGACTATGCTTTCTTTCTGGACTAATTGCCTAGTTTAGATGTAGCCTTTGTGTCTCTACATTCATCTTCTAGTATTGGCATCTAGAATCTTCTTACAAAAACCTGGTCATTTTTGCAAAATTCTTTGTGAAGACTATTTGTGATACAGCTTCAGATTTAATCCTTAGGAAGAGAAGGGCAAACTGGTTTAGAAAAAAGAATCAAGTAATTGGGCAAGATTCAAAGTGATCGGAAAGTAAACCTCTTATTTGACTCTCTACCCCCCTCAACCACCACATTACCAAATCCTGTTATGATAGGATATTATAATGATGAGGGCCATAAAAGAATCTGAATGGAGGTCTTACTGCGAAATCTGCTTCTCGGAGGAAGAGTGTGTGGTTGGATTATCTTTTTTAGCCCCCAGAACTAGTCTCCTGTGGGGAAACCACCTGTCCTGGGTCTCCTGTTTTGAGTGGGAATGCTCCCGGTGTTGGGCCTTTCTTTAAGGCAGTGGTCCCCAACCAGTAGTTCTTAATCCACTTCTGACGGGTGCTTGCCGTTGAAACTTATGAGTGTTGTGCCATCCCCTGGAGAAAGGTTGGAGACTAGTGCTTTAAGGAGATGGCTGGGGTCCCACTCCAGTCTAATCGTAAGTGGGCAACTAACAACATAACAGTCCCCCCCCCAAATTTTAACTTTGGGTGCACTGATGGATTTATACAGTGTTTGTGCAGAAAACCTCTATTGCCACCCGCAGTCCCCTAGGTGATTTGGGATTTTGTAAGCCTGTTGTGCACACTGCAGCAGTAGTAGTATACAAGTACTAGTATTTTAAAAGCAGAAAGTGAAGTTGACCCAATGGACCATTTCCTTTGTATAACTGCATGGTAATGGCCTACACCTGAAAAAAGTCCAACAGGCAAGGCTGCTCTGAGAGATTAATAGAGATGAAGGAGGGAGGAGTGGGAATGTGTATGGCTGAAAACTGTTTAGATTAGTATCTGTACTTTTGTATTCACTCTTTAGCCCTTATTTTGTTCTTAACTCAAGCTATTTTTTGGAACAGTTATTTGTGTCTTTTAAGTAAATATCTATTTCTCAGCATGCCATGGCTGGAATCTAAACCATGCATGATTGTTGCATGGGCTGGGAGTCCAAATGGCAGAGGATATTGAGATCTGTTTTGTTTTGACCTTATTTATATAGAATGATATACCCAAAAAGCAGGAACTCATCAAGTATCAAGAATGGCAGGAGCACCAGTCTGCAGAAGACAATGTTGAGGCAGCAACATGGAACTTTTCCATTTATCTTTTGTGAGCGATGATTCAAGTTGTTCTGTTCTGTGTATCCAGGCATTTAGATTCTACTCAGCACGGTGATATCACTGAGTGCCTGAGACATGCTGACAGCCAAAGTCTGACTCTGAGTGTAGTACTTGATCACATCAAATTAACTGGTAAGGTCAACAAAATTGGATCAATATTTAAAACATACAGCTTGGAAACTGTCATTTCTAAGATACCAGCAATCTGTAGCATACTGTGGACATTCTTTTAACTAAATATTGCACAGCTGAAAAGCCCAGAGTGCCACACAAAAGCAAAATGAGGAGAAAAGAGAAGAAAACACATAGATATGTAAATCCATTCTTTGACCCTAGGTGGCCAGTCCTCCATGCAGCCCTGTGTACAAACTGCTTAAGTGTCGTACTCCAGGAACTTTCCAGGGGTTCTGTTGCTAAGGAAACCTTTTCTTTGAACTGAATGTGCTGGGAATAGCTAGGTTTGTATAGTCTGTCTCTTAGGCAGCTCCGTCAACTAAAGGGGAACAGAAAACCCTATGAAGCCATCTTAAAGTTTTACATATCCATGTTTTTCTCTTAGGCAACCACTAAGCAAGAAAATCCAAAGCCTATTTTAAAGCAGAATTGTGGTGAGGAATGTTAGTGGGTAGAAGTGGGACAGTTTGGTATTGAGTTTGCAAAGTTACAAGTAGAATCACAAAATGCTAAAATTAGCACCTTGAAGATGCAAGGAACATGACGGCTACTGAGTATGGCTACCCTGCCATAGGCACAACATTTTGATCTGACCAAGAGAGTCTAGTGGCCTGGGCTGACAGATTCACACTAGCTGGGATCACAATACTGTTCAAAGCACTGTCTACAGAACTAGCTTGAGAAACTACAGCTGGGGCTTTGAACCCCATCCGCTCCCTTTGCTTGAGTCCTGAGCTACAACTTCGAAGTGCTGTCTATACTGCTATTATTTGAGCACTGCCATTAGCCCCACTAGCCCAAATCTGTCAATCCTTGCTGAGGGACTCAGCCCAAAATGTTGTGTAGATGTATCCCATTAGAACCACATGAAGGCTTCTTGAGCGGTTCATAGTACTGTCCGGGTATAATCCATGCCTGTATAGTGCAGCTCTTTTTCTCTCTCTAATGCCTAGACCACACATAGAAACTTGAGTTTCAGACCGATAGATAAGCTCATTTAGCTCAAACAGCGGGGATTTGCACTTTCAGCTCTGGGTTCCTTCCTTGTAGATAATTCAGGTAGGGTGGTATTAAACAAGAACTCTTACACCATCATTTTGCCTGCTGCCCTACAGTTTAATCCTTCTGTGGGACTTACGTGTTGAAGTAGACCTGGGGCTGGCCCTCCATGCCATGAGTCAGTCTCACCGTAAGAATGTAGGTTGGATATGGCCCAGGGAAGGATGCCAAGGTATATAAATGACACAGAAGTCCTGAAAATCTCTCCATTATTCCAGGTTAACATTTGGCTTGCAGTTGTCAGAGTAACTCTGTGATGATTTCATAACCCAAACATACACATCTGTTACAGAGAGCAAAACTTGGTCCTAAGCGGGTAGGCTGGATGCTCTGAATGAGTCAGTGGACATGGACAACTTTGATTTTTTTTCCTCTCTTCCTGCCCACTAGTAGGACACCATGATAGCATTCAGGCTCCTTGTCTGTCTAGTCTTTTGGATTTTGGTCTTTGACCCTAATACTCTCAATGAAGTGCTTTGCTTCTTCTGTTACATGTGCTGCCCTGCACTTCCTAGCTGCATTATCCTGGAAGACTCTTGCAGTCTTACTGGATGATGAATGGAAAGTGACTGCTGACGCAGCCAACCAAATTTCATCATCTTGTTGGCCTTCAGCATTGTTTTTTGAGCTGAGCAAGAGTGAGTCTGGCTAAAACCTCTAAATGACTTAGTAGGTAGGCACAGCTCCAGGCTCTTCTTCCATCATTCAGGGTTGACTTGCTCCACAACTCCTCTCTAGCATATCAGGCATTCTCTTTTGGTTCACTTGTATTATAGTTCAATTGTAAGTGCAGGACGGAACTGGTAATGTCCAAAACTGAGTATATTCAATGTCCTTAGGTTTTCTCCAGTTAAATACTTCATTTCATCCTCCTACTGTATACTCTCACTGCTTACTAAAGCAACAGACCTAACCATAGGGTTCCAGTATTATCTTCTCTTACCTCCTGTAGCATCCAGTGCTAGGAGCAAATAGTAGGCCAGATAGAGCTACTATTGGGGCAATGCCAAAAAAACACCCAGAGATCTCCAGTTCCATGCAGCTGCAGCAGACATAGGTGAAAGCAGTGAGGAGATTAATGAGATTACTTATGTAGTTAGTAGCCCAGAACAGCAATGATTAATCCTTTCTCCTACTGTCATAATCCATCATCTCTCTGTTGCCTTAGGCAAAGACGATGCTCTAAGCTTACTACTAATTTTCGAGTGTGTTCACTTTTGTCTCTAGTTTGGTATCTTACTTGTTTCATTAATTCTTTGTGACTAAAAGGAAACAATCACGAGAAACTGAAGCTTGTTTTCTGCTGTGGGTGGCATCTGGCAATGCTTGAAGTGTCAGCTAACAATTCATTTTGCTATTATTGAATTCATAATTACACCTGGCTGCAAAAGCCCAGAACACAGCATTTTCTCCTTGTTTGCTCTTAATATTCTATAACTTTCTGCATGGTTTTAAAAAGTTGTTGCTTTTGGTTAAATCACATAATCTTTGCTCTCTGAAAGAAACGATGCTTTGCAAACTGGTATCTATGTTAGCACCCTGTGAAATTTTTAAATAAATGTTAGGGAATTTCATTTCATTTTATTGCAGGAGCTCTGGGGATGGTGGGTTGGATCCTGTCCCCCAGAAGGTGGTGAGAAGCCCTGGACATCTTGCAGAATGAGTCTGCCTCACACTCACCCATAGCAGAGGCTCTTGTCTTGTGGGGATGAGCCCAGTTCCTCTCTCCAGGTGTTCTCACCTGGCAAATGAGATCACACTGCTCAGATTTGGCCCAATCGCTCCTTTGTCACAATTCAGGGGCACCAGAGCCAAATTTGGGTGAGAGACATTGTATCCCTGTGCACCAAATTAGGATGCTAGAAGTGGGGAATCAGTCCTGAGAGGCAAGAGCTTCAGGACTCACCACTGCAAGGCAAGTTCTTTATTTTTATGGTTTTTTGTTTGTTTGTTTGGTCTTGTTTTACATTTGCAAAAAATCTGCATATTTTCATCCCTCTTGTTTTGGTTTTTAAATTCCAAAGCAGCTTGATATGCTGAAAGAAATGTTAGACTGATTAATTGTACTCAGAGTTTGATGATCTGCAATAATTTTTAACCCTACATTCATCTTACATGAGGAGAGCAGGATGCAGGACTGATATTCACATTATTCTGTGGGACAGTTGTCTGTTTCACATCAGTGCCATGTGATCAGACACGGAGTGATGATTGCAGTATGAAAATTGGATCAGAGAGGAGAAGTAGATTTCTAGTGAAAACCTGGATTCTAGGTGTGCCACTAGTTTGCTGTGATGACAGTTCTGTGGCTCAAGCCACAGATAACTGTGAAATAACAGGGTCAGATCTTGAGGTCCTTGTACAGTTTTTGCTCACCACTTAGACAAAATTGTCACTGATTTCAGTAGGACCCAGAGTAAGGGTTTGAAAATTTTAACCCTTCATTATGGCAATGTCAGTTTTTATTAAACTCTTGTACCTAATCCAGAGACCTTTATTAAACTAAAATGAATCACTTTGTTTTACAGAGACCCTTAATGAGCTGTTTTCTACCTACGCAAAACAAGCTTCTAAAATCAGTTCATGAAGTTGCTATAGTTGCAAATAGGATTATGTGAGGGCCTATGGTTTATCCAGATGGGAAAAAGAGTGCAGTTTTATAAGTGAACACAGGAGAAGATGATCATATGTTCTGCAACGCTTTCCTGAGCTGAGATTTGCATTGGGAGGCAGACATGTTTGGCAGCCTGACAAGTTAGGAAATGTGGAAAAGAAACTTCATCTCATCTAATGAGAGACTTTCTCTATTACTAACTGTATTTTAAAAGAACCCTTTCCTTCCTGATTGCTGGCAGTGTTTTTTCAAAGTGAGATTTCTCAAGGATCCCAGTAAGAATTGTGGTTTATTCTTCTCTTTGTTGTCTTACAATAACTGTTCTTCCCTCATTTTGACATAGCCCTAGAAGTAAAGCCTATAGGATTGCAATCTGTTTATGCAAACCTGGATGAAAACAGGGAGAGGTTAGACTGACAAGTGAAAGTTGCAGCTAGAGACTCAAAAATTGGTTTAGAAAACATAAAATCATTCCAGAATCATTAGCAGAGGCTAATCTGAGAGAGACAAAACATTCAGAATAAAAGTAATGAAATAAAATTACCTTCAAGCAGTGCCCTCTGTCCTTGCAGGTTCACAGTGGGAACAAAAAGATGAAGTACCCAAAAAGTATAAATATGGCAATGGCTTTGGGTATTCCTGGTTGGACTGGAAGCAGATTTCAGTTTCTAAGAAGATCTCCAGCCAAATTACAGGACTCAGAGGATTCAGATATGCAGTCAAACTTTGGTGCTTTGCTTATCTGAATCTTCTGCATATCATTAGTTCTCACTAGAATATAAAGGACACATTTCTATTGATTTAGATGGTAACAAAAAAGACGCCTATCACATGCCATGTCCAGTTAAACCTAGGCAGCAGTAAATGATCAATTTAACAGAAGCTGAGCTGGCTAGCCGCCTACAAAATCTCCTTTCCACCCCTTCAAGATAAGGGGCAGAACATTAGCCTGTATGAAATAGCCTATTAAACTCTTTTAGCTTCGTGTAACGTCATTGTTCCACAGGCATGACTTCTTTTTTCCCCTAATTAAAATTTCTTTACATATATTTAGATTTATTTCCAAATCCTCTGTAAAATATTTGTAAAACAGTTTTTCTGTAACATTTTTAGAACTACCTGATAAGGCAATGTGTTATAAAACAGGCACTGGCACTGGTTTTGAGAGAACCTGCTTAATTCTCTCATAACGTCACCATTCATTGTAATGTTGCCTGAGCTATCCCGTACTAGAGCTGATTAAACTCCCATGGTGTGACATAAATCTCTTTGTGCATCTTCAGGTATACACGGAGCCCATTCTTAAAATGGGAAGACTCTAGCCGTTTGAAAGATTTTTAGCAATCCATGAAATTGGCAGTCAGTGGTATGCTATATCTCTATCCTGAGGGATTCTGCTGGATTTGGTAGAATCTTTCACAGCAATGCCAGGTTTTCACCCAGCAGAATGTGCATATAATGATATTTCTTGGGAATAATAGTGTGCAGATGACAACTTATTTGTTCTAGAAAAGCTTTCCATTACATAACCGCCTAATACTTAATTGTACATAATTATGATATTACTTTGCCCTTGTATATCACATCCCCTTTCATCCAGGCTTCGGAAAGTGATTTGCAAATGAGGCATTCTAATCCTCACTTTGCAGTCAGGGAAGCTAGCTAAGGTGCTGTGGGTGGCTCGTGTTAGTTGCAGACAGAAATGGAGAGAATCAGTCCTCCTGAATCTCTGTTCCCCCGTCTGTTAGCTACAATCTCCTTTAACATTTCCTAATGGTGCAGATGTGGTGCATTAGCAAAACCCTATGTCTTAGCTTAAAATAAAAAGTCTAACAAATGCATATGTAATGTAGTACTGGGTAGCTGTGGTTTATGCTCTTAGTTGCAGGCTAGTGGGTGTCTTTTCTGATGAGTAATTTTTCAGTGTTTTACCAAGATTTTTCAAAATGTTTCACTTTAGCACAAAACAAATATTTGCATAATATTGTTTATTTATGCACATTGGCTCTGATTCTCCAGTCAGTTACAGCCATTTTGCATAGGTGTAGTTTCACTGAAGTCAATGGGAATTATTTCCAAATTACAGCTCTAGGGTAGAAGAGCCAAGCCTATTTTCTGTATTGCTGTTAAAATGCAGTGCAGTAGTGTCCTTTTTAACCTGTACCATTTTAAGAATTGAGGCAGTACAAGGGAACATCTCGCTCTTGAAAATACAGAAGTTTTCTGATTATTATAAAGCTTTTGTGACTGATGAGCCATAAGTTATATTGTGAAAAACATATTGTCTGGAAATCATCCCACTGAATATTTTATTTTACTGGCAATTTGCTGCAAAAGAATTGAATCTTTAATCAAGTATATTGTATTGTAACCAAAACCATGTTTCATATTAAATAGTAGAGATGAGGAAGTGGGGCAATATATAAATTTTCTGGATGCTAGCACAGAACAATAGTTGTTTATTTGGTAAAAATCAAATATACAAAATTTGAGCTGCTCTGTTTTCCAAACTGCTCCTCGCTCTACCCACCTTCAAACGACAACGTGTGACAAAGTTCCTTCGCTACCTTGGTGAGTCCTGTGCTTGCCGCTAGCAATGGGTCTGTTCCCCACGGCCCTGGGAAAGGTCCTTTGCCTTCTTTTGTACCTGTATGGCTTTTCCTGTCCAGCATTGTGCTCTTTCTCCAGAATTGTCTGCCTTCCACCCACACCTTTCCTCCTCCAGGGGCATTGCTGGATAGCAAAAAGATCTCGGGCTGTACTCCAACCCCAGCCCATCCCCTGCTAGGTCCCGCCCCACATTGTGGCTTTTTTATCACAGGCCCAAAACTGAAGCATGTAAACTATGCAGACATCAACTCTTGCAAATTTATCATAAGTAATGTGATTTCTAGCAGGTAAAAATGAGGAGTCTTGTGGCACTTAGACTGACATTTATTTTTCTCATGAGCTTCTGTGGGAGAAAATCCCCCTTCGTCAGATGCTTTGAAGGTGAGTGAACTTACAGAATGGAAACGAAAGCTCATGCAAAAAATAAATCTGTTAGTCTTTAAGTGCCACATGACTCCTTGTTGTGTTGTGTTTTTTGCTGGACTAGACTAACACGGCTATCCCTTTGGAAATAGGTAAAAATGAGCTTCACTCATGATCTGCCAATAAAATGCTCAAATCTTATGATTTTTTTCTCCAGCCTCTGGCGTTTGCTCCCCTGCCAGCCTGGGAAGTGGGAGGAAGGGGACCCCATTTGAAACCCACCTCCCTTCGGACCTGGGGAGGGCAAAGATTTCTAAGAGGACCAAAGCTGAGGCTGGGGACCTTTATTATGGCTTCAGGGTGGGGGACAGCTTCTAAACAGATGGGCTGAGTGCTGGGAGAGTGAAGTGAATGTGGTGAGAGTGGATGGCTAGAGGGGCTGTTGGCCGAACTGATGGAATGGTGATGATGGAGGTTGGGGGACTGAACTGAGCCCTGAATTAGAAATTAGTTTAAAAACACAACTCCATTTCCTCCGGTCACCCCTCCAGACCCTGCTTAATTGCAAACAAACAAAAATCCCCTCTGCCCTCACATGCATGCCTGTGCCCAAATGTATGCACATACACAGGCGCACACATGCACAGTACCTACCAGTGCTGTGCAGACCTTGGTCCTGAACAAAGCAGCCTGGAGCTAGCTGCTGCCTGACTGCTGAGCCTGTGCAGCAGGAGAGAGAGGATTTAAAGCTCCCTCCTCTCCCTGCTGCATGACTGAGCTATACACTCTGCAGTCGTCACTCAGTTCCCAGCTTAGCTTCTCCTCCCCTGCAAACAGGCTCAGTGCACATGCCTGCTGGGGAAAACAGGTTTGGGGCTTAGGCTATTCAATTTGGGACTGGTGCCCTGCTGGCCCAACAACAGCAATGCCCATGTCTCCTCTCTCACACTCCCATAGCTCTTCTCTGTCACGCTCCGGCTAGCCCCTTTCTCTGGAGGGATGGCTTTTAAACCTCTCCTGGGTGGGGCCTTAATTAGCTCCAGGCGTGATAATTAAGCTGGTATAACCACTGTTCAACTACAAGGGGAAAAAGGACTTGCTCAGCCGGGGCTAATATATTAGATGTCTACAACGTTCTGGAAACCTTCAGTCTGAACCTGGCTACATAGGAGAAAATAAATCTCAACACAGCGTGCTGCACTGCTTTTGTAGTGAGGAGAATCTCCACGTCTCTAGGTACAGGAGAAGACAGCTGTATGAAGGAACAGGCGGGTCACATAAATGCCTTGAGGCTTTTAGCTTTTCCTTAAATGGCTTTGTTCTGCTTAATTTCCAAAGGGATAGCCATGTTAGTCCAGTCCAGCCAAAAAAACCAAGGAGTCGTATGGCACTTAAAGACTGACTGATTTATTTTTCGCATGAGCTTTCGTGGGGGGAAATCCCACTTTGTCAGTGCGATTTTCTCCCACGAAAGCTCATGCGAAAAATAAATCTGTTAGTCTTTAAGTGCTATACGATTCCTTGTTTTTTTTGTTCTGCTTGCTGTTATATGTGGAATATGTGTTCTCATTTCAAAGTACTATGAAGGAGAAAGAGCTCCAGACAAGATTAGGTTTGGCTGGCATCATTATTCATGTCCTCCAGAGATCTTGCAAAAGATCTCCAAAAATTAAAAAGAAGAAGGGTCTGGTATTTCTAATGCAGGGAATGGGAGGAAGTGAGATCCACCTTTACAATACTGATGGGGCTTCAAAATTCATAGAAAAAAACAAAATGAAATATTTAAAAAGCCACTACTATGCCACCCCCCTCCTGGCCACACCTACTTCTAGGGCTGAACAATTCTCCTCTCTACATGCATAGCTTTAAAAGCCGGAAGGGACCCCCTGATCTAATCTGACTTCCTGTATAGCAGAGACCTTAGCATTTCACCTAGTAACTCCTGGATTAAGCCCATAATTCTGAACTAAAGAGTATCTCTTAAATATTCTTTAGCGACTTGTGAGTTTAACTGTTCTTAGCATAATATCTTTCAACACTTTCTTTTTTACTTGGAAGTGATGTTTCTCCATACTCTGAGATTAATGGAGTTATTCATGCAAATGAGATCAGAATCAGGCCCCAAGTCTCATGAATATACATCTTCCCTGGAACAGCTTCTATCTGAGTTTTATTAGGTAAAGTTTCATATCATTCTAGCTCCTTATTTATTTTGGTCTCTAGTTTGTATATTTTACAGTGTCCTCAAACATAAATCTGTTGCACCCTCTTTTAAAGAGTCATGGTTAGAGGTTTAATTGACTGAACACTACCAAGTCCCTTTTTCCAAGGATGCTTTTACTGTTTTTGTAAGAATATCTGCTTTCAAAAGTAGATCAGAATCATTAAAAGAGTTACAGGATCTGATCAGACCCATTAGAGGACAAGTTTTTACAAGAGAGTCACCAAACACACTGGAAACCTTCAACTCTTTCCATGCTTAGAGTTGCTATTGGAGAAGGCGGGTGAGTGCTACTGATCTCCCAAACTTGCAGTGGGAGCTGTCAAAAAGGGATGCAAACTGAGTGACCCTTTAATCATAGACCTAGGATTTGGATTTTATCTAGGCTCCTATTGAACCCAATGGAAAAGCACCTTTTCATCAACTAGAAGAAGGATCAGGCCTTAATACCCAAGCCAAATATTGATCTTTTATTATTTTTAATGTATTAGATTAGATCATGTCTGTGAACAGCCTGACATTAAAGGGATCTACTTTGGGGAGCTAATTAAGCCTTGATTGAAGTGCTTAAGAGCAAATAAGATTCTGTCTAATGATAATAGTGTTTTGAAATATTTATTTCTCACATGGACAGCCTTCAGCATCATGCTTTTATTGCAGGGAAAGTTAGGTTTATTTCTATTATGTATGCATCTCACTAGGCTGCATTGTGTCCTGTGGTAAGGCATAACCTGAATCAACCCAGTGCAATGCAGAAATATAAAGCAATCAGACTTCCCTATGCAGGCCCAAAAGACCTTCAGGCATCTACAGCAGATGTTACCCCCTGATTTTCTGGCCTTATTTCCACCATGGAATTATGTGAAATCTGCTTTGCTCCTCTGCTGCCTTTTAGACCAGCTGAGTGAGCTGGCTCTTCAAACAAAGCGTTGAAGCACCAAATAAGGTTATTCAGGCAGGCTGCGCTGTGTCTAATACAGAGGCCCATTGGAAAAGGCTAAGCTTTCTAGCTACAATCACATGCGCAAAGGCAAATGGGATCACCAAGTAGTCGAGCACAAACAGTGCAAAGGATCAGATGTTAGCAGACTCCTGGGGTCTAACTTGGACTCTGACTCATGGCATGTCTTTGAGTGAATCATTTTACCTTGTTACATCTTTGTCAGCTGAACCACACAATGGGCAGAACTTCACTGAAAAAACAGATGCTGTCTCTGAAATATCCGCTTTTCAGTAAATAAACCAGCATGTATCTTTTTATGGAAACATCCAGAGTTTACATTACAAAAACCACCTAAAATGTCAGGACAGTCTTAGCCTGGGGGAAAAAACAAATTATGGTACTTAAATATAATGGATATTTTTATAGGTAGCAGAAAAGATATTTTCTTAAAGAAACCCACAAGTATAAAAATGGGCCATATCTTCTGCTGGCATAAATCAGCCTAGCTCCGTTAAAGTTAAGTTATATCAGATCAGGGTTTGGCTTCAGAACTTTAGTAAAAAATGAGGTGTAAAGTCTTTGCAATAATGACATAAGCATAATATACAAAATGGTTACAAATATGTGGGACATGATATAAAATGCATTGTTCTAAATGTAGCTCTGCACGATATATCTTGGGCAGAGCCTGGCTTTGAACATCCATGAGATCCTGTTTTGATAGGTATTATTGTCTCTATATAAAGAAATTGTCTTGTGGAAAGTAGACATTTGTCATCACTCACATAACAGTTGCATCTCAAATACCACAGTGTTTCTCTGTATGTTGGACACAAACATTGACTGTTTCTCCACATTAAGAAAAGTCTATTATTCATGTTAATACTGGATCAGGGGCTATAATTAAGGGAAAATGTAGCAGTTCTAAAGGGTTTATATTTTAAGGATGAGGAAATAAATGCAGTATCTCTGACAATATTGTTGGTTACCTGATTTTGTGATGTCTCAATTATCCTATCATTACCTAAATTCCCTCTACAGATTCTTGGCTCCTATTTGTGCTTTTTGAATACCTTTTCTAAACACAACTGAGGACAATATGCCATGAAGTAGTCGTTCCAACTGTCCATGTTGAGACCAGATTCTCAGCTGGTGTAAAATGGCATAGTTCTATTTAAAATCTATGGCGCTGCTGCAACTTTTGTTTTTTTAAGGACAAGCAAGGTTATTTCAGATAGCTAATTAGGACCATGGCCAGTGTACATACCTTCCTCTTCCCCACCCCCACATCTGGCTGTGGAGATGGGTAAATTCTAGTTAACTTGGATTATTTGTTTTTCTTCAATACCACAGCAAAATAAGAACCAGGACAAGAAAATAGCTGGTAATAAAAGGCACTCTCAATTAACACAAAGTTGTTTAAAACCTGGACCTAGATTAGAGGCTAGCTGTTAGGACGAACACTGGCCGGGAAATCCTGTAAACCAGTTCCACAAACAGATTTGCAGAGTAAAATGCATTCATCTGGAAGAAAAGTAGTTATTTTGTGTCATGCAGAGTGCTACTCTTTCAAAGCAGCATATATCATACAGTCCATGGATTTTTCTTGTTTGTCTTCAGATAATGGCTGTTTATAGGCCTCTGCAAAATTTAGATTGGAAACTTGCCGGCCTCATTCAGCCACAACACCTAATGATCTCAAGTTCCCTAGGAAAAGAGATGCACAGGAAATGTCAACATTTCATAGTGAGTTTTCATTTTGAATCAGAGCAGGAAGTTGAAACGCAAACAAGCAAACAGACAAATTGCAACAAGATACTCTGAATAGTGTTGAAACAGAAAACACACATTCTTGAGCAAAACAATTTGGCATGTCAAAATGACATAGTTTTGAAATTACACTGAAACAAATAATAATTCTTAGTTTGGATTCAGTAATTTTGAAAGGATTTTTTTACTTACACACACGCCCTGTTCAGAAAAGTTTTAAAAAAAAGTTGATTTTAACATTTCTACATAGAAATCTACTTTTTGACAAAATCACATTCCCTAATGCAAAAATCTGTCAGACACAAAATTCAACCATCTCTACCTATGAGTAATGACAGTAGACTGGCCCTTCAGCACCAGTTCAGCAAGGGACATGTGTACAACTTCGAGCACATGACTAGTCCATTGGCTTCAAGGTTTTTTTGTCGCGAAACCATGGCACTGGATTTACACTCCATGAAGTAAATAAAGTTGCTGCTTTTTACTAAATGAGCCTGAATATGGTGCTTAATTCTAACTTTTTAAATATTTGATTCTCCCATTCCCTCTCCAAAAAATCTACCTAGAACCAGGAGATAACTATTTTAGGATTTTCATGAGATTAAATTAATTTGATGCATATTTTCTTTCATGAGGATGGATTAACTTTGTCCACTTTCTTCTCCCGTTATAAGTCTTGTCATATGAATAAGAAGTATTACAAAAGGGAACATTAGACATCATAATTCTCTGATAATCATTTTTGTGACAGAGCGTAATGAAACCAGACAATGGTACAAATTTATCGCATTCTTATGACAATCTTAATTGTGTGATCTCATGCTTTTCTTCAAGACTCTTAGGCAACATTGCTTTGTTTAATTCCAACCGTTGATTAAAGGAATCATCTTTCTTCACGGAATAATAGAAGTCCTAATAGATCATCAATTCCATTTACAGAGATAGACATTAGATTGGTTTTAGTATTGTCTTCCTTCTAATTTAAACACATTTATGAGTTAAGGGATATTTGTTATAAGAAAAGGGACACCCAGTCAAGAAATTCTCTTTCAAAAGAGGATATTGTCATAGGTAGGGAAGTATTCATTTTTCAGGACTTCTTCAGTTGTAAAGTTAAGTCGCTACAACTTGAGAAAAGTCTCTCACCTAAGATTCCACACTGCATTATCTTGACTTCTGGTACCATTTTTTAAATGGGATATTAGCATAAAATATAATAGTAATTTTTCCTTAGGGAAAAGTAAAGTAATAGATCTCTGACTTTCAGGATAATTTAATTGTCATCGGTAATATTTCCTGTATATTACACAGATTTTCTTTCGGCTTTTCAGGTGGAAACCTGGACTCAGTGGTTGCTTAGCCACTAACTTAAATGGAGCTAGGATTTCACCCATGATACACTTCACTTTCATGCTAAAAGTGGTTGGAACATCATGTCAGTACTTGTGGATCAGAGTCTGTGGGTCCTGAATAAGAACTGCAAACCAAAATTTAGCAACTGCTCTAACCATTTATGTGTTCCAGAATTTGTCCTTTAAAAAAAAATCTGATTTTTCCTGGAATGTTTGAGAGAAAATTCGCTTGTGCAGGTGCATTGATGCTAATTGCTACATAAAAACCTAAGACAACTAGAAATAGACATCTTAGGCATTCGTTTTGCCTTTTATTATAGGGAGCATTTGGCTCTTAAATTTCTTATGTATGCTGTAATTCCAGGTTCCTACTTCCCCGATGGAAGAGATCTGGTAATATAAACTCTCCAACCCTTGCTCTTGGAGAAGGACCTTGTTTCTATAATCTGTGTCTTGTCCATTAAGAGTAGATTACTGCAGTGTGTTCTACATGGGTCTCCACCTTAACTCAAACTGGAAATTCAAACTAGTGCAGATTACAGGAGCTCACTTTAATGAAGTGTGTATTTAGCCCGGAGAGCATGAATGCGCTGCTCTGGTTACCTATTGGTTTCTGAGTGGCACTTGTGCTAATTTTGCTTATAAAAAATAAGATTTATATCTTATAATTCTTGCTTATAAGAGGGTCTGATACCCACTTATTTGAGACATCACCTCTTAACCTATGAAATCCATTATGTTTGTGGTCATTGGAGGGTCTGGAACTGAAACCATTGTAATAGGAGAATGGAGGGAGCGTTCTGCAGATGAGTTCTGAGAGAAGCTCACAGCTTTGGAATGAATTCCAACCTTTTGTCCAAAATGGCCTGCTTCTCTCCTCTGGGTAAAAGGCGTGAAATAAGGGATGGCCTTTGTGGCATCCAGTTTGATTTTTAACTTTAGTCTCTTTCTAGAGGGGGCTGCTGGGTTTATTGACATAACAAAGATGCCCAATGGGATAACTACATTGGCCTTACAAGTCTAGCTAAATCAATAAATGCTTTTAAAAAAACCCAGTAAATAGAAGGAGGGGGAAATATACAGAAGTTTCTCAGAGGGGCAGATGGCTGGGGAATATCTGTAGGACTTTGAAAAACTCCCTGTGTATTTCTGCAATGCCTCCAAATAGAGGTTTGCGACTTCTTCTTTTGGACCACAGTCCTGCGATATGCTCATTCTGACCTTTCACTATTATTCCTCCTGCTTAAAGCATCACCTGAAATAAACTTTTTTCCCACTGGCTTACCATGCCCCTGAAGTCCACTACATGCAATATTTCTCCTTCTGTAAAACACTTCACTGTGAGGAGATTTCTGTATGATTACTTAGGAAAAGCGGAAATGTAGACTGAAAAGTGGGGGTGGTTTATAATAATCCCAGTTGAAATAAATTTATATGCACTTGGTACAGAACACTCACAATTTTATGCATATGTTCTGTAATCACGTTCACTTAACTCATGTAGTTACTTATCCCTATTTACTGCTGTTTTAAAGTGAGAACAGTTAGCCACCAGGACTTCCATTGAGGCAGTAACAACTTAGATTTTTAAAATTTTAACACTGTCCTCTGCTAATAGTAGTGATAGTCCAACAAAACCCTTCATAAAGGTATGAGACCCTCAGTGATCTAGTTTTTTTTTCTTTTTCTGGGTCTGTGACCTTTTGCTGTCTTGCCAGAGATAAGCACTGAGGAAGTGTTGCAAAGTGGTAATCTGGTTCAGTAAAACAAAGGAGGAGTCCTGAGGCACTTTTAAAGACTAACAAATATATTTATCACAAGAGCTTTCATGGAATCTCCCCCACAGAAACTCAAGCAATAAATAAATGTGTTAATCTTTAAAAGTGCCACAGGACTGAAGAAATGGTATCTCAGCAGGCCAAAATGGAAGCTCCTTAAATGGTCTAGGTTAGTACTTGTATTTGTTCTGGTTAAAAGGGCCATTTAATCCGAACGGACATATTGTAACAATAATAAAATTGGCTTCATCCTGCTGCCTGAATCCTCATGCCATTAACCTGTGCAGCTTTGAAAGGGGCAACGTTCAAGAAATCTGAATTTGAAAAGGTATACGACATAAGCTTGAAGAGAGGAAATCAATTATTCTCATTGTGATCTAAGAAAATCACAGGAATTCTTTTGATGTAGCCCAGAAAATAAGTAACCTTTTTGCAAAAATGGCAGAATAAACAATTTTTTCAAAGGTACACTATAGATTTTATTCTTGTAGATAAGAAATATGATGTATTAATATTTCAGTTGCCATGATGTGTGACAGAAATTCCCAGATTCACCTCATCTCTTTGAGTACTTAATTCCAAGACCACTTATCAACAATTGCTATCTATAAAATGTATTACACACGTCTGTTAAATTCTCTGACAGTTCATAAATATTCGGTTGCTTCAGGAACTGGCAGTGTTGGCTGCTGCTTGGAGATTAATGGTATGGTAAATTTATCAAAAAAATGAAACAATTCCTTACAATTTATTCTAATTCCCAAACAAAAATCTCCATTAATTTTAAGGATGTTAACTTTAATAATTTATGTACAAATAAAGCACTTTCTAGAAGATTTAGTCAAACACTTTACCATGCAAGATTTTGAACTTTCTCTGCTATGGTGGCAAGTTTTTAATGAACAAGGCAAAATGTATGTTGCTTGTGGCTCAAACTTTTGTGCTTACGTAAGGTAGAAAGAGGGGGTAGAAACTTCCTTCATTCTCATACGTGCATGGTATCTATATCTTGTGTCTCGGTAGACAGGAATACAAAGGTCTACTTGTCATCTCTGAAACAAGTAGGTAGAGAGGGATGGGAGAACTGATAGATCCTTGACTCCTCTTCATTTTATCAAGCCATTGGCCTCTGTATCAGAAACACCACCGGCAGGCTATACTCTTTTGGGACTGGTTTTCAAACTTTTTTTTCTTGGGATCCAGTTGAAAAAGAACCATTTATACCCATGACCCAGCAATTACATCTTGAAGCAATATATTCCTTGCAATAAAGTACTGGGTCCCAACCTCTGATTTGAAAACCACTGGTCTCTAGACCAGGGGTCTCAAAACTCATGGCCTGTGGGCCACATGCAGGCCCTAAAGTTATCTCTTGTGGCCCGCAATGACACTGTCTTTATCAATATTTGCAATATCATTGTATAAAAAGGCTTCAGCGATGCGGCCCTTAGGCTAAAGTACTAGTCCTCATGCGGCCCTCATGGTGATTTGAGATTGAGACCTCTGCTCTAGATCATGGCCACACTACAAACTTGAGATAAGGAAAGTTGCGTTGTCATACAGGTGCTGATTGTCAGTTCTCGGGCATGTGAAATACTTGTTTGCTTGCATCAGTGCTGTGTGTATTCCCCACGAGCACTTGCATGGATGTAAAGTGTGTTGTGGCATGGGTAGGTATTCTAGTCTTCCATGTGCCACAGTCCAGCACAGTGCCCATGTGATACTTTTGCACTGTCTTGTACTATAGCAGGTGTGGCCAAACTGTGGCTTGGGAGCCACATCTGGCTCTTGAATGAAAAATTGTGGCTCCTGGAAGAATGTCAGCAAATCATTTTAGGAAAGCAGCCCCAGCCTAGGAGTTCAGGCAGGGGTCGGGACAGTGGGGAGAAGTGCAACATGGTCAGGGATGGCGAGGAGAAGTGCGGCATGGTCAGGATTTTAAAAAACTCACTGCTAGCCTTCAGTCTTCTACATCAAGCAGCCGCTAAGTTTTTACTGTATAGGCCTAGTTTTTTTGGTAACCTTAAGTAACTATTAGAATCTAACATTAGTAGGATCAATATTTGTCCTCTTTTTATGATAAAATTAAAGTGTGCAATTAATTTTAAGCTTAGTAATTTTGGAATAGGTAAAAGTATACGGCTATATGCCCCAGTGTGGCTCTCAAAGGTTTAATAATCAACTTGTGTGGCTCTTGAGTTCCATAAGTTTGGCCACCCCTGTACTATATAATGATTTCTGGGCCCAAAGAATGAGCACTAACTGCATATAGCAATGCAGGCTTGGGCATTGAGGAATGGATGCAGAATCTCTGGATCCAACAGGCCATGTTGCTGGATCTGTGTTCCAAATTAACTCCAGTCCATGGACAGTAGGGATTTCTGGGAGCTGGGGTCAAGTTCCTAGCATGTAACTTTCTCCATCCAATAAGATATTCTTCATCCCATAGTTGTTGGTCCACTTTTTGAAAATTGCACAAACCCATGCAATGATTTGTGATCTCTGCCATGATGGGGAGGGTCTCAGAACCCAGGCTCCAGCCTGAGCCCAAATGTCTATACTGCAATTTTAGAAACTCATAGCTTGAATACCAGTAGCTAGAGTTCACTTGCCTATTATTTCAGTGTAGATATATCTCCAGATACAACTGATCCCCAGTTGTGCTTTCTCTTGCTCCTTGGAAAGGAAGAAGCTAGTAAGCCAAGACTTCACCTTTCTACTCCTACTTTTATCTTACAAGATGCTCCTTTATTTCTCTGTCCTCTGGCTCTTTGAGTCCTTTGATACACAAGCTTTTCCTTGAAATGAAGGTGAAGACCTGCTTCTTTCCTTCTGTTGAAAGGCTTCAGTAGTTCACCCACCAGTTCAAACAGAAATGCATTGTGTAGCTCAAAAAAACCTACTCAGAACTGCGTTCTTGCCAAGGTGCCAGAAAAAGATATCATGCCCCTGAGACCTGTCTATACTTATCTTTCTCTCATAGACTCAGGGTGATAGGGATGGCAGAAATGTTGTTTGATCCAAGAACATGAGAGTTTTCAGGAAAAAGGGAGGAAGGATTAAAAAAGATATCTGGTTGTGACCTGGTTCCACTCTTAACCTTTGTGCCATTTTCCGATGACAGCATTCAACATTAATGGTGAAATATGGGAACTTTGAGTCCCATTCCATTGTCTGTACATATGCTGTGTAACTTAACTGTTCTTATGTTACTTTGCATGTGTTTTATTTTGGTTAACAACCTGTTCTTTAAAAGCATTTATAAGAAAATTCTGAGGACATAAAAGATTAAAGAGGAGAGATTGTGCACAATGTAGTGTAATTTCATTGCCAAATTACTCTTTAATGTGTTCTTCTATGTGCCGTGTTTGTAGTTTGCCTGGGGTGACCCATGGAACGCCTCCAGTGCAATGGAATATGTATTTGTCGGGGGGACCACTGGTTACCCCTGCATAGATTGATTGAGGATGCTTCTGCCCCAGATTGAGCTAGTGCTAAATTGGCTTAAAGCCAGTCCAGTTGCAGAGTAGGCTGGGACCCAGCTAGCCTTAAAAGTGTTGTTTATAAGATAGCAGGTTGTTCTCTGCCAGAGCCACCATGGGAATACATCCACCCCTGAAGGGGATGGGTGTGTGTGTTAGGTGTATGATAATTGGGAGCTCCCATCCGCGCAGCAGCCTCACCTGGGACCCCGATCCTTGCAGAGTGCCCAGGACTTTCCACACTCTGGAGCAACACTCATGATGGGTCCTCAGGTACAGGGAATAGAGGGTTAGGGACTGCCCCGTAGCAGAAAAGGTGCAAGCATTTGATCCTCATCTACCTGCTTGCTGCTTGTGGGTAAAGTATACTCTGTAATGCTAAAGTACTAAAAGGTTTATTATATCAATGCAATAAAGCAATATGTCCACACATCAGATGTGGCTTCACTAAGTGACTTGAGAATCTGCCGAGGGAAGGGCCCTTTGTACAACAACATCCTTAAAGGGACTGGCATAAAATAAGAACTATGCCAAATTTCCATTGTCTTTGATTCTATCCACTTCCAGGAGTGGGCATTCAAATCTGCATCATCTTGGAGTATTTCTGAATTAACTGGAAGCTAAAACCCTGGAAATCTAATGAGAGCATATCCTGAAATTTTCATCTGTTTGCGGACTCAGATAATAGTTCAAATAGTTTGAAAATATTTCTAATAAACATCTATAGTCTTTAGGTACTGTAGCTATACATCCAGCCCTCTTCAAGACAGCAGATCACTAAATTTTTACTGTCTGTTATCTATCTTCTTCCTCCTCTTTTTCTGTCTTTTTTCACCCTCCATTTACTTTTAGATGAATCAGCAGATATGAATCTCTCATGACCTTCCTTTTCCTGATTTTAAAATCTCTCCCTCGTATTTCTGCATTTCTTTCTCATCTCGGGTCTGATTTACTGTCACTTTTACTCCCTGCTTTTCCAACGTCTCTTTCTCTTGTCCATTGCTTCTTCCGCCATGGATCAAAGTCCTGTCACAGAACTGGTAGGTAAAGTGAGAAATAATTTAACTCACCTCGGGCTGTTAAATGAAATGGCACTAAAACTGAGTTTACTCATTATCCACTGACAAGTTTATGGTCTTTTCAAATTAATTGTATGGAAGTTAAACCTGGGAGGCATTCATTTTATTTAGAAGCCTGAAATCTTCTAGCATTTATTAATACATTTGTACTCATAATTGTATTGTTCATCTTTATATTGTTATCTAAACAAATTTTTCTTCCTTCCAACTATAAGACTTTCACTTTCTCGTCATTTGTCATTCTACCTAGGATTCCTCACTTCAGAAAGCTACTATATATAAAAACAGCTACCAGTATTCTAAAATTGCCTGTTGCCTTGGTAATCCCATGGTACTTGCTGATTATCTGTGTTTGAGAGTTGCATTGTTCACAGTGCACTGCCTCCGCTATGTTTAATCTGCGATAATGGCAGCCTGAAATATTCCTTTTGTTCCTGGCTTTGCCCATTCTTCGGAAGAGCTTTTGAGGTCAGAAACTTTTACAATAAACTGTGAACTTTGGTGTAGATGGTTATTACCGTTGATCCCACTTCTGTCAAGCCAAATTACCTAGGAGGACAATAGAGAACGAATTAGAAGATTGCAATTGAGATGGGTAGGATGGACATGGGTCTTTTACATACACAATCAATTAATAAGATGAGGAGTGTCCTAGGTATAGGACGTGCACAATGCATAATAATAGATAGCTTTTGGGTATTCATAATATGAATGTCTGGTACCTTGTGTAACCAGCTTACCTCTAAACAGTTGGGTGCTACTATCTTGAATAGTCCAAAGGGAATAATCCATGTTAGTCTAGCTTGGCAAAACAAACAAGGAGTCCTGTGGCACTTCTAAATATTAACAAATTTATTTATTGCATGAGCTTCCATGGTAGAAGATCCCACTTCATTAGACTCTTCGAAGATAGGGGAATTTACAGGATGGGAGTTACATAAATGCAGGGGAGTGGAGATTATAGGATCAGGTCACACTGTAACAGCAAATCAAGGCAGTTGTTAAGATTCAAACACTGGGGAACAGTATATTGAGGAAGATGGTGTAAAATCACCTGTTGTAATAAGAAAAAAAAAATCCAAAGTCCTTATTTAGTCTTGAAGAGACAGTCAAATTTGCATATGAATTCCAATTCTGTAGTTTCTCTTTGACATGTCTGACAAAGTGGGATTTTCTCCCATGAGTGCTCATGCGATAAATAAACTTGTTAATCTTTAAAAGTGCTACACGACTCCTTGTTTAATGTGAATATTATGATTACAAAAAGTATTACTCCGTAAAAGCCCATATTTTCATCAAAACAAACAAGGAGTCTTGGGGCACTTAAAGACTTACTAATTTAATTGTTGCATGAGCTTCTGTGGGAGAAAATCCCACTTTATCAGGCACTTAGAAGTCTCTCATTAAAGAATGAGAGAAAAATCAGTGCAAATAAATGCATGGGATTTTCTCCCAAGAAAGCTCATGCAATAAATAAATTTGTTAGTCTTTAGGTTCTGAACAACTCCTTGTTTGTTTTGCTGAACTAGGCTGACATGGCTGCCTCTTTATAACTTGGCAACATGCTTTCAGCAGTTGTATTTATTTATCTATGCAACTTCATATTTTCACTGTCTAATATGAATGCATTATTGCAAAACCTGCATATACAAAAAGACACATACTATTTTAAACACTAACTGAGTGGTATAGACTCACCATAATAATCATTTCTTTTACCCTCTTTGGATAAAACTTGATTATGCAGGTAGACTTTGCATAATGTGGTAAAGTTTAATAAATATGGGATAGATCAGACCAATAAGAGTAGAAAATTCAGATAAGTCAACTGAGTCCATTTTGTTAATTCTCCTTAACTGCCCTTAATTCGACTTTAATAAAGTCAAATTAAGGATTAATCCAGGTCTACACCATCCTTAGTTCAAACTAACAAGTCAAATTAAGGCTTAGTTTGAACTAAGTCAACTTAACTTTAAGTCAACTTAGTCCACGTTGTTAATTCAACTTAATAAGGTTGAGTTTAGTTTGAATTAAAGTCACAGTGGCAATGGCAGGCCCTGTAAATAGGGGTCATCAGTGTGTTGCAGATAACTGGGAGCCCTCCTAGGTGTGTTGCATGTCTGAAAGAATTGAGAACTGCTCATGAGAATAAAGCATGGAGCTGAAACCAAAAGCCTTGATCACAAGGGAATGAAAATGTAGGTCCCTCCCTCTCCAGAGAAATTAAGGCTAGAGGCCTGAGACCTGAGGGACGTTCTCAGACTTCACTAGACCACAGTGAAAGGATTAAAAGATGCAATTCTCTTGAAACTATGACACACACAAGACCAGAAATAGGGTGTCTTTTTTTTTTTTTGAGTATGTAGATGTCTCTGCTGCCCCAAACTAATTCAACCAAAACATATATATTTTCTGAACATGGAGTGTTTAGGGAAGTAATTTGGTGAACTGGAAGAGTTTATTATGAAATACCGAAGAAGTGTCATTAACATAATTAGAGCAAAAAGTACAGTTTGTTAGTGAAAGCAATGGAAATGAAGCATGTACTTGAAGTTAAGGAATTTCTTTTCTGAACTGAGAGAGCCCAGGATCCATAATTCAAGATTCAGGGCCAGATTTATCCTTGATAGAACTCTAATCATTTCAGAGATCATGGGGACGAGCACAGTATAAAAAAAACCATGGATAGAATGAATGAATTTGGCCCTTTGTAGACTCAGGACATAAAGCAAAATGCTTTTGAGTGTTGTGCATTCAGGAAATATCTTGCACCCCAATAAGTTCTTAATTAAAACCAAATGTATATATTTAGGAGAGATCAGGTTTGAAACTAAGTTTGAACAAAAAGAGAGAAATCTCTGGTGAAAGAGAGCACCAGAGAGATATGCTTTTTCCAAGTACTTGGTTCACATTTTTGGGAGCAAGATTTTACACTTCATGGTACAGAGATCAGAAGCTGATGACAGCCTGTGCTGGAAGCAAAAGGAGAGACTTATTTTTTTAAATTGGATATTTATAAATATTCAGTTATCTCCAGTCACTTGCCCCCCCCCCCTTTTTTTGCCAAGTTCCAAAGAGGCAGCTATATTAGCTTAGAAATGTATTTATCACTTGAGTTTTCATGGGAGAAAATCTGTTTGGCTGACGCTTTGAAGATGAGTCAAATTATCTGACAAAGTGGGATTTTCTCCCATGAAAGCTCATCCGATAAATAAATTTGTTAGTGTTTAAGTGCCACAGGACTCCTTGTTTGTTTTGTTGAAGTAGACTAACATGGCTGAAAAAAACAACAAGGAGTTGTGTGGCACTTTAAGACTAACAGATTTATTTTTTGCATGAGCTTTCATGGGAGAAGATCCCACTTCCTCAGATGCTTCGAAGATGGGTGAACTTACAGAAAGGAATGAAACTAAATGCAAGGGGGTGTAAAACATAGGATCAGGTCATAAAGTAGCAGCAAATCAGAGCAGTTTACAGGTTCAAACCATGGGAAGCCTGAAGTCAAATTACCCTTTGTAATGGGAAAAGAATCCATAGTCTCGATTCAGTCCTGCTTTCACAGAATTTAGCTTGCATATTAATTCGTTCAGCTGTCTCTCTTTGAAGTCTTGATGACCCTTTGGAATTTGTTTGTTTTGTCTTTTATTGTATCTTTTGAAACTTAACAAGGAACAAGTGTTTAAGATCTATTGGGCTTAACATTTGCCAATTGTGCATATTAACTCAACTTAATTGGCAGTTGACTCAGTTCCAAACCCAACCAAAATTTCTGAGTAGACTGGCTTCTTTTTGGTGTCTTGCACTTGAACATTGGGGTTTCCAATTTTTCCCCATTCACTCTTAGTCTTCTCTAGAATTCTCAAAATGCAAGAAATCCAGAGGCCATCAAGTTTAATTTTGTAATTTCCTGCGACACTCCAAGGTAGAGGGTGTTTTTAATAAAAATCAATTGCAATTTTTTTCTGCTGAAGGACAATAAAATCCATTGCTTACTACCATCCATCTAGCTGTGAATAAGGCACTGAGAGCAATTAGCAATTGAATAAAGATACCTGTGCAGATAACAACAGGTGATTACCCTACTTAACAGCTGCTACCTGGTGTTATTTGCCAGCTCTAGACAAGAGGCTGAGTGAACTGTATGTGTTACTGAGCACACAAATAGAGCAAAATTAACTGTTTTTTAAAAATTGCAATTATGATATGTTGGAATAAATTCTAAACATGCAGTCACTGGCACCAGCCATATGAGGTATTTGGGAAATGACATATTAAATGTTGACGTTTTTAAGCATTTTGCAAACTAGCTTTTTGTTCTTAAAGACAAAGCTTGATGTTAACAATCATTTTAAAATGATTCAGTTTACTGTGAACTGGAAAACCCATAAGAACAAAGCACTTACAGCTAAGCAAAGAAAAATAACTGTCTACAAAGTAGCTTATCAGTTGTGATCCTTTTGAAAGTACAGGTGTTTTGTTTTGTTTTGGTTTTTTTTTACCATAACTGTCTTCCCATATATACAACAGCAGGTAGCATGTTAACTCTCTTTCTGTACAAGGAAGGTCTTTTTTTGAATATTTGTTTCAGCAGATAGATGTGAAACTTCATTTTGAACAAAATCAAACAAACAGTCCCGTGGCACTTCAAGACTAACACATTTATTTATTGCATGAGCTTTCATGGGAGAAAAATCCCAGTTCATCAGACACTTTGAAGATGGGGGAACTTACAGAATGGGAGGAAAATAAATGCAGGGAAATGTAAGTCATAGGATCAGGTCACTCTGTAACAGCAAATCAAAGCAGTTGTTAAGATTCAAACACAGGGAAACAGCACATAGAGGAGGGTGATTGTCGAATCACCCGTTACAATGGGAAAAGAATCCACAGTCACAGATTTAAACCTGCTTTCACAGAGGCAAATTTGCACATCAATTCCGATTCTGCAGTGTCTTTTTGAAGTCTTGATGTCTTACTCACTTCCTTGAACAGAGCTATTAACAGTGGAGTGAGAAGTGAGAAATCATCAGTGGAGTGAGAAGGAAGATTGAAATGTTCCCCTATCAGTTTTTGAATTATGTTATTTCTTATAACAGATTTCATTCTGCACATCCGGTGCTATCTAGTTACATCTGAGCAGTGGGTTGGAGCCCATGAAAGGTTATGCCCGAAGAAATCTGTTAGTCTTTAAGGCTACGGCTGCACTAGCCAATTAGCCCAGACTAAGCAAGCTTAGTCTGGCCTAATGTGGCCCATGGTCACACTAGCCTTTCGCTAGACTGAACTAAGAAATTTCTTAGTTCAGGCTAGGCAAAGGTTAGTCCAAACTAGTAAGACACCTTGGTTAGTTCAGACTAGCTGGTTTAGTTTGAACTAAGCATGGGCAAAAAATGAAATAAGGGCTAGTTCAAACTTTAAAAGTTCAAACTATGCCATTAGTTTGAACTAGGACATGCAGCTAGTTTGAATTAAAAAGCCACGGTTAGTCTGAACTAGGCCAAGGTTATTTCGGACTACCCTCAGATTTTTTTAGTTCAGACTAGCAAATCTGAACTAAAAAAGTAGTTGCAGACATAGCCTAAGGTGCCACAGGACTTTCTTTGTTTGTACTATCCTTGAATATTTTCCTTCTTCAACTGGTTTCACCAATTTTCTTTAGCAATTTTTTTCCTTTTCTTGAATCTAACTGGGACTTAATTTCCTTGCATTTTCAAAGACTTGCTGTTTTTGCTAGATGTGTGCCATGTGATTGTCAGCAAAGGTATTCCTGAGCATGCTACAAACAGTCCTTATGGCTATGTTCACACACACAAAGCAAAATTGATTCCAGTGAAAAGTCATTATATCGATTCAACAGGTCCAGACAAAAAAAAAACAAAACACAACCCACACAAGTTGAACTAGCATATCTGGATACGGGACTCCCTAGTTCGATTTGGGAGAGGGGCACCCTGGGAAGTGTGGCAACATGGCCCCTTGGCATGTTGCCACCCAATCCCCTGCCTGGCTTTCCCAAGGAGAGCCAGTGGCAGGGGAAAAATGCCCACAGGGCAGGGATGGCAGGGCACCCTCCATCCCCCGCCGCTTCCAGGGTAGCAGGGGAGGGATTGTGGAGCATCCCACATCCCTCACCTGGCCCAGCAACAGGGGGAATGGATCATGGGGTGCCCTTTATCATCTGCCGCTGGCCCGGTGGCAGAGGAGGGATGGCGGGGCGCCCCTTATCCCCTGCTGCTGGCCAGGGCGCCCCGCCATCCATTCCCCCACCACCCAGCCAAGGATAAGGGGTGGCCTGCGTTCCCTGCCCCCCTCAGTCCCCCAACCTGGCCAGGGTGCTGAGGGGGCAGGCCTTCCTTCCAGGGTGCCATGCACCATGAGAGGAAGGTCAAATCCATTCAATGCAAACAATGTTGTTTTGAAACAACGTGTCCCAACAGCATTGTTTCGAAAGAACCATTTCAATTCAACGGCTCTTTCGATTACCTAGTAGGTTTTAACATTTTGATTCAAGTTTTGTGGTTTTGACGTGACGGAGGTCATCGTATCGAAACAGCAAAACGTCGTGTGGACCTAATTTTTTTTAAAGCGAAACAACCTGCTTTGTTTAGCTTTAAAGCCTATGTGTGGCCATACCCTAAAGGTTGAAACAGAGCACCACTTTATCCTTTTCCTGGGGTGTGCTGTACCATGCTTATATGATTCTCAGGATGTACCTAGTACGCAAATTGCCCAGGGGATATACTGAATTTTATGATGGTAGATGTCCTGCCCTGGAACCAAGCCCACATGAATAAATGGAGGCATTAAGCACCTGAATTACAGTTTCTATAAGGCAATGAGACAAAGGGAAGATGCAGTCTAATGAACCGAACTGCTTAAAAAATATATTTTAGTTCTCATCTACAAACTGAAATATTTTCTTAAATGATATAATTATTTTTTTCCTGATGAAAAATTTAAACACTTCAGCAAAATCCAAATTTAAGCTTTCTGAAAACTGTATTTTCTGTTGAAAATCATCTTGACCAGTTCTATTTTTCAGCAGCTGCACTGCCTCTTTCAGAGGGTGTAGTTTTTAGGCAAACACTGCTTGTCTGTTACAGTTACTAAAACCATTAAAATTATGTTAATCATAACTAGAGGCTTTTTAGGCAAGAAGTACAGATAAAGAGGAAAGAGTAAAATATGGATAGTTGTTCACATCTCTTCTTATAAGTAGAGCCCTGCACGGATACAAAAATATGGAACCGCATCTGATCCACATCCGCTCACAAACAGCATTGATCCGATCCAAAATCCGTATGCCAAGGTTTAGCTGGATCTGTAACCGCGTCTGCAACCGAGCTTGGGCTCACATGCAGCATGTCAGCCTTTGATTGGCTCATTCCCCACATGGGTCCCACCTACTTTTTCCTTTCTTGTTTGTGGTTCGCATGCTGTGCTATCAATCAGATTTCCCTACCCACCAATGAAATCTCTGATTGACAGCAATGGCTTGCCAACTGAAAACAAGAAAAGAAGTGGACAGGGAAATTATGGGGAATGAGCCAATCAAAGGCCAGCAGTGGCTCTCCAAACCCCAGCTCAAAACTCTGATTGGCTGGCAGATCAGAAGCTAGGATTGGCTGGAGCGCTCCCCAGTTCCGCTGCCTTCTGTCAACACAGGTCAGCTCAGCAGCTTCAGCAATGGATCTCACTGTGAGAAGCTGAAAATAGAAGCTGCATCCATGAGTCAATCCACAGCAGTGGGTCTGCGGTTATCCACACCTGCATCCACAGATGCAGATAACCGTGGAGCTGCCGTGGATTCCTGTGGATCTGCAGGGCTCTATTTACAAGGTCAGTGTCTATAGAAACTTAAATTAACATGTTAGTATAGAAATATACTTCCCCACATCTTGCAGCTCCTGGAGCTCAAGATGAATAGTATTAATTGCGTATATGGGGAACTTTAACAAATCATGATGTATGTGATGAATTTTACAATGAATTTTAAAAAATGTGATGTAGTATTGTGCAATTTCGGTCTCAGGATATTAGAGAGACAAAGTAGGTGAGGTAATATTTTTTATTGGATCAACTTCTGTTCAGGGCCACGCAGACGGGGGGAGGAGGAATGAAGCCCAGGGGCAATTGACCTGTGGGGGCCTCCCCTGCCCTCCTGAGCTGGGGGGTGCGTTCCTGCCCCTCTTCTGAGCTAGTCACTGCCCCTAGGTGTGGAGAGGGCTGGCCCAGAGGCCAGGTTCCAGGCTCCTATCCTGCCTCGCTACCTTCGGCTTCCCACCAAAGGCAGCAGGGCGGGGGATAGCGTGGCAGTGCAAGGGCAGCAGTATGGACTCCGTGCTGCTGTGCTGGAGGCAGGGCAGCACAGGGCCCAAAGAAATGTGGGGCCTGGGACAGTCACCCCACTTGCCCCTCCCAGGGATGGCCCTGCTTCTGTTGGTGTGAGAGACAAGCTTTCAACTTACGCAGAGTACTAAGTTTCCCAGCCAGAAAAGAGCTCTGTGTAAGCTCAAAAACTTTTCTTTCTTGCCAACAGAAGCTGGTTCAAAAAAAAAAATTGTCTTTCTAATAATATGGAATGTCACTTATTATCGGGTTTATTCCATTAAGGTTTGAGATGATCTGAAATTAAATGATAGTCAATCTTTGAAGTATCAACGGTAGCCATGCAATTTTATGGTATAAATATGTAGTAATTTATGACTGTCAATTAATAAACTGGAGATGCTGTTTCTGAATCCATATAAATTTAGGTCACAATAATTTAATGGACCTTAAAACTTTGGAAAATATCCTTTTGATTTGCGGAGTCTTGTGCTACAGAAGGCTTGGAGTCTCTTTGGGTAAGCATTCAGAAATGTTGGGCTCCGCTACAGGAAACCACTTAAGCATGAGAAAATCATTGGGAGTTGGGCACCTTAATCTCTTATACTTTCTTTGAAAATAGCAACCTAAATTACGTTTGTAATAATCCTTGGAGAGGAAGGGGTTAACACTCTGGTCAGTGAGTCCCAGGACAGCCAATAAGAGCAAAGCACAGGTTTTTGAATTGGAGCAGCAGCCTTCCCTGTTCCTGTTTGGATGCAGCAGAGCTCCTGGGAGGATCAGAAGGAAGCCAGAGGGGCCTGAGGAAGAATCCAGCAAAATCCTTACCAAAGATAAGTTAAGTTTGTTACTGACCAGGCGTGGGTAGAACAGGGAATGTGTACTTAGACACGGTCAGGGTATTTTCTTTGTTTTTGGCTTGTTTTTAGATTTCTCTGTGCTGAGCACGTCCCCCCCCCCCACTACCCTGTAACTACCTAAGTTTCTTCCCAGAGAAGCAACTCTGTGTTTTTATCTGTTCTTTTTAATTAAAGATTTTACCTTTTAAGTAAGCTCTGATTCTGTGTCCTGAAAAGCAAGAGGTCTGTGTGCATGTGCCTCAGACTGCACAGCCAGCTACTAAGGGGGACTCTGTTCCAGTTCCAGCTCTTATTGCAGCTGGAGTTCAGTCATTCTCCAGAGAGAGGAATAAAAGTGATTGCAAGTACCTCACAGGAAGGAATTCCCAAGTGTGCCTTCCTGGCTTTCCAAGAGGCTTTTTTTTTGCATTTGGGTGGTGGCAGCAATACCACTCAAAGGCCAGGAACTGGAGGCCTTGGAGACTTTTAAGAGCAGGCTTTAAGGCCAGTGGCTTTTCAGACCTGTTGCAGGCCCCCACCTTCTGCACTCAGAGTGCCAGAGTGAGGAACAACCTTGGCAACGTTTCTTTCTTTCTTTTTTTTCCCTTCTGCCTTGTTCTCTTTATTATCGACAAATGGGAGTCAGATACCTTAAAAAATCATTGTTTAGGCAAATTTATACAGTAAGCAAAAAAGGCACGCCTTATTCACTAAGTGGACTGTATGCGTAAGTTACAGCCTGTGCAATATACAGCTGGTGGTCTAGGTACATGTAGGTACGGATGACATAGGGAAAGGTAGGAGAGATACTCCACAGTCCAAATGTAGGCTGTTAGGTAAGAGATTAAAGTCCAGGACCTCTATGGTAGAATTCTCTGAAATGCTTCTAATACCATGCATCAGGCCAGTTAGACAGGCAGAACTGCAAAGTTTCAATGCCTGGATGAAATAACTGTGCTGGGAAGTGGGATTTAAGATTATTACGAATTTGGGAACCCCCTAGAAAAGAAGGAATCTACTGGCAGGATGGGCTCTGCTTAAACCAATAAGGAACCAGATCGCTGGCATGTAAAAATATAAGGGCTGTAGCAAAGTTTTTAAATTAAGGGCTGAGGAAAAGCTGACAGGCACACAGTTCAAACAAAGACATCCTTTAGAAGAGATTTATTGTGCTAGTAAAGAGAAGATGGTAGAAATCAATAAAGTACAGGTAGGAATTGAAGAGAAGCAGTCAAACAAGAGTCCCATTCAGTTACATCATATAAAAACAGACAACTATATATTGGCAAATTTTATAGTGCTTGTATACAAATTCTAGGAATCTAAATTCTAAGACCGGTAAACTTGAAGTCCTAGTATTAAATGAAGATATTGATGTAACTGGCATGAAAAAACATGATGGAATGAGGCAAATCAATGATACATGTGACAGAATACCAGTGCCAGAATATATAGGAATGACACAGCATGTTGTGCTTGAGGTGTAGTGTCACTATATGTGAAAAAAAGAGATCTGTTTCTTGAGCAGGGATTCAACTATAGCAAAAATCTTAAATGACTCAACCTGCACCATACGATCTCTCCAGACAGAAATCTCGTGCCTGAGCAATAGGTATATAGTAGTAGGGATATACTACAGACCAAATGATTAATAATGGTGATTGTGAAATGGTTGGGGAAACTAGAGAGGATACAAAACCAAAAAAGCCACTGATAATGGGGAATTTCAGTTATCGCCTTACTTATGGGTACATAGCAGCTCATGATGGGATGCAGACATAACATTTCTGGACACCATTAACAATTGCTTCTTTGAGCAGCTACTTGAACTCTCACATATAGAGTTAATCTTTGATACAGTCTTAAGTGCTGGACAGATCTGGTCCAGTAGGTGACCATATGGTAGAATGTAGATTAGAACACAGAATATAGAAAGTTAAATTTAATCATGCTAATATCCTTGGCAGTTCTTCAGTATCCCCCCAACTCCCACAACAGTAACATTTACCTCCAAGAGGGGAGCTATACAAAACAGAGTAAACTAGTTAAACAGGAATTAGAAAGAATAGTCATGAGTGGGATTCCTGCAACAGTCACAGAAACTATGTAAAAACACCATATGAGAGGCTCAGATTAAATGTGTACCTCCACACCCCCCCCCCAAGAAAATCCAAACATGCCACCATGGCTAAATAACAAAGTAAAGGAGGCGATTAAATGCAGAAGATATCATCTAAAACTTGGAAGTCCAATATTACTGAGTTTGGCATAGTGGAGAGGAAACCACCGCTATTCTACCTGCTAATTCATCACTGGAGGATTATTTCTTATTCCAACTTCATTCCCAAACAGCTGTCCTTTAAAAAGACAACTAACCAGCTAAATATATTCTTCTTTCTCCTCCATGCCCTTCCCAACCTAGTTCAATGTGCTTTAAGAGCAATATTCTGTTTTTGACCAGTGATATATTTTCAGGTCCAGTGTCTCACCAGACATCAGAATTTGACATAAGAGATTTAAATAGGAGATCTGAATTGGTCTTCTGCCTGGGTGGAAAAGGCATTTGCTTATAAAACAAATCAAGAGATACTGAAATTTTAAATTAACTGCATCTTACTTAGAAAATCTATTTCAGATCATTTTAGAGGTTTATGTTTCTGACATTAATACTGTGAATATTAATAGCTTTTCTGAGAATGTAATTCACATGTACCATGTCTTCATGTGAACCACAAACATGCATTTTATATTTGAGTCACAAGCTTACTTTTTACTTAATTATTACAATATACTAGAACCTGCTGTGCAGCTGAATCGCAATATTTTGATTTGCCTTGCAGTGTCTGGGGATTTTTTTCAGTGAAACACCAATTCATCATAAACAGAGCATAGAAAATACAAATACATCCTTATTAAAGTTACTAACATAGTTATAATATATGAAAGAAATATGCCATTTTTGGCACTTTATTAGTGCTGCAATTCATTTTTGTGTTTATTTTGGCATGAAAACCTAACAAATAAAACATGCATAGCATCTTTCTTCATTTAATTAAGCCTTTGCATTGCAGTGCTGGAATTGCTGATAGAACAGCTATTTAACAACACTGTAATGAACATTCAACTGTCAGAACTTCAGAAGGTTTAATGTGGTAGTTTCATAAAACATTTTTCCTCATAATTGTTCTCAAGCAATATTTAATACCAGTCTCATTTAAGCTTAAGTGTATCTAACACTAAGAAGAGAAGAATTCAAAAGCAAAACCCATCCTTATTTAAAATGCAAAATGGTTGTATTAAATTAAAAGAAAATAGTCAACCTCCCTAAGTAAAAAGCAATAAGCCTTCAAATGGTGTTTTTTCATACAAAAACACCTACAGAAGAATTTATGCTATATCTAAAAAGAAAGTTAATAACCTACAGCAGATGCATGCTACAGAAATGTGGCATGGCGCTGGTGAGGCCACATCTGGAATACTGTGTCCAGTTTTGGGCTCCGCACTACAGAAAGAATGCTGACAAATTAGAAAGAGTCCAGCAGAGGGCAACGAAAATGATTAGGGGGTTGGGGCACATGACTTACGAGGAGAGACTGAAGCATTGAAATGGGTTGTCTAGGGAGGTTTTGGAATCCCCGTCTCTGGAAGCATTTAAGGCCCAGTTAGACAAAACCCTAGCTGGGACGATTTAGTGGGAGTGGGCTTGTTTTCAGGAGGGGGTTGGACTAGATGACCTCATGAGGTCCCTTCCAACTCTCTGATTGTATGGTTCAGTGATTCTGTGTTCCCTTCAGAGCGGGCCCAGACTGAAATTCCACACCTGTTTGGGTACACCTATTTGAATACACTGATACCTGATCTGATAATGTGTATTATGTAATAATATTAAAGCAGAACTTTTCCTGTTATAGTAAAATCTTGAAATTAATCTTGTGTGACAATTAGCTATAATATCTATATGTGGTTATGTGATATGCTCCAAGTCTAGGGACATAGGAGAAATAAGATAAAATATGGGCCAGCAAAATGCTGGGACAATCAGAGAAAGCTCTCTATAGAATACATCAGCTTTTTACTGAGAGAGATATTAAAAGAAAGGCGGGGTGGGGGGGCGGAGATTGAGAGCTGAACTGGGAAACAGGATAATGACAACTGTTATATGGAGGAATAAAAAACTATGCCGTAAGTGTGATGCCCAAATACAATTATCCTGTGTGGGGCACACAACTCCTGCTGGTCAACACACTGTGGGCTCAATCAGATCTGTCCTGCTGCACCTGCAGTAGGTATCAGGCCTGGAGAAAGAAGTTAACAGGAAAGAAGTGGCTCACTGTGGAAGGCAGATCTCTAATTCTTACTTGGTGAGTAACTTCTGGCTGGACATAGAAATCTGACTCAGGCTGCTGCTGGTCAAGGCCACCTTGAGGCCTGAAATGGGATTACTGCGATGGTTCATTTGCAAAATTTCATCTCCTGGTGCTGAGCGAGACTGTTCCCTATCACAGCATCCTTGAGGGAAGCTTGGCCTGCAGGGCGAAGTCCAGATGCCCATTAACTAGAAAAGTCAGCATCTAGCTGTGGAGTGGGACAGTCAACTCTTCTTTTTTATTGTTATGTTTCTGTTGGAAGTTTGATGCCATAGATGGTATAGGACCTTGGTGTGATGAAACCAGAGGGCTAAGTCACCACAGCAGTAGATCTTGTTGGGGATGGCTGGATGCTTTGGTTATTTCTACACTGAAAAGTTCTTTTGGGATAAGAAGGCTTGCCCCAGAAAAACTTTGCCATGTCTGGGGAGCCATTTCACTTTTTCGAAAAAAGTGCTCTGGTATTTTGATACACCAGAGCACTTTTTCAAAAAAGCTAAACTTGGTTGTATTTCAAAAAAAGGCTTTTTAAAAAAAGCCTTCTTATTCTTTACATTGTCCCCCACCCCCACCCCCCAAAAAGGGAGTCTAGTGTGGAATCTCTTTTTTGAAAAAACAATGCAGCCTTTTCCCAGGACACAGAGACTCTTTTCCTGAAAAAAAAACATTTTTCAAAAAGTTATTTCAAAATACTTATTTTGAAAAAAGTTAATTCAAATTACTTATTTTGAGATAAATTCACAATAGTTTTTTCTAAAAATCTTTTTTCGAAAAATAGTTTGCAGTGTCAACATAGCCTTTGAGGTTAAACTGAGACAGCGTAAGAGTTATGGTTGTCAATAAGGGGTGCTGAAACAGCCAGCTCTGTCACATACATAAGAATCATTATCATCAGTTGTAGTCATCTTCTGACTTTTCTGAACTGACCATGTTGTCTGAGTTTTTGTTGTTTTTAACTCTGTTGTGTGGGATTGTGTGTGTGAAGGTGGAGTCTTTTCTACACCAAATTTTGACAATTGAATCCTTCAGAGTCCACCATTTTGATCAAATCCAATCCAAAGTGTGTAGCACATACTTGGTGTTCACGGCTGAGACCTTGTAGCATCTTTAAACCTGAAAATTTGTGGTTCATTGACTACCTGAATGAATTATGTCCAATTAATTTGGCACATCTTCTGAGGAACAGATGGCTCTAAAACACAATACTAAATAAACAAAAACAAAAAATCCATGACTCTCCCTGGAAAACTATTCAAACATAAGAAATCTTGATGATCACCTTACAGTTCCTTCTGAATTGTCAAGAATGGAGTGTTTAACAAGAAAGTAACGTGTATCATTTACTAACCAAACAATTGCAGAGATGCAGCAGTTGACTGCATAATAAAGCAGTTATGCATGAAATTTCTAATGGGACTTTCCTGAGAGAATAGCAGCTAGGAAGAGAGAATTTAGGGAAATGTGATATTGAGAGAGTTGGAGAAAGATAACGTTTAAAAATAAATAATAAAGAAATAGAACACAAGGAAAAAAATAGGACCTAGGCTCAGAGAAAGGCCAACTAATGTGTTTTGTAGAATTCATTAGCAGTTTCATAACTTTAACTACCAAAGTTCAAATCTAGAAGCAAACGTTACCCAAATTACTGGTCAAAACTATTTCCATTAAAATCTTCTTTTCTGTGGCTCTTACAGTTGCCACCTTCTAGTAGCCCTTGCTATGGCTGACTATTTTACCTTTCTCTTAGTACACCTTTGGAAGCATCTATTGAAGCTGTTGTTTAATTGATAATATTTTAGTGAGGAGAAATATAACAGATGGTTCAAATTATTTTTTCGTTTAAGCAGTAAAAAGAAATGTGAATTGAAATCAAATCAATAAATGGTATGCATTACATTATGTATAATACTGTTCTGCACATTATATCTGGTTTATATTGTACAGAATGCTCGGTTAGTTTGAACTTGCAAGCTAATTCAACTAACTTATAAGTTAGTTCAAACTAACCTTGAATTTCTTAGTTCAGACTAATTTTGGCTGATGTAGACATAGCCATGGACTTCCATTGGATTTCCTCCCAACCCTGAATGTATGGACTTTGTAAAGTCCCCAGCATTTGCTGTTATATATTTGGAAATAGAAAATTCTTGTGGAAGTGTAGCTCCTCAGATAACTTCCTCCTTGGATATCTTCTGCTGGAGCTGATAAAGTAGGCTGGACCCCAGAAAAGCTTATTCCCAAAGAAATCTGTTAGTCTTTAAGGGGCCATAGTTTTTTCCGTAAGAGCAATGCCAAGTTCAGGTTTCCATCTTCTCTAGTCACTGAGCTCTGGTTTATTGCTGTGACAGTGGTCTATAAAAGAGATGTCTGCATATGCAAATAGCTAATAGATGAGGTATTCAAAACAGGCAGCATTCTTCTTGGGTTTTGTAGGGCCAGAACCACACGGCATTGTGAATAGTTTCTTGTGAGCAGTTCTTCAGATGGAGTTCTTAGTCAATTGTATTGCAGATCACACTCAAGGTTATGGAGAATTAAGCAATCAACATCACTTTTAAAGAGCCAGTAAGCCTCAGTTGTGGCCTCTATGTGAATTAGGTGACCAGAGGAGAATTGACAGAAATCTGGAAATGGCACCTGCTATAAGAGTGCTGAGTTTTTTTCCACAGTGGGAGGTAGATCAAGGTATGGCACGCTGCAGCATGACATCTGAATTCTGGGGAAAAGCAGTGCTCTAGGGGGACCAAATACAACTGTGGAACTTAAACAGAAATAAGCAGAAATGGGCAGTGGAGGATGTGGGGAAAAGTCTGTTAACCTAAAAAGATAAGTAGCAAATAGCTTCAGGATGACTGGAAGAGAGGAGTAGATGACCACTCCTCTGTATACAGCTTGGGGCTGGAACACAGATTGAGGTATCTATAGGTATCTATATCTCAGCAGGCAATGAGAGCTGGGGTGGAAGCTCTTGTACTCCAGAGGCAGAAAAGACTAAGATAGATAAGATGAAGAAGATGGACAGTGTATGAAGCTCCATTGCAAGAGGAAAGGACAGCAGAAAATGGAGATCAAGCAAAAGACTGTGATGTGCTGTACTTAGCAGTTTACAATGCTTCCATTGAGACAATGGTCATATTTCTATTTCCTATGGACATAAATAGGGAATAACTCTAATGAAATGGTGTTGCAAAGTGCCTTGAGAACTACTGATGGGAAGCACTATGTAAGAGCTCAATGACCATTCTAGGTCCCTTCCAGTCCTACTATTCTATGATCATTAATTGTTACTATTACTACTACAGTGGTCTAAAACTAGTTTGAGAAAGAGCAGCATCAGGTGCAATGTGAAAAATGTCAGCACCGTGTTTTGCTGGCTCTGATGCAACTGTTAGAATTCTGTGCTAATGCTGTTTCCGAGTGAGTGTACACATTGAGGCAATCCAACCAGGGTAGTGTGCATGTGTGTGTTGTTTGGAGTGAGTCCAGCATTAAGAATATCTTCAATCTTAAGTAATGTAGGGAGGAGGTTGGTATTTAGAATGCAAAGCACATTTAAGAATGCCATTCTGGTATTTTAATGTTGTCTGAGTGTTTTCCTTATTAACTCATTTTTTCAATAATTTATAGTTCAATCATAAAAATGTGCTGTGGCCTGAATTTTGGCAAACAGAGTTTATACTGAAAATTGAAGAAGTCCCACAGTATGTGTGGATGCGCTCATAGGCTATTTATTGCATTGGGGAAATAATTCCAAAGTAATGCTGGGCAAATAACTAATCTTTCGATTTGGTGGCCGAGCCAAACCATGTCGCTATGCCCAAATGCCATTGTGAATTGATTGAAACTTGTCATTTGAGCAGAAATGATTTTTTTGTGGTTTTCAGTTAAATCCTGCTAATTTCAGACGAAAATGTCATTTCAGAACAAGTCAAAATGTTTCATGTTAAAACGTCAAAATGAAACATTTAAACAGTTAAACATCTTCACTTTTGAAGAAAAAAGTGGGGGTTCTTTTGACCAAAAGTATTTGCCAGATTTTATTATATATTCCCCCAAAATTGTCCCGTCCCCCCAACAACTTATTTCCTGACCTTTTTTTCCCCCAACTTCTGCTCTAAAGCAATGGGTGTTATTTGGACAGTGAGCAGGAGGCTAGGAAGCAGCTGCTGATTGCCTAATGCGCACCAAGTAGAGTGTTTCTCTGGACACATCCCACTGACATCAGTGTAGCACCTGGATCCAGAATTTTCATGTTGGTTTCTCTCTGCATTGCATTGCTCAGTAACAGGATGGCCTGTCCCTTTCAAGATCTGGGTCAAGCCAGCCCTGATAAATGATCAAATCCAGCTGAAAAAGGAGTAAGGGATTTGTAAAAGCCATCACGTGCCTCAGTTGAGTGTGGAGTGCCCAGTGACTCAGTAGCAAGGGAGAAGCTCTTTCAGTGAGTTGCTGAGGAAGATGACTTCAGGTGGGGAGTTGTGGCTGTGCAGAAAGCCCCAGCTGGAAGTTTTGTTTTTCCTGTTGGGACTTTGTGGTAATTCAGATCGTAAAAGGAGCCCAGAACCAAGGGATAAATGCTATTTTGGGGTGGCTGATAATATCCCAGGCTCATGCTCCTCCAGGTTCCTCAATATCTTTGTCCCTGCAGGAGAAGCAGCAGTTTGCGGGGATTGTGGGAGGAGAAGCTCAGCCATCTGCCTGCAGCTTCTTCCCTCCTGGGCTTCAGGGCACGGGGAGTGCGGGGGGGGCCTGGGGAAGCTGCTGCTGTCTCACTGGGGAGCACCCCTGTCACACCTGTCTTGAGAAGTAGAGGTGTGGGGAGGGTGTCATGGGAACCTTTCATTTGTGTGTGTTTGATATGCCCCATCCAAATGTATTCACTTTTAGATTTCTGGGCATACCTCTGTTCATTAAGCTGTTGGCCTTATTACAGACTCCCATCACTGTACTATCTGAGCGCCTCAGAATTTTTAATGTGTTTAACCCCGCTGAGATGCAGAAGTCATATTCTCCCCATTTTATGAATGGGACTGCAGCAGCTAAGCGACCTGCCCAACGTCACACAGGAACTCTCTGGCAGAGCAGGGAATTGAACCCAGATCTCCCAACCTGCTGGCTGCTGCCTGAGCCACCCTCTTTGTTTATCATAGGCAGAGCCAAAATGCCAGTTCCAAACACTCCCAGCCTTCAGATTTGGTCTTCACTCTTCATTTGGGTTCACTTTAATAAAAGTGAGTTTGCAGCCCCATGTACGATTCAGTACAGAGCCCCACATCTTTCAACAAAGCTTCAGTTTTGCAGTGCACAATGTCAGCATAATTCAACATTGATACTGAGAGTCCTGTAGCACCTTATAGACTAACAGATTTCTTTGGGCATAAGCTTTTGTGGGCTCCAACCCACTTTGGCAGATGCAGTGGGTTGGAGCTCGTGAAAGCTTATGCCCAAAGAAATCTGTTAATCTATAAGGTGCCACAGGACTCTCGTTTTTGCTTTACACAGACTAATACAGCTACCCCTCTGGATATTTCTAACATTGATACTGACCCTATGCGGGCTGGGGGTACTATTGATAAAATTGGGAAAGTCAGTGAAGTTTCAGATGGTTGGGATCTTGAATTCCAAGGCCTTAATCCTGCCCTGTGATCCACCTGCATGGATCACAATATAAATTCAGTGCTTAGGAGAAGTGACAACTCAAGGGTAAATGTATGCAGCTTCAATTAAAAATAATTGTAGAATGAAAATATAGCGTCTGCTATCTCCATGGAATGTACATAGTTAAAATGAATGGGGGAAAGTAACTGCTTTTATTTGAAAGAATACAGTGTAGTACTGCAAAGCCCAGTAATATCAGGGCTTGACAAAACTGCCATTGAGCTACATGCCCAGCTTCAAAGTAAGGGACGATGCTATCATTTTTTGCAGTGGTGTAGAGCCCCCTCTCTCCCAACCAGCACTGTTTTTAGGCACAGTGTGTGTGTTTGTGTGTGATGCCACTGTACTTCCGTGATGGAGCCTAGGTGCCATGATACAAACCCCAGGCACCAAGGCAACCTGGCTCCTGGATTTGTCGAGCCCTTATAATATGATTACTGGTCCTTGTTTTGCTATGATGATAAACTTGGAGAAGTGGGATATCCTTTAACAGACAAACAAGAAAGACTGACATTAAATAATAGTCAGGCAACTTCTGTTTTTCGTCCTCTACAGCTCCTTGCTTTTATCTAACTGATTATTCGAAAGCCTTCCATGAGGAGAACAAGTGTCATGACAGAACTCTTCATTGTTCAAAGTTTGGTAAGAGTTCCCTTTCACTTAACTATTTATTCCATGGAATATGCATTGTATTTCCTTCCATGCATTTACTTTTGAAAGAAATTCTAATTGTAATTTAAAACCAGAAAGCACTATTGATTGATAGGAAATGAAATCCAGTGTTGTAAAGATAAATTAGGGTGTAATTTCTCCCCCATTCCCTGCTTCCTTGAAGTTATAAGTAGAGTATACATGTCTTTGTAATATGGTACAGAGGTTTCCATGGAAATGTATCTTCAAGTTTAGTGAAGAGCCATGCAGTCAAAGGCATAAATAGCCGGAACCTTTGGCAAGGTAACTTAGATAATGACATTTCTGAATAAATTTTCCTAGGTGCTTTTTTTTAAAAAAATTAAATATGTACTCCAGATACAATTCATTCTTTCTGAGCAAAACTATTTCATTTTCATTTCAGATGGGTACCTGAAATCTTGTAACTGCATCAGCTAACAGGATATTTTGTCTTAGACCGTCTGTCAAGTTTTCATATGCTGTGGCTCCTGAAAGACAGTAATAAAAGATTTCTGCAGGAACCCTAGTGAATTTAGTCTATGCAAAATACTTTTTCTGTCTCTATTCTATCTTCCAATGGCTTCTTTTTCCTTTTTCCTGACTTTTGTCCTTATTCTTTATGCCATGTTATTTCTATTTAGCTTGGCATAATAAACCCCCTGCCCCCCAATTCTTGTATGGTTTCTAGCATGTTGGAAGGAATTAGATCAAAAAATGAACAAAACCAAAGAGCCTTCAGCTCATGGTTTTCCAGAACTAACTGGAACGTGATCTTTTTTTCAAGTGTATTATGTTCTAGAACATATGCTAGGTGTTACATTGGACACTTCAGAGGTGGTGTTTTTTGGAGTGGGGCAGCATCAGATCAGAAAAAATTATTATGATCACTCTGACCTCCTGTGCAGCTGTGGCCTTACCCAGGATTTTTTTATATTGTGCCCGTAACTTCTGTTTAGCTTAACAACTGAATTCCTTGTTTAAAAAAGGGCTTTCTTTAAGGCTTTTTGTGGTTAGTAGATTGGTTTCAAGAGATGGGAGGATGTGGATTGTTTGACTTCTTAATGTTTGCTTTAGGGATATGAAGTTTCCAAGAACAGGAGGAGATGAGTAAGTTTTAACCCATTCACTGCTATTTTCCATTCCTTGGCTACACTGACTCAGTCAGCAACACAGCAGGTGCCCTCTAGCGAAGAGATCCAGGAATTCAGAAGTCAAGTGGCTAATGGACAAGACAATGCTGTGACCTAGTGCAGTGGGTTTCAGACATAAAGTTGGGACCCAGTACTGTGTTGCATCACCTCCTGCTGCTGCCACCAAAAGACTGGAATGCATTACTCAAAGATGGAATTGTTGGGTCGTGGGCATAAATGATTTTTTTCAACTGGGTCCTAAGGAATTAAGTTTGAAAACCACTGGCCTAGTGGGCTAAGGAAGTCTATCCCAAAGGAAGTGACAGAAGGCCCGTTGCTGGAGAGAGTTCTCACATCCCACAGAGATCTTCCTCCTCCTGTTCCCTGATATAAACTGGAGTTGTGCTGTTGACATTGATTGAAATATGCCAGTTTATATCAGCTTGGAATTTGTTCCCTTGAATACTTAGTGAAGGCATATAGACTGGGCTAAATATAATAAGCCTTTCTATTTTGAAAACCTATATTCTCATGTAAGTCATTTAAGCTAGTCAATGTGCGATCTGCTTTCTGCCCTCACAAAGCCTGTTTCCTAGTCAGTTGTCAGAGAAAAGTGTTGAGGGGACACGGGATCGGGGGGTGATGCTGTGCTCTTGCTCTCTGTTGCTCGAAGGCAACATGCCCGGCTCAGGCACGCACACATCTCCAGGGCCTGTGTGGCAACACAAGGAAAGGGTAAGGATGACCCCAGCGCAGTTGATCTCAGTCTGTCTTACTGCCAGCCCTGGTTCTTATACATAATTTCTCTGTGCACGTTTTCTTCAAGTGATACCTTCACTGAAGAAAGAATTTTTAAAATCTTTTTGTAGAGGCAAAATATATAGGATTAATGTGTAAATGATATATTACTCTAGCAACTTGTCATAGACTGTGTGCACTTCAGGCCTCATTTCACTATTCTCGTTGACTCTCCGGATATGTATTTTTCAAATGCTGGAAGCTGCAGCTGCATAAGCTAACAATCTGCCATCACCTTACAGAAGCTAAATTGTTCCCTGACTCTGAGCATTTGACTTCTTCCATCAAAAAAGGAAGTTCAGTTAGCAATGAGAATGCACAAAGTACAAAGTGGCTTCATATGAAAGCTGACCTTGCTTTACTGATTGTCACTTGTTTTGAATTTTAAACTAAAGACAACAAAGTCCAAGACTTAAGATTGCTTTCAAGCTGTGTGATAAAGTGATTCTTTTCACCAAAGGGCCCATCTTCGTCTCCCACTGAGAAATTCTAAATTTTAGGTTGAACAAACTCTAGGAATGACAAAATAGGTAACAGTGAATCAAAAGTGTACAGTTGAGGACATTTCTCTGCTGACTGCCTTTGAGAGAGACAAAAATGTTTAAAGCTACAAATCATTTAGAAACAGACAAAAGGCAGATGACAAAATGAAACATACAGACTAATAAATGTAACAGCAGTCAGGACCTGAATACGTGAGGAGCAAAAGTATGAATTTTTAATTCCTTTATAGGACATTTTTATTTATATGAATGTTTATTTCCTTTGTTATATTATGCAATAATTTTTACTGAAAACTGTTCATTACACATCTAAATGTTTTTTTGATGGTATTAACTCACATAAGAGAAAATGTAAGGATTTCTAAAAGGCAGGTACACAAAGTTAATTGAAGTCCTAAAGAAATCTAAATGAATTATTGTATATTTAAATATCAATCTAAATATATTTAAATATTCCCTGATTACACTTGTGGAAGCAGACTAGTTGTATTGATCTGGCAATAGACTGTTCCTTTGTGGTGTTTTTTATCTGAATCTTCTTTCAAATGTCTTAATAATAAGCCATATTTAAATTTGAATTTAATATACTAGCTTTATCATGTTCCCCATCAAATTACTACAGGAGTCATATTTAATGATTATGGCCTCTTCTTTACTTGTGTAACTGCCCCCACTGAAGTCTGTAGCATATTAGAAAAAAGAATATCACTATAAATCAGCATTTCTCAAACCCAGTAGGTCTCAAGGCTCTTGTAGTGGAGTCGTGAAATCACATAAATGTTGTGATAACCTTTATGTAATCCTTCTGCCAGGGCTGGCTGGCAGGACAAGGGTGGGTTCCATACCTAGGGGTGTCCCAACAATGTAACACCACCAACCGGCTTGAGCCCCCACCCAGGTTTCTGGGAAAACCTGTACTGTTCCCTGGGCACCCCAAAGGTGTAAGGCTTCCCCACTCGCAACACAAGTCTGAGTGTAGTACATGGAAGAATAGTAGTAAATACTTTTAATAGTGGTAAAACAGAGTGTAAAAAGGCCAAATAACAGAAATCAAAGCTGATCTAGCAAATCAGTACAGAGCAAAGTTCCCAAAACTCCACGCCGCATAACAGAACATGCAAGACTTAATGGCAAAACCAGCACTGATCTGGGGAATTAGTGCTAATCAGGCTTTCAGCATGATCCCACATATCATAACAGCAAAGGTAAACTCACTAGCAAAATTGGCACTGATATGAAGAATCAGTGCTACCTAGGCTCCAAACCAACCCTAGGGTATATAAGGAGTGTCTTCCATGACAGTTGTCCGCTGACACCACCCACCGGTCACTCTCAACGCCCAGCTCACCTCTGGCCACTCGCACCATCCGTTGGCTTTGCCTGCTGTCCACCGGTTCTGCCTACCGGTCACTCATGCCACCCAGCTCACCGCTGGCCTCTCTCACTGTCCACTGGCTCCACCCGCTGTCCGCCAGCTCCACCCACCAGTCACTCACGCCAGTGTTCCCTCTAATTACTTGTAGACTGTGTGCGCAGACAATTTCTTTGTGTGCACAAAAACATTTCTTTGTGAGCACCAATATTAGCACTATTGAATTTTTTTGTGCACACTTTATTTTGTTATGTGTGCAGGTTTCATGATCTGTGTGCATGCACACATGCACACAGCTTATAGGGAACAGTGACTCATGCCGCCCAGCTCTCTATTGGCCATTCCCACCATCCGCTGGCTCTGCCAGCTCTGCCCATGGGTCACTTAGGCCACCCAGCTCGCCACTGGCAACTCTCACCGTACACCAGCTCCACCTGCTGGTCACTCCATCACTGCTCCTCTTCAGCTCAGAGAGAGGGGTTCTCTCCCTCCAGTGATTTCAGCTCTTAAACCTTAAGTGTTTGCAAATAGCCACTTCCATAAATTAGAACGGGCCTCCAAGAAACCCAGCCAGATCTATCAACAGTGGGGGATGGGGAGGAGGCAGAATGCCTCAGGCAGTTTGCTCCAAAAAGAGCTACACAAAACCTCACCCCTGTCTTCAACCTTTTAGGCTGCAATAGCCAGTGGCCTCTCTTACAGGTCCCTTTTTAACTAAGGGTAGCTTTAGAACAAGCAGAGAATAGCAATTCACAAAAAGACAGCATTTCATATTTCCCCTTAGTAGAATTACAGATATTGATAGATTTGTGAGCAGACTAACCCCGAATATCATTACCCACTATGCTCTGCACCAAGTATGCTAATCAGCTAATTGTGCTTTCTGTATTCATGTGAATACAGGACCCATGTAGATTAGTTGCCACCCCCCCAGAAGCTGTTAAGCACAGCTTCTAAGCCTGCCTTACATCTAGATTTCTTGCATTTCATTATAGCATAGTACTTAATAGTTAACCCATAACAGCAATTGGAGATGTATGAAACCAGACCTTCTACTATATCTTACTGCTCAGCTAAAAGTGATTGCATCACTTCACTAAGCAATCACCACTTTCATAGTGTATTATTGCAGACGGTCTGCCCAAACGCTAGCATTGGAGAAAAAATAGGTAACGAAAATAAATACTGTACTGTAATTTCTGGAATAATCCCATTAATTTTGTAAAATAAATGGATAGTTCAGTAGTATGTGGAAAGAAGAGAAGAGCTAGACCTGACAAATAGGAGTTGTAAATGCAGTTAAAAAAAAAAAAACTCTAGAAAATGCTCGTTCTTGATTTGGTGTTTGGATTTACTTTCACTGTCTCAGAAGACAGCCCAAGTCTCCAAAGTCTTTTGGTGCACTGAAGTTTTCACCTATAACAGCCTAAACCCAAATAAACTCCAGCAACATTCACAAACAAAACGCCCTACATAGATAGAGCTAAAGCTGAATTTATACCATCAAATGGCTTCATATAAAATTTTTTACATAAAATATTCATTGATCAAAATGCCATGCTCATTCATTCCCTTCGAACTCTATCTCATAACCAAAACTCCATTTTGAATTATTTACTTCATTTTGTATTTCTCAGCCTAAGTTCTGCTGAAACTTTGTTTAGATGTGTGAATTTAGTCTGGATGTGTGAATGAGGTGTGGGTGTGAGTGTGGTAGGATCAGTCAGCAGCCACCAATCTGTCCTGATGACAAACTACCAGCACCACCTTAATGGCTGAAGAACAATGCAGACAAACCCTGCAAAAGCAAGAAGAATCCACCCTAAAAAGAAAGGAAAAAAAGCCCCATTAAGAGCAAGACCAAAGTCACATCTACCATTAACTGATGACTTATGGCCATATGGTACCCTGAGGCAGTGTGGGCAGACAACATCCATAGACAAAAAGATTTAAAAGATGGGTGAGACTGCATATCTTTGGATAATGTTCTGCACAGCATCCAAGAGCATCGGTGCACAGCTGTGTGCCAACAGAGGCCCCTCTCTTCCTTGTGCCCGGCTTCCATGGCCAGATAGCTGCCATGAGCTGTGAACATCAGCCACAAACTCAAGCTATGATCCCAAGCAACAGTCAGGACTGGTAACTATACATGACCAACAGCAGAACATCTGGCATATGTGTAGGTACTAGATATTAGCTATTAATATGATTGTGTTTTTCTCATAATAAATGTGGCATATTGCCTTATCCCCCTGAATAAGGTCCTGCTAGAGTTTTCATTTTCTAAGTGCAACTCATGGAGATGTCCGTAGAAATTTTTTTTTTTAAAGAAGTTAAAACTTCATGAACTTGAGCAACAAAAAATTGTGCACTTAAATCGTTAACTGTGGCAGCCAAAACTCTGCAGGCATCTTATGCTATTTCACTTTTAATCACCAGGGCAAAGAAACTTCACACAATCATTAAATCTCTTATTCTTCCTGCAGCTAAACAAATGTGTGAGATTTAGATAGGGAAAGATGCTGCTGCTTAGCTGAGCTCTAATCTAATATCAAATGATCCAGTGAGTCATCGTATTGATGATATGACATATGAGAGCAAGTGGTGGAAAGGATTAAAAAGTGTAAGTTCTTTTCTCTTACAGCTTGATGAATCCATTGATATTTCTGAGGCAGCCTGATTATTGTCTATCTTTGGTATATTTGGGAAAACACTGTAAAAGGTTCTCTCTTCTGCAAGCAATTGTTGGCATATACTATGCAAGTGGAAATATTTAAACATCTTGAGGCCTTTGTAATGAGGAAGCACATTAATTGGAAGTGCTATGGAGCAATCGGCTCTGACGCAAAAACTATGTCTGGTACCAAGAGTGGGCTTGACAACAGACTTAAGGAAGGAGCCTGAGAAGCCCTCTGGGGACATTTGCATGATTCACAGGGAGGCTGTTGCTGGTAGAAGCATGGATCCCTCCCTTAAATCAATTCTGAGTTGAACTGTAATAATCGTTAATTTTATTAAAGCAAAGTCACTGAATACCTGACTTTTTACAAGTCTCTGTAGAGAAATGGGATTGGAACATCAGCACTTACTATTGCTTGAATTGAGAGGTGAAGTGCTTTTGTTTCTGACTGAAGTGTATTCTACTCTGAAGAAGCATTTCAGTGACTTCAAAGGGCTGCAGCACTCACATTTTGCAGATGTTTTTGATTGTTTAAACTTATTGAATGGGTCACTAAAAAGAAAAGAAACAAACATTCTCAAACACAATGAGAAAAATAATGCCTTGACTAAAAATTGGATCTTTGGAAGTCACAAGTTAATAAAATATTTTCTACCCCGAATGATTCTCTGGAAGCCTCATCCAGTGATGTCAACCCTGGTGATGTAAAAGCAGACATAGTTTAACATCTCTCTACGAGCCCAGTTTTTGAAATATTTTGCTGAGTGTGACTTAACAACATTTAACCAGATTAAAAAAACACATCAATCTACCACTTACCTCCAAATTCTTGAAAACGTGAGAAGTTGATTGATGCTTCACGATTCTGTTCTGATTCCAAGCCAAGCCTCTGGGCCTTGGTCTACACTGACAGAAGTTCGATATGGTGCTGCTTACCTCGACTTTCTGTTGCCTTTGCTCCAGGCAGAGCATTAAGTTTGAATTAAATGATGCTGTAATTCAACCTGATAACACCATCCGTGCAAGTGGCATAGCACAGAAGTTGAAATCTACAATTTGAATTTAGGTCCGTGTAGCCAGAGAGCAGTGAAATTTGACTTTGTTGGCCACCAGGATCTATCCCAGAACTCTACTTTTCTTGCTGCTCTTGCATTTCCACTGTGCTGCATCGTCACTGTGGCAGGTAAGCAGCACATAGCTCCTCACTTGCCTGCAGCCCTATGAAGTTTTTAATTCATCCCTCTCTCTGCCTGCAGCAGGGAAAGAGAGCACAGAAAGCTTTTCACTCATTTTGAGAGAGAGAGAAGAGGGGAGGGGAAGCAAGCACATTGCATCATAGGATGACTGCTTCCTCCTAAGCCCCTGAGCCTAGTTGCACTAGGAGACAGCTATCCACAGTGTAATGCATTTCAGGAAGAAGTAGTGATGGCCATTGGGGACATGAGAGCCCAGAGTCATTCACAGAGTGTGATCAGTCTCCTGAGGATTCTGTAATTTGAAAGCCTAAAATTGAATTACGATCCTGACCCCAGTGTAGTCACGCCCTCAGAAACTTCCAGGTTTCTCTCAAAGCAGACTATCCCCAGCAAGTTAAGCACTTCTCCCATTCTCAAGCACCTACTCATGTGACTCTGGTTTCTCAGGTTTGATATACTTAAAGAATAAAAACTGGACAAAACTGAATGTGGAGGACAATTTAAGTGTCTGCCTTAGTTTTCTGGAGTTGCGGTTGAAAAAACGGTATGCTTCAAAGCTGCAGCACCCCTCACATTCAGCCTCTAGCTATTTGTTTGTATATAGTTGTGTATAAAGCCACAATCTTTGGACAGTATTATGATTGCCTCAATCTCTTCCAGATCCCCAAACTGTATGTAATTTATTTTGTTTCCCTCCTGGGAAACATGGTTCTTAAATGTCCACATATTTAGTCCTAAAAACTGTGCTTTACAGTCTTCAATGGCTTTGACTGCACGGATAATGATTGCACACTTCATTTAGTGCACCTATGAG